>JAKUCG020000102.1:3600000-4027020 GCA_022539655.2 Ceriodaphnia dubia | reverse complement strand
AACCTAACCTAACCCAACCTAACCTAACCTAACCTAACCTAACCTAACCTAACCTAACCTAACCTAACCTAACCTAACCTAACCTAACCTAACCTAACCTAACCTAACCTAACCTAACCTAACCTAACCTAACCTAACCTAACCTAACCTAACCTAACCTAACCTAACCTAACCTAACCTAACCTAACCTAACCTAACCTAACCTAACCTAACCTAACCTAACCTAACCTAACCTAACCTAACCTAACCTAACCTAACCTAACCTAACCTAACCTAACCTAACCTAACCTAACCTAACCTAACCTAACCTAACCTAACCTAACCTAACCTAACCTAACCCAACCTAACCTAACCTAACCTAACCTAACCTAACCTAACCTAACCTAACCTAACCTAACCTAACCTAACCTAACCTAACCTAACCTAACCTAACCTAACCTAACCTAACCTAACCTAACCTAACCTAACCTAACCTAACCTAACCTAACCTAACCTAACCTAACCTAACCTAACCTAACCTAACCTAACCTAACCTAACCTAACCTAACCTAACCTAACCTAACCAACCCCCTAACCTAACCTAACCTAACCTAACCTAACCTAACCTAACCTAACCTAACCTAACCTAACCTAACCTAACCTAACCTAACCTAACCTAACCTAACCTAACCTAACCTAACCTAACCTAACCTAACCTAACCTAACCTAACCTAA
The DNA here is from genome assembly GCA_022539655.2 of Ceriodaphnia dubia. Lineage (NCBI taxonomy): Eukaryota > Metazoa > Arthropoda > Branchiopoda > Diplostraca > Daphniidae > Ceriodaphnia > Ceriodaphnia dubia. The sequence continues at coordinate 4,026,306 of JAKUCG020000102.1, read as the reverse complement.
CCTAACCTAACCTAACCTAACCTAACCTAACCTAACCTAACCTAACCTACCCTAACCTAACCTAACCTAACCTAACCTAACCTAACCTAACCTAACCTAACCTAACCTAACCCAACCTAACCTAACCTAACCTAACCTAACCTAACCTAACCTAACCTAACCTAACCTAACCTAACCTAACCTAACCTAACCTAACCTAACCTAACCTAACCTAACCTAACCTAACCTAACCTAACCTAACCTAACCTAACCTAACCTAACCTAACCTAACCTAACCCAACCTAACCTAACCTAACCTAACCTAACCTAACCTAACCTAACCTAACCTAACCTAACCTAACCTAACCTAACCTAACCTAACCTAACCTAACCTAACCTAACCTAACCTAACCTAACCTAACCTAACCTAACCTAACCTAACCTAACCTAACCTAACCTAACCTAACCTAACCTAACCTAACCTAACCTAACCTAACCTAACCTAACCTAACCTAACCTAACCTAACCTAACCTAACCTACTAGAAGCACACGCACAATGTAAGTCGAAATTTTCTTTTTTCTTTTCCTTTGCCGTGGTCTCGCTATGCCTTGCCTTGATGCGATGGGTCGAGTGGACTTGTGTTTTGCGATTTTCTCGTAATTGGGACTTAGTTTTTGGTAATTTTCCGTAAATAGGACTTAGTTTTTGGTAATTTTTCGTAATTGGGACTTAGACTCTGGGAGTTTTTCGTAATTGGGACTTAGAATTTTTTCATTTTCTTGTAACTGGGACTTAGACTCTGGGAGTTTTTCGTAAATTGGACTTGGATTCTGGGAGGGAGTAGGGACTTTGAATTTCAATGGGTTTAGGGACTTAAACTTTAAACAGGGAGTAGGGACTTTGAATTTAAATGGGTTTAGGGACTTTGAATTTTAACAGGGAGTAGGGACTTTAACTTTTTTAATTTCAAAACGCAAAACGCTGGTCCGTTCCTCGTCCTTCTCGGCTTGGTGCGATCGACTTGTGCACCGAGAAATTCCCCCCTCTCTCCTTGTAGACTATCCGTGTTAGACTATAGAAAAGGGCGGGAGGTCTTTGGCTTTTTCTTCAGAAAAATCGTAAAAGTAAAATTTGCATCCGTGTCGCGAGAGCCTCTGCACAGTCCAATAGGGCGTCGGCCTGGTTGTTGGCGCCCTGACCCGTTCGAGCCTTAAAGAATCGGGGTGCGTTCGGGTCGAAATTCTTGTGGCTGCGCGTCCCACGTGACGTGAGCCGGGCTTGTTGCATCTCCTGATGAATTGGCTGCACGCTTCCTTCACGTTTTTCGGGCGGGTCCGATCGAGTAAAATCCTTGCATTGCAAAACGGAGGCCGACGTAGATTTTCGAGTAGAATCATTAGCTTTGGCTGCGACTAGCTTTCTGGCGTTTTCCCCCTGTTTGGTGGTGGTGTTCCATGTAGTGTATTCCGTGTCTTTGCATTCCGTATTCGTGTTAGTGTGGGCCCCATTTGTGTGTGTGTGTGGCGCGGACGCACGACAGCGTGCGGGAAGCGTGTGTGTTGCTCTCTGGCTGTTAGGGGTTCTTCATATGCGGTAGTTTTTAAGCACGCTCTTCCTTTGGCGACCGCGTCGACGGCGTTGCGATGTTGGAAGAGACGTATGGACAATCCGTGTTCGAAATTACTCGGGAGTAGTATATTCTCTGTCTGTGTGACTGGTTCGCAGAATCGGGCGGAAGCGATCGTCGGGTCTTGGGTTGTTGAACGGGCCTCCGAACGTGGTACTGTGCCTCTTAACAATGCACGTCCCGACTGATTGGCACCACTCTTCCCGTCAAAAGACTGTAAGTTACGCTCTCGCGGCCCCTGATCTCTGTTTGAGGTGTCGCCGGACTCTGAATTTTTGCGGGGAAAGGATTGGGGCTCTTTTGCGTCCATCGGACTTTGAAATTTCCAAGTTTTTTGCGGGGGGGACTTAGTTTTTGGGAGTTTTTTCGTAAATTGGACTTGGTTTCTGGGAATTTTTCGTAAATTGGACTTAGAAATTTGTAATTTTTAGGAAATTGGACTTAGTCTCTGGGAGTTTTTCGTAAATTGGACTTAGTCTCTGGGAGTTTTTCGTAAATTGGACTTAGTCTCTGGGAGTTTTTTCGTATTTGGACTTAGTTTCTGGGAGTTTTTCGTAAATTGGACTTAGTTTTTGGGAGTTTTTTGCGGGGGGACTTAGTTTTTGGGAGTTTTTTCGTAATTGGACTTAGTTTTTGGGAGTTTTTTCGTAATTGGACTTAGTCTCTGGGAGTTTTTCGTAAATTGGACTTAGTTTCTGGGAGTTTTTCGTAAATTGGACTTAGTTTTTGGGAGTTTTTCGTAAATTGGACTTAGTTTTTGGGAGTTTTTCGTAAATTGGACTTAGTTTTTGGGAGGGCGTTGGGACTTTGATTTCAAACGGGTTTAGGGACTTTTAATTTCAAATAAGGGCGTAGGGACTTGGGAATGGTTTTGCGTGCAAGAGACTTGGAAAATTTCTCGTAAATGGGGACTTGTCATTTTTTCGTAACTGGGGATTTTGCATACAAGAGATTTTTGTGGTGCGGATTGTCCTATCAACGTCTCGGCCTTCGGAATGCGACGGGCCTGGCCCCCGACGGAAAAAGCGTTAGTATGTAAGCACCAAACACTTTGGAATCCCTCCACCGCGTGGCGTGGCGACGTTTCCTTGTGATTCCGATCCCGTCCGTTGCGTGTCGAGTTGGCCACCCGCGGTTGGCGTTTCGCGACGGTCCTCGTGACCCTCTCCGTGGCGACGCCGTGCGGTGGACAAGAAGAGGAATCCCTCCCGGACGCGGCCTGGATCCATCGTTTTTTTCGAAAACTTTGAATATCCCGCCTCGTTTCGGTTACAAGAGAAGACCTCCCGCGGTCACTACGTTTTCGCGACGGCTCCCTCTCTCTTTTTCCTTTTTTCTTTTTTCTATTTTTGAAAAGAATGAGAGAGCCCTCTCCGATTACAAGAAGAAACCGTGAGGAGCGTTCGACATTGACTAACTAATGGAATCCCTCCCGTGCGCGGCCTGGTGAAGAGTGTCATTCCTCTTTGTTAGCAAAGAGGTTTCTCTGATCCCGCCCCGTATCGGTTACAAGAGAAGATCTCCCGCGGCGGTCTCTTTTCCGCGAACGTCTCGTCCTAAAAACACGAGGTCCTCTCCGGAATTGGATGTCGTGCGGAGGGTGTTTTCAAATCGGAATCCCTCCCGTGCGCGGCCCGGTCAAAAAGAGTGTCATTCCTCTTTAAACAAGAGGTTTCTCTTTTTAAACCCGCCCCGTATCGGTTACCAGAGAAGATCTCCCGCGGCGGTCTCTTTTCCGCGAACGTCTCGTCCTAAAAACACGAGTTCCTCTCCGGAATTGGATGTCGTGCGGAGGGTTTGGAAAATCGGAATCCCTCCCGTGCGCGGCCCGGTCAAAAAAGAGTGTCATTCCTCTTTAAACAAGAGGTATCTCTTTTAAAGCCCGCCCCGTATCGGTTACAAGAGAAGATCTCCCGCGGCGGTCTCTTTTCCGCGAACGTCTCGTCCTAAAAACACGAGGTCCTCTCCGGAATTGGATGTCGTGCGGAGGGTTTTGAAAAATTGGAATCCCTCCCGTGCGCGGCCCGGTAAAAAAAGAGTGTCATTCCTCTTTAAACAAGGGGTTTCTCTTTTAAAAAACCCGCCCCGTATCGGTTGCCAGAGAAGATCTCCCGCGGCGGTCTCTTTTTCCGCGAACGTCTCGTCAAGAGTTCCTCTCCGGAAACCGGATGTCGTGCGGAGGGTTTTGGAAAATCAACTTTACAACTATCCCCGACGCATCTTTCCGGGTTGACAAACACATTCCCTCCATCTCTAAGACGATGCGGATCCACTGTATCCGCCATCAGGGCCGGTCCGCGCGCACCGAAAGCCATTTAGAGAGCCAATGGATGCTTTCCCTCTTTCTCGCGCGTCCGCTCGTTTGCGGACGTGTTTGTGGAAGAGCGGATGCAAAACCGTCTTTCTTCTCTTCCACCAACGCACGCGCGCTCGAAGCGTCGCCTCTGCTGCGGCCCGGAACATGGTCGAGAGTTTTGGTACAACAACGAGGAAGACACTCAACTTGTATTCATCAATACTTTATACCCAACAATGGTGTATTTGCCCATCGGGCCTGTTGCTGCAAAAATTGAAAAAATATACACACTGGCTGAGAAACTCGCCTCTATTTTTATTGCCAACCGAGCTCCCTCGCGTCGTTGTCGCTACCGCTTTTTCCGCCGCCTTGACCGACGCCTTCGGCGTCGGCGTTTGGCATAGGACAATGGAGCGCCTCGACAACAGGGTCCCCCGTCGCGATGTGCACCGTCACCTCTGCCACCGCCTTTGCCGTCGCCTTCGGCGACGGCGTTTGGTATAGGAAGCAAGTGTCGGGTCTCTCCGAGGGGCAGACGGCTTTTTCTTCAAAACACAAATTACAACTCGATCGACGCCAATCGTCTCTGGAAAAGAATCACCATTATGCCGCTGCTTTTGCGTCTTTACTGCATGTTTTCACTCGATTGCGAGTCGGATCCCTCTGTAGTGTCGACAATGCAAAGCCGAGATCGTCAACATCAACTTCGCCTTCGACTAGTTCTTTATTTTTTATTTTTATTCATCCCGCCGTCTGCTGCCGAGCGAGAGGGCGTCCATTTCTCCGGGACCGGTCGGGTGGGATTGGGGGGCGTGGGCGGGCGTTGCCTTCCCTCTCTCGTCTGTTCCTTAGGACTCTGCTTTCTCGCTCTCTCTGACGCGTTTTGGCTCGTCGATCGGACGCAGACGTCTCTTCCCGTGATGCCCGAGTATCGTTCCCCAAGCTCCTAGTGATACTGTAGGTGACGTCTTTTTTAAGATGCTCCTCGATCTCGATGATGGACGAGCGCCACGAACTCGAACGGCTAGGAGGATGCACGTTTCCCCGTTTCGCGGTCGGGGCAGTCTTTCGGGGGACGGGGGTAGTGGTTACGGGAGCGACGAGCAGGGGCCGGGCGGTGCTGCGTCGGCATTCTCCGGTCTTTTCCCGCCGCTTCTGGCCGCGATGGCACGTTCTCTCGTGGAGATTTCTTTCCGGCATCGGGCCATCGCTCGGTGTCCGGGCGTGTGTCTCCAACTGTGCGTTCTCCGGGGCGGCTGAAGCGTCAAAGTAACTTGCGTATAACCCGTTCGATGTGTGATCTTGGCCGTGTGCCTCGTGTATGCGCTCGCTCGGGGACCTGGTGAAATAAAGGCGTGGAGGTGCTTAAGGGCTCGTCGCATTCGCTTTCTTGAAGGCCCGGGCGACCCCTTTTCCGCAGAGAATTTCTTCCGGGCAAGACGACGTTTGGATCCTTAAAGAGAACTCTCTTTCTTTCATCGACGACATCTCGTTCGGCTTCTACAAACTTTTACAACATAATACAATTCAACAATTCAACAATGGTTGAGTGCCGCTCCTCTTGTTTGACAACGAGCAACGCAGCAATCCAACAAGGTCGTGTTTCAGACTCTATTCCACCCTCCTCGGAGGTACAACAATAGTAGCGAGAGCACGATCCAACAGGTCTCGCCGAATTCTTCCTCGATTCTTCGAGAAAGAACAGACGCAGGGATCCAACAGGTCTCGCTGAAATTCCCGTACAGGGAACGGACGCAGGGATCCAACAGGTGACGCAGAATTCTTCGACCCTTCGGGCCTCGAAAGAACAGACGCAGTCATCCACCGGTGGTGGTCGCATCAGTCTCTGGCTGCTCTCCGATTTCACCACCAACAGAGAAAGTATCATCTCCGTTCGGCCTACGTGTGGGTTAACGCTTGTTTACGAGCCACGTTCGGGTGAAAGATGATACAAGTCTCTAAAGCCCATCACAAATGGACAACACGGCTCTTTCACATTCTTCTCTTTCTTCCTGGCATCCGCAGCGATCCGAAACCTAAAAAATGATACTCCCTTTAACAAAAAAAACAACCTAACCTAACCTAACCTAACCTAACCTTTAAACCATCTTTTGATGGGCCCGATCTCTAAATCCAATTCAATGCCTGAGGCAATCATAGGAACTTTCTTTGGAGTGACCTTGAGCGAGAAATCTCTCTGATGCCTCAAGTAATCGAAATTCCACACGATGAACATTCAGACACATAAAATTGGCTACAAAGTCTATACAGCTAAGTCGTATTTTCAGCAAACCAGACTTTGCTGGATGACATTTTCCTTGGCAATCTCATAAACCATCTTTTGAGGGTTTTTAATCAACGAATCTTAATAAAAAACGCCTGAGGCAATCTTTAAACCATCTTTTGATGGGCCCGATCTCTAAATCCAATTCAATGCCTGAGGCAATCATAGGAACTTTCTTTGGAGTGACCTTGAGCGAGAAATCTCTCTGATGCCTCAAGTAATCGAAATTCCACACGATGAACATTCAGACACATAAAATTGGCTACAAAGTCTATACAGCTAAGTCGTATTTTCAGCAAACCAGACTTTGCTGGATGACATTTTCCTTGGCAATCTCATAAACCATCTTTTGAGGGTTTTTAATCAACGAATCTTAATAAAAAACGCCTGAGGCAATCTTTAAACCATCTTTTGATGGGCCCGATCTCTAAATCCAATTCAATGCCTGAGGCAATCATAGGAACTTTCTTTGGAGTGACCTTGAGCGAGAAATCTCTCTGATGCCTCAAGTAATCGAAATTCCACACGATGAACATTCAGACACATAAAATTGGCTACAAAGTCTATACAGCTAAGTCGTATTTTCAGCAAACCAGACTTTGCTGGATGACATTTTCCTTGGCAATCTCATAAACCATCTTTTGAGGGTTTTTAATCAACGAATCTTAATAAAAAACGCCTGAGGCAATCTTTAAACCATCTTTTGATGGGCCCGATCTCTAAATCCAATTCAATGCCTGAGGCAATCATAGGAACTTTCTTTGGAGTGACCTTGAGCGAGAAATCTCTCTGATGCCTCAAGTAATCGAAATTCCACACGATGAACATTCAGACACATAAAATTGGCTACAAAGTCTATACAGCTAAGTCGTATTTTCAGCAAACCAGACTTTGCTGGATGACATTTTCCTTGGCAATCTCATAAACCATCTTTTGAGGGTTTTTAATCAACGAATCTTAATAAAAAACGCCTGAGGCAATCTTTAAACCATCTTTTGATGGGCCCGATCTCTAAATCCAATTCAATGCCTGAGGCAATCATAGGAACTTTCTTTGGAGTGACCTTGAGCGAGAAATCTCTCTGATGCCTCAAGTAATCGAAATTCCACACGATGAACATTCAGACACATAAAATTGGCTACAAAGTCTATACAGCTAAGTCGTATTTTCAGCAAACCAGACTTTGCTGGATGACATTTTCCTTGGCAATCTCATAAACCATCTTTTGAGGGTTTTTAATCAACGAATCTTAATAAAAAACGCCTGAGGCAATCTTTAAACCATCTTTTGATGGGCCCGATCTCTAAATCCAATTCAATGCCTGAGGCAATCATAGGAACTTTCTTTGGAGTGACCTTGAGCGAGAAATCTCTCTGATGCCTCAAGTAATCGAAATTCCACACGATGAACATTCAGACACATAAAATTGGCTACAAAGTCTATACAGCTAAGTCGTATTTTCAGCAAACCAGACTTTGCTGGATGACATTTTCCTTGGCAATCTCATAAACCATCTTTTGAGGGTTTTTAATCAACGAATCTTAATAAAAAACGCCTGAGGCAATCTTTAAACCATCTTTTGATGGGCCCGATCTCTAAATCCAATTCAATGCCTGAGGCAATCATAGGAACTTTCTTTGGAGTGACCTTGAGCGAGAAATCTCTCTGATGCCTCAAGTAATCGAAATTCCACACGATGAACATTCAGACACATAAAATTGGCTACAAAGTCTATACAGCTAAGTCGTATTTTCAGCAAACCAGACTTTGCTGGATGACATTTTCCTTGGCAATCTCATAAACCATCTTTTGAGGGTTTTTAATCAACGAATCTTAATAAAAAACGCCTGAGGCAATCTTTAAACCATCTTTTGATGGGCCCGATCTCTAAATCCAATTCAATGCCTGAGGCAATCATAGGAACTTTCTTTGGAGTGACCTTGAGCGAGAAATCTCTCTGATGCCTCAAGTAATCGAAATTCCACACGATGAACATTCAGACACATAAAATTGGCTACAAAGTCTATACAGCTAAGTCGTATTTTCAGCAAACCAGACTTTGCTGGATGACATTTTCCTTGGCAATCTCATAAACCATCTTTTGAGGGTTTTTAATCAACGAATCTTAATAAAAAACGCCTGAGGCAATCTTTAAACCATCTTTTGATGGGCCCGATCTCTAAATCCAATTCAATGCCTGAGGCAATCATAGGAACTTTCTTTGGAGTGACCTTGAGCGAGAAATCTCTCTGATGCCTCAAGTAATCGAAATTCCACACGATGAACATTCAGACACATAAAATTGGCTACAAAGTCTATACAGCTAAGTCGTATTTTCAGCAAACCAGACTTTGCTGGATGACATTTTCCTTGGCAATCTCATAAACCATCTTTTGAGGGTTTTTAATCAACGAATCTTAATAAAAAACGCCTGAGGCAATCTTTAAACCATCTTTTGATGGGCCCGATCTCTAAATCCAATTCAATGCCTGAGGCAATCATAGGAACTTTCTTTGGAGTGACCTTGAGCGAGAAATCTCTCTGATGCCTCAAGTAATCGAAATTCCACACGATGAACATTCAGACACATAAAATTGGCTACAAAGTCTATACAGCTAAGTCGTATTTTCAGCAAACCAGACTTTGCTGGATGACATTTTCCTTGGCAATCTCATAAACCATCTTTTGAGGGTTTTTAATCAACGAATCTTAATAAAAAACGCCTGAGGCAATCTTTAAACCATCTTTTGATGGGCCCGATCTCTAAATCCAATTCAATGCCTGAGGCAATCATAGGAACTTTCTTTGGAGTGACCTTGAGCGAGAAATCTCTCTGATGCCTCAAGTAATCGAAATTCCACACGATGAACATTCAGACACATAAAATTGGCTACAAAGTCTATACAGCTAAGTCGTATTTTCAGCAAACCAGACTTTGCTGGATGACATTTTCCTTGGCAATCTCATAAACCATCTTTTGAGGGTTTTTAATCAACGAATCTTAATAAAAAACGCCTGAGGCAATCTTTAAACCATCTTTTGATGGGCCCGATCTCTAAATCCAATTCAATGCCTGAGGCAATCATAGGAACTTTCTTTGGAGTGACCTTGAGCGAGAAATCTCTCTGATGCCTCAAGTAATCGAAATTCCACACGATGAACATTCAGACACATAAAATTGGCTACAAAGTCTATACAGCTAAGTCGTATTTTCAGCAAACCAGACTTTGCTGGATGACATTTTCCTTGGCAATCTCATAAACCATCTTTTGAGGGTTTTTAATCAACGAATCTTAATAAAAAACGCCTGAGGCAATCTTTAAACCATCTTTTGATGGGCCCGATCTCTAAATCCAATTCAATGCCTGAGGCAATCATAGGAACTTTCTTTGGAGTGACCTTGAGCGAGAAATCTCTCTGATGCCTCAAGTAATCGAAATTCCACACGATGAACATTCAGACACATAAAATTGGCTACAAAGTCTATACAGCTAAGTCGTATTTTCAGCAAACCAGACTTTGCTGGATGACATTTTCCTTGGCAATCTCATAAACCATCTTTTGAGGGTTTTTAATCAACGAATCTTAATAAAAAACGCCTGAGGCAATCTTTAAACCATCTTTTGATGGGCCCGATCTCTAAATCCAATTCAATGCCTGAGGCAATCATAGGAACTTTCTTTGGAGTGACCTTGAGCGAGAAATCTCTCTGATGCCTCAAGTAATCGAAATTCCACACGATGAACATTCAGACACATAAAATTGGCTACAAAGTCTATACAGCTAAGTCGTATTTTCAGCAAACCAGACTTTGCTGGATGACATTTTCCTTGGCAATCTCATAAACCATCTTTTGAGGGTTTTTAATCAACGAATCTTAATAAAAAACGCCTGAGGCAATCTTAAAAACATCTTTTGATGGGCCCGATCTCTAAATCCAATTAAATGCCTGGGGCAATCATATGGACTCTCAAAACTCTCTTGGCAATCACAGAAACCAACAAATCTCTTAATGCCGCAGGCAATCAAAAATCCGTCTTATGGACTATGGAATTCATAAAAATGGCTACTAATGCAATGCAGCTTAGTCGGAATATCAGCAAACCAGACTTTGCTGGATCGTGCTGGTCTTCGATCAACTGGAGATTAAAAATTGGTTGAATCACGTGAAGATCGAAGATGAAAACGATGACCATCAAAAGTCCTTCGACAGATGGTCCGTCGCCATCACTCGTGACTACCGATGAATTAGTTCGGCTGAGGACGGTTCCTCGACGAACCGAGAAGTCACGAATCACCGGGAATTTATTCCCGGCGTCGTATCGTCTTCTGTTGATATGGATGATAGGACGAAGCAGTCTGCATAGCATAATAATAGGATGCAACCCTGTGCATTGTCGCATTGCCACTACCTTACATGCTAAAGCCATCAAAACAAACCGAATTGCCAGCGAGGAATTGGAGAACGGATGCGTCAAATAGGCACTGTTTTAGTAGTGAATCATAGTAATCGTCAGTTTAAAATCAGGAAAACGTGTCGGTCCTTTTGTTAATTTATATCATTTGTTTTCATTTGCAGAAGAGCTTATAGACAAAATGGACGCGTAAAATGTGTAATGACAGACTTTTTGGTGGATGCATGAGATGAAGCGGGTGAATAAATCATTTAATGCTCGATTTAATGAATAAAAATGAATTAAATCATTGAATCATTATTTCTGCTGATGACTGTAGTAAGCAGGAGGATTCTCGCAAATGGCGTCCAAGTCGCACGTCTCGATGATGGGCTTGACGATAGCGGCAAACTCTGAAAAGAGGCAAGTGTCCTGGGCGCATCCTGGGATGTGGGTCAGCCTCTCGTTGACGTACAACTGCACCTTGTACGTGTTCAACTCGCATCGAAACAGGACGAAGACCATGTTGACGCCAAAATTCTGCATGCGCGACGTGCTCCATTGGCGACCCGATTGGAAGGCGAAATTGGAGGCCGTCGGCGCAATCGTGTCGTTATAAAGTCCCCAGCGGGCCAGTAGTTTAGCCGTAGCGCCAGAGTGAGAAAAGTAAAAGACACCGTACGGCTTGGTCGACACTCCAGCGACGATGGAATCGAAATATTTGGCGACGTCAACAACCGGATTGCAGGCCTGTTTCCAGTTGATTTCGTAACCGTAGCCGTCTTTGTAGTAGTAGAGGAGGTCGTCGATGTACTCGAGGACTAGTAGGTCGCGATTGGAGAAGGCGGCGCACCACGGCGACAGCTGGCCGTAGTACAAGGCTTTATCGTATCGGCACATTGTATAAGTCAACGATACTTGATCTGCATATGGCAAAATTTACCGATTCAAGATAATGATCAATTAAATTAGATACCTTTATTATCTGAAAATATACCATAAGTGAGAGGGACGGTGAAACCCAGGCGGCGAGAGACGTCGGCAACGGTTTGTGCCACTTCAGGCCCGTCGATGAATGCTTGCCATTCGACGCGAGACGCCGTGTTGTTGTCCACTTCGTCGTACCATTTGCTGCACACTTTGTAAAACTGTTAAATAAAGCAAAAGTAATTGACATTGTTGTATAATAACAATGGTGAATTCGATAAATCTAATAGAAAATGACGACGAGCTATAGGTCGCATTTTAATTAGACATACCCGAATGAGGGGATCGTTCTCAATAGGAATCGGATAGACGATCGTGTCTTCTTCGGCATTGCCCCAAACACCTTTGGCAAAATGGTGGCAACTCTTCTCCGCCCGGCTGGCCGTCGTGAATCGAAACTGCAACAATAATCCGCCACGATTTTAAATGATTATGAGAAAAATGGAAAAAATTTAATATAAACACAGACAATAATTACCACATAATCGCCGTCTTTGTAGGATCTGTCCAGGAGTCCAGGCAATCGGGCCGTGTAGCGCTGGCCAATGTCGTGCATCTCTTCCTCGCCGGATGGCGCCAGTTTCTCTTCCAGCTCGGGTGGGATGTCGATAATCCAATCTTCGAGATTCTTTAAATCTTGAGCGCACAATTCACCTACACATAGTTTCAATTCCAATTTGCTACTCATCATCACGACTGGTTAATGTCAAATTAAAGAGACGATATATTGTTCTATAATAGTTATTTGGCGTTATATACCTTGGCCGCTCATGTGGTTCCGAAGGATTTCATCCCTCAGAATGGGCATCTGCGTCGTCAGAGCGTCCAGCTCCATTTCACGCTCAGTGGCGCCCTCGGCCACAGGTTCGTTTGTCCTGTCTTCGCCTCCAGGTTCGGGATCGTTACGAGGATAACGGGTTCCGTGCCGGGAAAAGAGCCACATTTGAACTGCCTCGCATCCTGAATTACAAATCGTAAAAATCGCGTTCAAAATTGAAGTAGAGAACAAACCAATGTAATCAAGAACATCAGGTTAGTAATAGATGTTTGGGTTGACGTACCTGGCAAAGTGATTTCGTCCGTGTTGGTGTTTTTGATGAATTTGTACGACGTCTTTGTGGCGAAATAGAAATTGGGATTGGCGATGTCGGCGTAGCAGCTCTGTCCCATTACGGAGGCCACAACCGACAGAATCAGAGCCGTCGTGGCGGCAATGGCGAATTTCATCTTTATACTGTGTTCCTGATGTTTCAAAGAATAGAAATTAAGATAATCTGCTTACAACATTGTACATCAATTCAATTAACCGTAGCGGCTTACCTTTTCGGATTACTCTAGTTGGACTAAGAGCTAATGACTATTGACAGGTCAAGAGCAACAGTGAAGAGAAGGCTAAACATCTCCACCTATTTATCCGTTTCTCTTCTTCAAATGGTGGTCGAGAATGCGGTTTGAAATGCTGCGCACATCGCCCTCCTTTCCATCCCACCCGAATTTGATATTAATTCAATTAATCTTGTCGTTGGTTGAACAATGTTTACTCTTCGACACCCGTTGACCTTGTAGGCTACTACTAGTACTATATCAGTCGCTTGCCGTTGACGGTCGGCCACAATCTCAATGGTGGTGACGCAACAAACAACAAGCCAACCAGTCAAGTGCTAATCCCGGGATTAGCAATAAAGCGATAAGGACCCGTTCGTCTTTGAGCTAGGTTACTATCGCCACAAAAAGAATGCTCTACACCCACCAGCCCACCTGTTTGCATTTGAACTTTGAAACGCCTTATACAATCAAAGAAAAAAAGACCTAGAGTTTCAAATACATCTCTGCACACGAAGACTTGTTAAATAGAGCTATTGATGTCCTTCTTTCTGTCAGTAGTGGTGCAATATCTAAGAGAGAGAATCTTTAGACTTTAACCGATTAGAATCTTAGATTAGACGATCTAGTATACGCACAGAGTGAATAGATCCATTCACGTGGTCGGCAGATGGGTTGAAACGCTCTAAGCACGCATCGTTCACGTCTACGTCAGTTCGTGACGCGGGGTTCACACCGTCACGCCCACGGTATATAATAGCACGTTGACATGTAGTGTTTATCCCGACTGTTGTACCAGCGGTCTAGATACGTTTTTTTTGGGTCACGCCAAGACTGCTCGATTGGAGAGAGCAACGACGGTGATTAGACGAAGAAGACTATTATCACATTCTAGAATAGAAAAAGTTCTGGAATTATCAAATGTCATTTTCAGTTTCAACTGCTGCAGCAAGCTCAACTGGGCTTGCTCGTAACCTGTATACGGCGATTATTCTCAGGCAGAGATCGAGAAGGAGTTGGTGATTTTTAAAAGCAAATTAGCAAACTATGAAAATTGTACATTTAAGCAGCAAAGGACAAATGATGGCTTGAAACAACAAACTTTCTTTCAATGCAAAAATAGCTGTAGTGTTTCAAGCTCTATTCCCAGTCTATTCCCCATGTAAATAAATCTACAGTGCAAGTACATTTCACCTTACAATTAATATGAATTCCAGCTTACAGCCTAGTTGGGTGAACGGTGAAGACTAGTATACCTGTACCACCAACAGCCACAGATTGATGAAAGCTATGGTAACTTGCAGTCCTCTGTATTGCAAACATCATGACGATAACAATGGTTGCTATCTTTCAATCATCGATGCTAAAGGTAGTCATTGACTCTTGATTGGTAATAAAATGGAAGAATGAGTTTAAGCACGCAGCATCTAAATTGTTAAAAGCAAATCATTCATCATGAAATGGTAACAATCATAATTTGACTTAATAAAGAGAATGAGTGCATGCAAAATAAGGAGTAGATTGTGATTTTATGATGAGAAGAAAGTGGCCATGAAGCTGTACCGAGTTATATCTACCCTTTAACTTGTGTTTGACAGAAGAGTAAATCGCTTTACTGGAAAGAAGGGTAAAAGGCACCAGGGGAAAAATTGGTTTTGCTACCTGAAAAATTAATCTCTATTAAAGGGCAATATCAAACTGAATGAGAAATTACCTACTTCAAAATAGCAAAGCAACATCAAAGTAGAAGAGAGTAGATACCTGTCAAAGGTTCATTGACCCTGATATCATAATTAGATTACAACCATATTCGTGCCTTGACAAAACAAAAGCAAATAAGAACGCACAATACTAAATGATACCTAGATTCCATAGTAGGGCATTTAATTTCAACTTTAATTACCTGAAACAAACAAGAAGAGTTTTAAAACGTCCTTCGATTAACTTCTGCATCTACATGTGGCCATGTGGGGCACTGTTGCAAACTAGATGTAGAAAAAAGAGCTGAATATTTGTATTTAAAAATACTATTCAAAGTATACAATCAAACTGCATGGCAATTTCAAATTTTAATAAAATTATCTTTTGAATTTTAAAATTTCAGGTTCATTTTAATTTGGTAAATAAAGGTTTTTGCGCCTTTCACCATTTTCGCAAGGTGGCGCTGACCACCGTGCAATGTTTTCAAACAGACGAATAAGGTGACGGACGTCCAAGGTCAAAGTTGTTTATAAGACGAATTTTTCCTGAACAAATTAAACCTTTTAGCCATTATTTCTTAATCATTGAGCCAATTACTGCTAGGATTAAGAAACGAGCTTAGAAATGATACTTGAGGACAATTGCATCGACTGCTGCCCCGAACAACACGGAAGCCTACAAATGGTTGAGGACTTTGCAATGCCGAATAGCACCGAGTGCAAGAACTTGGGTAAATATTTGTGATGTTCAAGCAACAACTGCAAGTCAAATGAATTATTTTCTTTCTCTCTCGTAGAACATTCACAGTCAGTTTTTCAGAATGAGAAACATTGGTTGACCATATCTCCATATCGCTTCTCCCAACAAGTTGAAAACACTTCTCAGCCCATCAATCAAATTTCCTGCAGTGTGAACTATGTGGTCAACAAGTCTGCGGGCAGAAGTTGCGACAAGTGCCTGAAAATCTGGACTCCACCATCCAACTCAGTTGCTAGGCAACCCACTGTAGCACTTTGTCTTGAATGCAACGATCCCTTGGAGAAGATGGACCACTTCATAATTGATTACAAACAATCCTGCAACTCGTGCAGCTTTTCAACTTCTTGTCGAGCTGCCATGAAAAATCACCTCCAGATCCACAGTGGAAAAGAATTGGCATTTGGTATGAATTCCAATACTCAGGAAACAGTTTGTTTTTATTTCTTTTTTGTTTCTATTTACAGGTCGGGCTTTCGTTCTAAGCGATGTAGTGAAATGTGGATGCGGTAGATTCTGGATGGATTTTAGTCTTGGAATCGGAAAACATCTTGCACGAAGTAAAGACGCGTCCTAGGCCGTCAAATTCGAGAAGCCAATGACAACGCCAAGCCAAGTGAATTTCAGATCAAAATTACTAGCGTTGGAAATTTTAAGTTGTTTGAGAGAAGTCGAAACTGTTGTGTTGTATTCGTATAAAGTCACGCCATTTATGTTTCCGTTTGAGAATTAAGACAAGTAAAGTAGTCATTTTCTTCGTTAGATCTCTTGTTTTGCTGTGGCGGTCGGCCATAATTGATGGTTACTTCTTCAGGTTGTAGTTACTTTAAATTGTAAATGGTTTGCTTTGGTTTTTTTTATGGTTTTGTAGTCATAAGCGAACAACGACAAAATCCCTATCGGGGTCAAAATTTATAGTTAAATTGCGGACGGATCTCGTTTCATTGTGTAGGCCAAGTTAACA
Organism: Ceriodaphnia dubia; assembly: GCA_022539655.2. Lineage (NCBI taxonomy): Eukaryota > Metazoa > Arthropoda > Branchiopoda > Diplostraca > Daphniidae > Ceriodaphnia > Ceriodaphnia dubia. The sequence continues at coordinate 4,009,993 of JAKUCG020000102.1, read as the reverse complement.
TAGATAGACTACTATTGAAACTTTCATATATTGACTTTACGGGAAAAAACAAGAGACATTACTGAAATCCCCAGTAGGACGTAACTCTCACCAGCACGGACGGAGGAAGTTCTGCTACTCGCATGAAACGCCTTTATTTCTTGAAAAAAAGAACCGAGCCCGCGGACAACTGGACAAGGAAATACAACATACACAGGTAGCTTTACTTTGGCGATTTAGCACTTCATTCGCTGCAACAAGTTCTCACTTTTTTCGAGAACATACACCTGGACGACGTCGTATAAGTGAAAATGAATGAACACCTTGGACTGTGGGCGATGGACCTGATGTCTCTTACACAACGACATTCAACGGCTTTTTAATTGTCGGAGCAGAGAACGGGTGCGTTCGAAGCGGATGAAAAGAAGAGTCCGTGGTCCGGGTAATTACAGAATGTCGCCAATTGCAGAAAATTCTTCATTGAGCTCCGACCTTGCCTCTCAGCTGGGAAACATGGAATGCCAATTAAAGACGAAGAAGAAGGTGAACTCTAGTAGAAGATTCTGGAAACCCAACTTTTCCAGTAAACGAGAAGAGTATTTTCCAGCTCGCGGAGCTGTGAATATTCCTGATGGCAAAACTCATCGCTCTTCCAACATTTAGTACTTCACTCTCGAAAGGAATGAAAATATTTGTGATGTTGAAATCAGTATTTCTTTTAACATCAAAGTAGATTGGTGATGATTTCACGTCCGCATATCCGATCCAAGTCTGAAAATCTGACAAGTATGACTGATTTATTATTCTTTGAACAGCCTCTTATTAATAAGTGGTTATAGACCACTGTAAAAAAACGTACTCGAATCACTTGATAGTTTCGTAAACTCACAAAAAAACCAATTAAATTTTTTTATCGCCTAGGACAGAAAAAAGTCCGCTCAAAGTGTGACCAATCTGCCAGAGATCTGTACAAGATTTTGGCATTCCAGGTACGACCTTTTTTCCTGAGCATTCAAATCGACCCAAGTATGGAGACCAAGAGATTCCTCAAATATTGTCTGGCCAAAATTGAGGCGCGTGATGGGCAAAACATTCTTATCGGCGATGATCCCTGAACCATTGCTCTCGTCTCCTACCACCAACACAACTAACTAACACGCCAATTGGTGATTGTAGCCTATATAATTTCTCTGACTCTGTCTGTCTCGTGTGTCGACTCGACTCGCTGTGGGACCTTTTAAAACAACAAGGACAATCCCCTGGTATTTAGCTCGATTCCTTCAGCCACCCACAAACAAACACTCATTTAGCAGACGATTTTTGACAAGTTGGGACCACGACAGAAGCTTCAAAACAAGAAACATAAATCAATTGAAGAGCTGAAGACTAATTACCTTCGAGATGGATGACGATGAGAAAACGAAACGAGACAATGTAGGGGAGGTATGGGATAAATGTAACATTTGATGAATGTAACAAATGACTTTAAAAATAGTAAAAATAACTTTAAAATTATGAAATAATTACTCAATATGCGCTTTTTAATGCCCTTTCATATTTGGCAACGTTCGTTGCTATGGCAACAAAACTTCGTCTGCTATTTAAGAAAAAGTGATTTTGAGCCCCAAAATTTTTTTCACGGTGTCCCGTGTTTTTCTTTATCCTGAATGTAATTGTAGTGTAACAAACCCAGCCTTTAACTTTTCTTAACCGTGAACATCTCATCTATCGAGCTATTACGGTGAAAAGTGTCAAAATGCGATTTGTGAGTGCTTAAAAAGTAATTGTTCAGTGATACCCCCCTGGCGGATCGGATGTAACAGGTCTTTTTTAATGAGTAAAAACGAGTTTAATTAGCCTTTTATGTGTAAAAATCTGTTTCCTTACTCTTTTTTACCTTATTGACCCCCCATGTTGTGTGATCGTTTCTTTAGTTTTCATGCTAAATGTCAAAAACCGTTTCCGCCGGGTTTTGGCGTCTCTTATGGAGAATACACGGTGTTACATTCATTCGACCTGGTTTGTTAAATGAAACAAAAAAAGTGATTCTACTTTTGATTTTATTTATTATACTTAAAGACTTTAAATAATGTTCTAAAATTTATCGAAGTTAGCCAACATAATTGGCTTCCTAAAAATATTTTTCTCCTGTCATACGATTAAATAGCGGTGGCGCTGTAAATCAAAAACCTCGAAGTGATACAATTATACCATACCTCCCCTACAACTGAACACCAACAGGATCCGATTTCACTAAACACGGAGCAAATCACGTTGACCAGTTGAAACTAATTGGAGGTTTGATGGCGGTCTTGTGCAGCTGCTGCTGCCCGCAGGTCAGGACCTTGCACCAACGACGACGAGACGGTTTGCCCAACGCAGAACACAACACGACGACGACAATGTAGCCGAGTTGAAGACGACCGAGTTTCAAATTTCAACGAGGAACGAGCTTCGTCGTTGTCGTCGTCCGAGATCGTCAGTTGTTCAGCTGCTGCGACAACGGCGCCAAAAGAAACTTCTCTCTCTGACCTTGTTCTTTCAGACTCGAGTGGCTCAACGTCCTGTTGCTCCACAGAGATCCCGACTCGATCCTCGGCACAGTCCTGTCGCCAGCGCGCGCCACGATATACCGGGAGAGCAACTTCCCGCGCTCCCTGGCTTCTCCTCCTGCTGCTGCTGCCTTCCCTTTTTATTCTTTTCTCTTTTCAAACTCGCCCCCATAAACAAAATGCGTGGAAAAAAATGATCTCGTCATTAAAAGAATGAATTCTTTTTTTGGCCTCTCGAGATCCCCGGAAGAGATGGCCTAGGCCACTAAATAGAATGTCGAGAATACCACGAAAAGGCAGCAAGCAGCAGCAGCAACACTCTTGGTCTATTTCGGCCCCAGCAGACAGAACTTTTGCTTTCGTCATTTTAGCGAGCCAACGGCCAAGAAATACTAAACAGAATCCGACAGCACATTTCTCCTTTTTCTTTTTTTCTCTGGAAATAATTGGGATCCATCACTACCTTTTATTTTTCCCGCATCAATTCTCATTTGATTACCCATTTCCATTATTTCTATTGATGGGGAATTTTAGAAACATGTGAGCAGGTGACACCAGGTGACACTGACAGCAGCAGACAGTTTTTTTTTGAAGAATCCATTTTTAAAGAGACCAGCTGACAACGTCGGTCTTTCTAGAGCCAGCCTCGTTGATCGTTTCAAGCAAAGTATCAAGACCACGTTGTTGAAGTCGACATGTCGTACTATGCCAATGTGACCTGTAATTACTTGACTCCCAGCAGCTCTTCTTCTGCCATGTCGTGCAAAGTTATCGACGATTCTAGTCCTCCTACTGAAGAAGATGATTCCAATGGCAATTACATCAGTGACAATTGCAGCGATTCCAACTCGGATGATAGCGATTCTGTTCTCTCCTCGCAAGACCCTCTTACCCTCAACAAAACTAACCCCTTGGCTTTACTCGAGAGGATTCCACGTAAGATTACTTTCTGTTACCATTTTGCATGTTGCCTTCTGCATGTTGTCATTCTTCTTTTTTGTAGTGATTACGGATGTTGATCCTGCATGCGTCAAGGAAATTCTGGCTGATCATGCACTTTATCCACCCATTCATAACGATGGAGATTGGAAAGGTGAGTGCACCATCCTGATTTCTCGTAGGGTTGTAGTTGAAGGGTTCCTGACTAGCCATTGTACTAAAACTGTTTCTGGTTTATTGCAGATTGTACTGCCACTCGAGAAACACTGGACTATTTTTTCAAGGTGCTGTCCCTCAGAATGACCAAGTACAGCAAGTTGGATGGATGCAAAATCCCGGAATCCCTCAGGCCCATTCCTTTGGCACTGAGCTGCAAGTCTTTCATAATATTCTACTGGCCCGGTGCTGTAATCTGTTGCAAAAAATTGTTCAAAAGCCCAATAACCTACAGCTCACACTTTTACAAAGTAGCAATTAAATATCGTGTTGTGTATTGAGACCCCCATTATAATTACTTGTTTATTTATATTTTAGCTACACAAACCACAAGTGTTGGACTATGAATCCGACAGTAGCAGTGACGAATCCGACAGTAGCAGTGATGTCATGTTGATACACGAGGGAGCCACCGAACAGAAAGGCAAAACGCCGAAACCCTTCGGCCTGATTCGCGAGAATTTAAATTCGCTCGAGAGACACGTGAGTCGTTCCCACCGCCCGCCGAAACCTCCACCAAACTTGGAACTAGTCTCTTCGTCTCCACCGACTCCACCTGTCAGTGATGATTCGGAAGGAGCGGCCGTCTCTCATAAAGCCAACTGTAAGTTTTTCTTCGCAATTTCTTCTGTTGACGATCCCAGCTTAAGCAGTTATGTTTCCCTTAGCTTCTAAATCCGACTCGTCTAAATATCCTCCTGGATTCGAAGACGATCAAGAACATTTCCCGCCGCAACACAAACCGGGAGACTCAGAAGGTATGCGTGTGTCTTTCGTTTGTCTGATGTTTGCTGACGCTTATGTTTTCATTTGCAGACTTCTTGGCCAACCAAGATTGTATCGACTATTTTGTTCAAGCTTTGTCTGTAAAGTGGGAGAAATACTCTCATTTGGCACCACTCAAGGGCGAACCACTGAGCAGTGCCTTTTCAGAATTTGTCTTGCACTATTGGCCGGGGATGATGTCGTGCTGTGACAAAGTGTACACCACTTGCGAAAGTTTTCATTTACACTTGACTACCTCGCATTTGCCTTCAAAGAAGATTCCACAACTAATCGTCGTGGACCAGTCAGCTATTCCGCAGTCTCATGTACCTGAACCCTCTGGATCTAATCCGGATCCGATTCGGACCGATTCACCGATTCCGCATCTATCATCGCCGCGCACTCGTAGAAATAGCCGACTAGCCAACGATTCAGGTTTCTACCTTTTGGATGCAACGCGAAAGAGCGCCCCATTTATTTATTTACATATTCTCCGCTTATTTGCAGATCAATCTCAATATTTGTCGATATTGAATACTCCATCGCATCTGCTGCGTGTCAACGCGGTCCAGCAAGAAGCTCGTCAGCTGAGAATCCAGGCGACACAAGTGACGATAGTAAGCGAGCTGTTGCCTATGCTCGAGCGTCTGTTTGAGCTGTCGAGCTCCATCATTACTGGGCTTCGTGGATCGATGGAAGTTGAGGCTCGTTCTCCCGCTGTCGAGTGCCTCATATATGTATGGAACGCGTCCAAGATGGCCATCATGCGCTGGGTTGATATCAATGGCTGCACTACCCGGGATCCTTTTCTCACTGCGGTCCAGTACGCTTATGGAACCTTACCAGTCTTCACCAACTTGGAACAGAACAAACATCTCGAGATGATAGAGAATGTTATTGTACTGAGCGTGAATGCCGTCAAGAATTGGGAACCTGCGCCGTCCAGCCGTGAGTCGGCGTTTTTCTTTTAAGTTCATTTTTTCCCTTGATCTCTTTTCTACTCAACCATTTGTTAATTTTTAAAGACTTTTTGATCGCCACTGCTGACTTACGAATTAACAATACTTTTTGGCATGACATAATTTCACATTGAATTGTTTTTCTTTTTGATTGCGTAGCCGAGGCTAAAAAGGTAAATCGTCCGTCAGTTCGTCGTCGAACCGTCAAGCAAATGCGGACGGAAGCGGCGACACAGGAACCACCGGTCGCTTCATCATCTTCAGCGACGCACACCCCAAAAGAGGCCACATCATCACAGAATATGGAACAAATCAAAGAGTTCTGTCGTTTGGCCAATATATCGGTGTGGCAGAACACGAGGGCACGAATACTTACCGGCAACAAGGACGACCAAGGCCGCAACAATGTCGTGTACCTCTACGGAATCGCGTAAGTTTCCTTTCTGATACCAACATACGAGTCTCGATACTTATTTACGTTATCCCTGTTTTAGAGCCAAATGCTGAAGCTCTATTGTCCATCTGGAGTGACGCATTTAAAGTGTTCCGACGAATTGTCTGACTTGGCTAACCTGCGCGTTCACTTCTCCAAGTTGCACGAAGGATTCCATCCAGATCGAATGGAGCCACCCATCTCTTCCGCCTAAGCAGCTAACAGAAGAATCTCATTGTTTTTCGAAACCGTTGCAAGCATTCGTTAATTTATTCCATTTTCCCACTTATTTCCTCCAGAAAATTTTGGTTCAATACTCAGAAGAACATGTTTCAATTATGTGATGATTGGCTTTGTTTGTATTTTTCTAAAGCAGTGATCTATTTTCTTTTTGAGCTTGTCGGATTTAGTTTCTAGATTTTTACTTTCTCTTAGTTGTCAGTGAATACCTACTCAAGATGGATTTTGAAGAATACACGCGCCAATGTTTTGCGCTAATCGGATTCTTCTTCCCACCAAATTCGTGCTCTAATGTCCCTCCCGACTGCCGGCGTTTGTCAATATGTTAATTTTGGGGTTTTGACCCAAAAAGATCTTTTGGGGGGTTTTGACCCAGAAATTTACAGAGTTTTAACCCCGTTTCTAGTTTACTCAGATCTCAGGAGTATGAACCCCGAAAAAATCGGAACGAAGATTAACAGTGATGTTGCTTATAAATCACTGGACAAGGACTTACAATCGGAATCGGTAATAAAAAGATAAAAATGGTAGCCTACTCATGGCGGAAAAATTGTTTAAATCCTTGAGAGGTTATAGTGGTAAAGTGGAAGAGATATGGGTGTGTTTTGGTAGTACTCAACCCGGATTGAGTTGAAAACAAATACTTGATCTATAAAGCTCCAGTGTGTTCATTTGTTGAAAAAGGGATTGAATTTTGATGCAACCTTTCATTGTCCAATGAACCAAGTCAACCAGAGACAAACAAATTTCAAGTCATTAATCAAGAGTTTCACACGTCTATTGTCTCACATTGGTGGGTAAGGTGATTAAGGAAAGTCAGTTATTAATTAGGCGTCCATCTGTAAAATCAAAACATTAGGGGGAAATCAAATGATAGAAAAGATAACCCCTTAGGGCAGTACTAGAACAAGGACGAAGATATCAAGTAAATTCAATGTCAAGGTGAAGTTAGGTTAGCTGGCAACACTGTAGTGTTGGCGGCAATCTCTAGGGAATGGCCGTGGATTAGCAGTCGACGTCAAAATTTAGTCATCGTGGTTTCGTGTTACGGTAAGTAGTCAAGTCCTATAGTCACAAACTCAATTAGTAATATATTTAGAGTTATTGATCATTGTTTTAATGTTAATAGTAAGGTTATGAATACCTAGTCACAGTCTTGTATCATTTGTAGTAGATATCTAGTAGGGTGAGTGCATCAGAGCTGCAACAATGGATACCGCCTCACCGTCCAGCAACGAAGCGAGTTATTTTAAAGTCCGAGATTCTGATAGTGAAGAGGAGTCCGAGTTAGAAGATAAAGAGCCAATACCCAGCGATGAAGTGGTAAATAGGTTTTCAAATTTTACCAAACCATGTTAAAGTAATAGTAGAAAAACTATATGTGGGCAGGTATCTGGACTGTAATAGTTCATGAATATCAACGATATGTTTGTGCATGTTAAGCTGTAACTTATTTTAGTCAAAGTGATTCATATTTTGTCTTGAGCCTATATTCTTTATTCAATATAGTTCAAACGCCTGGTTAAAGGATTTATCCCACTGGCTGGTCCGTCCGGGGGTATGCTCTATTTCTCCCCACCCGATGGACACGTTTATACGAGAAAAGATCCCACGAGGCTGATGTGTGTTTATCGCAACTTCTTTTCTTATTTATTACTACATCTTCCTGGTTGTGTTCATTTCCGACCCAAATTTGTGGCAAAACGTTGTAATAGTACGAGTTATGAGGGACACACTCACTCGGTGGTGCCGATCAAACTATTTTTGCATAACCTTTTGCGATGGCTGGTTCGAATATTTTATTCGATGGATCACAATCTAACGGGAGAAGCCATGGTACGGAGGATTATGCAAGAGTGGCCGTTTGAGTGGGATTTCAATCCCAGAAACGTCGTTGCAAGGAGTCGTGATATAAAACAATCTGCCCGGACTAAGTGCCCCGAAAAGGTTCCTCGAAATCCTCTACTTGGGGAGCAGGGATTGGCTGCCTTTCGTCGTGTTCTTCAATGCTTAGACGAACGACGTGCTGAGATATCAACGTACTGGAAGTGTCCTCCACTAAGTGAGTATGTTTATACTATGTAGGCTAATTGGTTGAGAAAATGTCCGCTGGTATATGTTGGGGAAAAACCCTGTAAGTGAGTTGTATTGATGTTGTGGATTCTAGTTTGTTTATTTATTCCACAATATAGTTTGATCTAGCTTGACCATAATGCTTATTTTTGGTGATCAGGAACAACACATATCCGGTTCAGAGATTTTCCTTCAGATCAGGCCTGTTGTCTTGACATGGAGGCGGTGCTAAAACGGCGACGTGAACGGTTGCATGAGGCCAAGGAAAAACATGGATTATTCAACAAGAAAAAGATTCCTTTACGGAAAGTGTGTGGCGTTGAGCCCGGTGTGGATCGTTTAACTCCTGCTATGGTGCGGAAAGGCCGATCAACCAAAGGTATATAAATTATATTTTTAAATTATCTTAGTCAACTTCATTTTAGGGACTGCATTTAGAGTTAAGGAGTGACTGTACGTGCTGTAATAATGCGAAAACTTGTGATTTAGGTCGATCACAATTAGACACTATCTCTAGTTTAACCATCCCGAAGAGGCCCCCACAAGTTGAGAATCTGTCTTTTGCTGCGTCAACCACGGACATTAATCCGCCCATTGACAATGATGGTTCCTTCAGAGATTTGGTCAAAACTTCTAACAAGTCGCTCCGCCAAGTGAATGTAGTGGGTGACGAATCAAACAAGGTGCCCGACTATCAACAGGATCCAAAACTGAGAGGTTAGTCTCTTTGGTACTTGGTCATCCATCCTAGAGATGAACCTAGAAATGTGTCTGGACTAAGAACCGTGAAATTCTTTTAGGTAAACTCAAAAAACGACCGACAAGTGAAAACACATTTCCGGGTACGGAAGGCGGCGATTCGCAGTCTAGTTTAATTCATTTTGGTGATAGTCGCACAAATCAAGCAAACAAAACTCTGCAAAAGCGACAAAAACTCCTTGAGCCTTTGGCTGATATTCCAGGTATTTCATATATGGCCGGATTATAAGTTAGAGATATTGAATGATAGGCTTATCTAGTGTTGATTTATTGTTGCCATTGAGAAGATGAGGAACGTGCACACGCTTTAACTCAGCAAGAGGATAACAAAGGTGATTCAACGACGTTAGACCTATCGTTAGGATGCCACTTGGATCGTTTGCAAACCTTTCCTACGGAAATGGAAGAATCACTCGAGAAGAGATGCGAGCCGGGGAATTGGCTGAAAACTTCAGAAATTACCAACATCAATGTCGTCGTATTGAATCCTAAAGTAGATCGCCCTACTCCGTTTATTAAATTGAGTAGTTGCCGTGATAATGGAAGTTGTATATTGTTAGACTGGACAAATCTTATTGCTCGAAGAATCTGCCATGCATCCCCCGGAGGTCGCATCAGATGAATCTCCCAAGTTACCCTTTCCAGCACCCCCTGGTTATGTGCCCTTGTCAACGCGAAAAGATCATTACAAGGTAGGTTAATAAAAGGGAAAGAGCCCTTATTTAATTTGGCATGGTTCCCAAGATTTAAAATAAAGTGGAATGTTCCATCTCTGATGATTAGGGGAAAATATGTGCATTAACAAGCTTCTTATGATTAGTAGAGTATTAAGATTAAATTTATTAATTGTGATCAATTGCTTGCAACCCTATAGGGGGGAGAATCCGGTAGCAACCCGTTGGACAGTGACAGCAAAGCTGATGATTCAGAAGGGTCTCGTGTTCAAAAGTATGATGAGAAGCCCCGTTCAAGCCTAAAATCTCAGTCTGGGGGAGTTGGCACTTCGTTGGTTGAGAAAACACTAGGTGCCGTGTGCGGCAAAGGCTCTGGAGTACCGTCATATAGCAAAGTAAGGTTTCACCCTCTATACTTTAAACTTGTCCTCCGAGTGACGAGTAGCCTATCAATCCAATGTCTCCAGTCTTGAGCGAGTAGCTAACACATAATTTCTTCTAGGAGAGCGACTCATCTTCGCTCGTTCAAGCGGGTACGCAGACAGTTCAACTTCATCCTACTCCTCATCCTTCATCCGAGTATCCAGAGCCGAGTACCTACGATCCTGATTTTCATGCATATCTTGCGAATCACAAGTGTATTGCCATCTACTGGTATCTTCGTAAGAATGGCGACAGCTTCCGATCAAGGATGCCCATTGGCCATCAATACGTCAATGAGAGTCGTCATCATCTGTTTTACGAGAATCAAAACATGGAAAGCAGAGAGTTTGCTAGTGTATTTGTTCGCCCTACTTTGAAGAGAAACCTACGTGGGAAATTGACCAAAAACGTTCACACCGTAGCAGGGACGTATTTATTAGCAGGTAAGTGTCAATAGTGAGGTTAATAAGAGAGAAATATGATTTGACTTTTAGCGTGAGGATTATTTATATATAGGCTTCATTGCCGGGGTCTATGCTCGTGGAAAAGATGGGGCCTATCGTCGCCTGACAGTGGATGAGGCCAAAGCTGCGAACATCAAAGACGTTTATGATCACGCCATGTCAAATGGTCTGGTCGTCAGTCAAAGTTATCTACCTCCCGGAGTGATCAGAGGAGAAGAGCCGGGCGTACTGTCAAGAAAGTGAAGCCTCCTAATAAAACCCCAGCCAAATAGGTGTAAGAAGAGTAAAGTGTTTGTCGAGTCCAAGACGTCATCAAAAGGCCAACGAATCTTATTTTCTTTCTTTTTTTATAATTTTTTGTTTACATCTGTACTTTTTTGTCATGGTATCTATTCCGTGGAAAGTAATTGTTGTCGTTTTATTTGTGATTTTTCCATATCTTTGTTCTCATTGTGAGTAAGGATGTGCCTATGGCTCAGCCTTACGGATTCAGATCTTTCTTGACTTTTGAAGAACTTTTTTGAAAAGTACACTTAGTTAATCCGGAGTAAAGTACCAGTATTACATAATCATTGATCTTTATCAGTTTAAATACCAAATTGTCTGTAAGTAGGATATCTAGGAGTTTGTCAAGCATTGGGGGGAGAATCTGTCAAAAGATTGGGATAAACCCTGTATTTTTTGAGGAATATCTTATAAAAGATTCCGAATACTTCATTTGTGATCATAGATATCTTAAAAGTCCTTAATAATAAGTATTTATTAACAACTCTCGAGCTGTTTTTTATAGATAAGCTTGCAAGGAATCAAAGAAGTTCATCGATGAAAGTGACGGAGAGCTAGAAAAAAAGGAAAAAAGTGTTCGTCATAATGTGTGGATATGCGTTTGCTAGTAGATCAGTTGTCATCCTAAGGGCAATAGTATATCACACGCGACTGTTGCTTCGCACAACCTTGCTAAGGGCAGGCGATCAGCATCTCTATAGATTCTGTCGCTGATTGTATTTAAGAGGTATCATTAAAATTCACAGATTGAATGTCTAGTAGCCTACAAAATGCGAAAGTCCTACACTTTCGCATTCTGTTCACCGTTTATCTTCGTTCCGATTTTTTCGGGGTTCATATCCCTTAGATCTGAGTAAACTCGAAACAGGGTTAAAACTCTGTAATTTTCTGGGTCTAAACCCCCCAAAAGATCTTTTTTTAGGTCAAAACCCCCAAAATTAACATATATTCAACCCGGTTTCTAGTTTACTCAGATTTAAGGAGTATAAATCCCGAAAAAATCGGAACGAAGATAAACAGTGTTCATTACCGTGGTGAACTCAATCAAAACCAAGTTTGTTTGCCCCAACTGGTTTTATAGCATCAAAAAGCTAATAGCGCCAAGCGCAAGGAACTCAACTTTGGCTGGTAATATTGAAGGAAAATGTTGCGCAACGATGAATATTTCAAAAAGGAATACGTTTCAAAGTAATGCAATGATGGAGCACTGAATAAGAGATGTTAGGCAACAACAGAGAACAATTCGATCAAATGAGGCCTCGTAGGTAGGTCGTAGGTAGGCCTATATAGGGGAGATCGGGGCTGGTTGGGACTAGGTGGAACATCAAGGTTTTTAGCATGATCACGATTTTTGAATATTTTTATTTTTTACCACATAGGGGGCAATAGTAGGGTACATCTTGCCACGAAATCTTGTTAAATAGTGACCAAAATAATGGGAGATAGTACAAGAAATGTGTTTTTCCCATGTTTGGCCTAAAAATCGGCGATTTTTTAATTGTAAATAAAATGATAAGGTTTCTCCTATCACTTTTTGTTTAGGCTACACACAATTACAAAAAATGCGGAATCTATCTGTGCGAGGTTGTTTGGGACAGCATTTTCCCACCCAGTGGGTGGGGAATCAGCCCCCCCCCCCACAACCAAAAACGGGGGTTTTCAACCAAAATGAAATTTTGGAGTAATTTTACAACTTTTCCGCGATTTTCTTACATCATTCGATGAAGAATTTTATTTTAGGTCGAATGGCTATCTTCGTTTTTGTCAAACCATAAATTTTTAGTAGCAAATTTCCGTTTTAGTAATGTCCCATGCAACCCCGTACTTTTTTCTTGTTTGGCAACCGAAGGTCATTTAAATAAAAAATTGCAGTAAGATGTCTACTTACTAAAACTAATTTCCAAAAATATGTTCTGATAGAGGAAAAGACAGGCTATCTTATGGGTTAACCAACGTTGGTCAATTGTTTATTTTAAAAAAGATAGAAAAAAACTAATAAGGTCGTTTTCAAAAATCTGTCCCAACCAGCCCCGATCTCCCCTATTAAACAGCGCACTGTAAAGACCGCTTTCGACCTTGAAAGATTCAGTGGCATCAAGCAGCAATAGAGGGCGCTAGAATTGTCAACGGCATGTGACGTCAAAACGCGCACGGTGTGTATGCCATAACGCGCACGGTGTGTAACGGAAATATCATCACGGACGTTCGCACTCTTGTCCGGCCGCTCTTGATTAACCTTACACTTCTATTCGCGCTAGGCAGCATCCACCTGCTTGCTCCTTTTCATTTAGCACTCTAGTCTACTACAGCAACCTTATCCAGTATCTGTGTGCTGTGTGTCTTCATTTCGTGACTCTACTCGAGTCATCGATGATTCGACAGCGCACACAAGAGTAAGGTCGTTCTCCTAACGGAAACGGTACTTACATCACTTGCATTCGTCGTCTGGTCTGTGTTGTTACTATGTTAGAATATAGAAACGAAATCGATGCGATTCCCCCCCACACACATCAACAGTTAAGCACCAAAGTGTTGAAAAACAAATCAAAGTTAAAAACGAGTATCTCTTGAAAATTAATATACATATTTATTTGGGATTTATGAACTGAAATAGGCCACAGTCTGCAAACTTTTTGAACAGTTTTAAATTCACGCTACACTATTATAGCCAAAGCAAACTACTCCAATTATTAACTACTGTTGCACATTTCGTTGCGACCGGTTTAGCTGTTAGGTTAGTGACCTAAAGACTTGTTTCTAAAGCTTCGCCTTCGCATTCCAAGCTTTTATCTACCAGAACATTTTCAATAACATCTTAAAATAATAACTTTTACCATATAAGTAATCATTTTAAATTTCGAAACGCATTATTAAGTTCCGATTTCCCCCACCACGAGTCTCAATGTCGTATTTTAGCCTAGTGTTGAAAAAAATGCAGTCTTGCAGAATAAAAGAACAAGTAGCCAAAATGGGAGGAGTCGACGCGTTCGGGGCATTTTGTCAGTGCGATGACCTTTCGACAAAATGTAATAGGCCTACACACGAGGAAAGCACATTAACATTCTGTAAATTGTTATGCGTGAATGAGCCATTTTCAAATTTTAGTTTGTTTAGTTTTTGATAGCCTACACATATTCGATGTGAATAAATTGGTTTACCGAAAGATTTTGCACCCACAAAACATAACTTACTTCTTATTAATAGCCTATATACATTTATACAAAAATGCAGAGACATTAGAAGTCAAAATACAAATAACAAAGCGCTATAAAAGCCAGTTTCGTAAAGTGCATATGTTTAAAAAATAATTGATTTTCATTAAAAGCTCATTTTATTTGCCAGATTAATACAAATCGTTTCAAACAATGACAATTCCTTATAGTTTAAGAGAAAATTGCCCTTTTCGTTATTTCTTCTAGATCTTTGAAAATTTTTGGCAAATAAAGTTTTGTTTTTTGGGTGAGTTAAATATTGGAACAAAAGATTCAAATATGTTAATTGGTTTGTTTTGGCTTGTTTTCAGAACTTTGCAATTACTAGATTATAAGGCAAGAAAAAATGAATATTTCAAGTCCATTTTTATTTACTTAACATAGCCTACTACATTACGGGAAAATGATAAACTGAATTTATCGAAACCAACTGTAGGCCTATTACTGAAAAATGAAAAAAAAATCCCCTTTGTACTCGAAGCGAGAAAAAAGTTGTATGTTTCAGTAGACACACATGTATAGTGAAAAAAGAACCAAAAGCGCACGAGCATCAATTGGTAAACAGAATTTTTGTCACGAACCTGTTTACATCACAAGTTAGTTATTCCACCCAACCAGAACCAGAAATAACGGTTGTAAGTTTCGCCCTACTGGTAGCTAACATGCGCCGAAGGCAATGCATGCGAATAATAAATAAGAAGTCTGTTATGCATGTAGCAACCTAGCATAGAAGGCTACCAATACTGAAGCGTTCTTGCATCAAGAGCCATACGTAATAAAGGCAGTGTAAGGAACAGAAGTTTTTATTTTATAGTAAAGAGTGGTAGTTTTTTTTACTGAAATTGATACATCAAAATTTATACATTTTCTGATTGGATTCTTTCTCGAGGAGATAATATGATGTTGAAGTTAAATACATTTTTACTGGCGGTAAACAAATATTTAATTATATTTTCCTTGATGCTAAAACATAATTTTAAATTAAAAGGAGTGCCTAACAGAGGTACTGTACAAAACAGATTTCAAAGTCTTCCATTACCATTCTTTGATAGTAGCCTACTATATTTTCAAATACTGCTATGTACCTCTCTAAAAGAAAAGATGTTCAATAATTGAGAAACGCGCTATTAATGCCGTTTTCCATTGGCAGATTTTTAATATTTCAAAGTGCTTTTTCTCATATTAAACAACAAACAGTATTTAAATTATTTTTGTTTCAGTAAATACAACTTTAAAAGATGTATTCAATTTTAAAAAAATAATCTAAATACTGTTTGTAAATTATTTATATTTGCTTTATAGATAATGTCTTTAATATTACTTCCATCGGCGATCGAAGGGAGATTTAATTCAACAGCGATTAAGGCGCCTAAACGGTTGCATCTATCCATGCCACCAAGCCCCTCCCCCGAAGGCACAGCAAAGCATTTTAGTCCATCAGAGCTTAATGCGAATTTAAACCAAATACAGGAATTGAGTATACTACCTCATTTTATATTATTAAATATATAATGTAATAAATTCTAATATTATTTTTTGTCATTATCTATCAATTCTCTTGAAATCATATTTGAAAAATGAAGAACGACTTTTAAAAGAAAAGGATAAATTTGATGCGGCTAGCGAGAGGACAATTTTTTCTTGGATACGGGCCCTTATTAGGAGGCTCCTTAACCGACCAGGATCAGCTATTATTGCGGCTGTTGGATCCCAAACATCACCCACATTACCTGCTAGACCCCCGGCAGCAGTGCTTCCTCCCCTAGCTGCCGTTGCTTTACCAGTAGCGTCTGTTGCATCCTCAGTGGCGTCTGTTGCATCCTCAGTAGCATCGGGAATTCTTTCTCTACCAGAAAACCCTTTGTTCATCAATTCTGAAACCCCTTTATTTATCAATTCTGAAAATCCTATATTAACTATCAATTCTGAAACTCCTTTATTAACTCCTGATAAACCCCCAATATGTACGGGAACTGGAACACAATCTAATTTCATCAATATTACTGTTCCGACAGCTGAATGTAAAACATTACAAAAACATATTTCACCTATGTAAATAAGCAATAATTGCATCTATATATTTGTCTGAATTAGCTTGCTCGTCTGCATCAGTGATGGGCGAGAGCAACTTCGTTTCATGTGCAAGGGCAACGTCAGCGCCATTCGGAAAATTTTTAGTCACATTTTTGAAGGAGGGACCAAACTTACCTAATGGCCCTGCAGCACTTGTTGGGATTGCCACTTCTTGCCCTAATTCGAAGATTACATTGACATGTGGAATGATTCCCAGAAACTACGTTGTCGTAACGGTTAGTTTTTTTCAATTTTTCTAGAAGAATTATTTTATAAGAATTAATTTTGAATTCACCTATGACGAGTTGTTGACAAATAAAATGTTTTAACGCAGAAAACTCGAACATTATCGAATGAGATGCGTCAGCCTGGCGATTCTGATATTACAGAAAATAACTTCATGCAAGTCCGAATTTCCCAAATGACAAGTGCCCGTAAGAACCGGCAGGCATTGCCAGCTACTATCACGTGCGACTGGAAAGCATCATAAAAAAGGCATCATATTAATTGTGGTCAGCTCTTGGTTCTTTAATTATAGGCCTAATAAAGAACGAATTTTTATATAAAGAGAAATAAAACTATTCATTTTGCCTTCTCCTGTAGTTCTGTAGCGCTGCTAGAAGAAGCTACGTATATTGCTTATTGATTTCTGATTCTGAATTTACTAGGAATTTATTTACATCCTGGTTATTCAAATAAAGACTTTATATATGTTTTTTTTTTACAATTTGGCATTGTATTATTTCATCCAAGAAACAGCTATGCAATGTTGACTACAACATGTATTAAACTGCTGTATTTATTTAAAGTAATGTTCCAATAAAAAGAATGTCACAACAAAATGAAAGTCTTTCGCTCGTTTTCCCCATTGTCTCGGATAGAAATTAAATGACCGTAGCCACCCAGCATAAAATTTCCACGAGAAGTTTTTTAATGTGACGTCATAGATTCCACTAATTGTGCTACTATTGAAAGCCTGCGATTAAGTTCTGGATGTCCTTTTCTCGGGGAAGTGAATTTTGCTACTAATCGCGCAAAATTGGTTTATTTTATCTAATAGTTAGATGTTGTAATTGATCAGATTTGATTGAAAAATGATTGAAAGTAAATTTTAAAATGGCTTCGGAAAAGTTTTCGAAAAAGCTGGCAACGCTCTACAGACGATGTTGAAATGTAAACAAACATGAAACGGTGATGGGACGATTCGACAGACGAAAGATATGCAAGCAGTGGTTTGATATCTGATAAAGGATAACAAAAAAAAAAGAGAAAATGGCCACGTTCATTGTTGACGACGTGAACGATTTAATATATTGTGAAATTTGTTGGTGTCGATTTGATGAGCTCGTCAGAAAACCTAAATTCCTACCATGTTCTCACACCATTTGCCTCTTGTGCCTTGAGGTATTACACATTTGTCACTCACTGCCTGTAATTTCTCAATCTTCCCCTTAATTTTCTTTTTTTAGTTCCAGGAAATATTTCTTAATGATACCATCACCTGTCCCATCTGCCGCCGTGTTTTTACCAGTCACAATCCAGCCAGTTTGCCCACCAACCATTACGCCCTGAAAATTCTTGAGTTGAAAGGATCTGGGCCCACAGTTGACAACTCAGATCCAGGCCCCCTGTAAGTTTCAAATTCCAAATTGTGGTTTCCTTAATAACGGGCCAACTCGTACACTATTCCACTTACGTTAACAGGGGATTGAGTTGGTGTGTAACCTGTGGGGTGGGGCACAACAGCCAACTGCAGCACGTCCCAACATTCTTCAATCAATTTGAATGCAGCTTCAGCCAAGAACGTAGAAGACTTTTTAAACCTCAGACAACAAATGCAGATGGTCAAAGAAGTACGAGCCAAAACATTAGCCACCCAAATTGAGAAAAGAAGACAGACAGGAGAAAGTCTCTCTTGTTTCATGGATCTAGTCAAGGCAGCAAAAGATGAGCTCGCAAGTCAGCAAGATGAAAACAGGCAGCACCTGGAAGAGCTGTGTACACTGTTGGAAGAAAACAAGTCAACAAATGAAGCTTCGAGCATCCTGCCCAAACTGATATCTGTTGGAGCTGAAGAACCGAGTCCTAGCGACACGGCAGACATTCTCCTGGGAAAGATGACAGATTTTGTCGGTGTTTGCGAAGAGAAGCTGCGGCTGGCTACGTTGGCCGCTACCGAGTACGAAGTGAAGAAGAAAGCGAAAATAGCGATTCAGCTACACGACGAGTGCGATCGACCGATTCCGTTCGGTCTCGATCAAGGCTTCCGTTTGAGTTACATTCCCAGTCTAAGCCAGCGACGTCAGCGAAGTGTTAAAAGACAAAGGAGTCATCACGCCCTTGTTTTGCTGTCGCACGTCGTCTTTTCCGTTTTCAAGAAGCTCGACGTCCCAATAGAAATAGACGAAAAACGAACGCCCAAACTCGTCGTCACCGCGCCCGCAATAGTTGACGGCGATCCGTCGTGTCCAGCAGCGTCGGCTGCAGGGCTGGTGGAAGTTCCCCTCAACGGCAAATTCGTGCCGGGCCGATCTCTTTTCGTCTTGTGGCTGATGCATTACGGCAAGCCGATCGGTCTCGTCTCCATCGTACCTTCGCCGAAATTCCGTCCGGATTTCGTTCAAAGGCTGGGTGATTTTTTTTTCTTGTCCCCCAAGAAGGTTCCCCAAACAGTGAAAATGGTAGGCCTACGTTCTGTAAGTTACATCAACTCCCAATTTTGCTCATTTTGACTTTACGCGACTAATTGGCAGGAAGTTTCTGGGGAACAGGCGTCTCTGTCGGTGATGCGCCCAGATTTCGAACCTCTCTTTGAAGGCATGGTCGTTTCTGATCCCGACGGCGAGAAAGCCACCCGAGTCGGCGACGTCGGCATCACCTTTTCCACTAAAGGCGACAACCGCAAGATCGTCGGCTGGACTTTGACTTTCATTTTGGAAAAGAGTGGCGACGATAATAGGATGCCGTCGTGTGAGCTCTTTGGCCGCTTCGTCAACCACCAACAATCGCTGGAGAAAATGGTTCAGTTATTATCGGGTCCAAGGAGACTGGCCAAATGTTTCCTCTCTTTTGAGTCTCAATAGTCCCTCGGAAGCCATTGGACCAGTTATCTACGCAAACTGTCAATTTATGCTATATAACGGTAATAAAAAACATTTTGCATCGTTAGGCTACAATCAATCCCAGATAGTCATTTTTTTTGCGGCACTTCTTTTTAGCCTCGAAAAAGCTGGATGTATACCGCAAACTAACTCGAACTGAAACTGATCAAATTCTTGGGAGAGAATGGACGAGGAATTGTTCATCGGCAGCGTCTGCAATTAAGGATGAAAATCAAGAAAATGAAAATGAAATCAAGAACGAGGATAGGAATCCGAGATTCCTGCCGTGTCGCTGCTACACGCCCTGTCTCGAACGTCTTAAAGAGGTGAGTTTGTCATCTAGTCGAATTAGTCATCTTGTGCAAACGTTTAATCATTTTATCGAATCAGATTGTGATCACCACGGGGACGGTCGAGGGCACGTTTCACAACAGTTCTTACGCCCTGTAGATTTTGATACTCAAATCGATAGATTGAATCGGATAGGAAGCAATTTTTACTACTGGCTCATCCAACTACTCCTTACACTGTTTAAAAGAGTTCTATCGTTGAATATCGCTGGTCGCTGACTTTAACTCCATTTCTTACTTTTACATTCCTCTCGTCTCAACTGTACTTAATAATCTTACTACTTCAATGTTTATTAAACTTCCATTACCGCGAGTACCTGACTATTGTTACGACCATCTCAACAATATGATATGGATTGATGGGCCGCATGTTATTGTTGGCTAAATGCGCTTTTATAGATGCTATCTTTTTACCAATAAATCAATATCTCTCGGTTACACGACGAAGGTCGTACTGGCGTAGCGAAGATGTAACCTGTATATTACTGATAATGTAACCTATTTCTAATACGATACAAACAAAAGGTGACGGCAAACGGCAAACGGGAGGGATTTCATTGTTTTACATATGTAGCTCGTTGCCGCTATATAGTTTAAAATAGGGGCAAGCATCACTCCTAATAAAATACCGATAAACAGATAAACAACATAAAGATCTGCCGCCGATTTCGCCGCCCTTTTTAATGGATTTTCTAGTAAGAAGAGGTTGGAGCGTCAACGCCTCTATTTGCCTCATTAACATACCTTGCGGAAAGGACAGACGGTAGCCCGTGATTTCTTAAACCATACAGCGTATATGTTTACCTATCAAACTCACAGGGTCGTCTCTCTAGATCTCTTCTTGTATAGGGTAGGCTCGAGGGTAGGCTAATATATTTGGGTCGGAGCATGTGATAACCCATGATGCAGTGGGTCGTATCACGTATAGATACCGAAAGAGTGGCAACTAAACGGAGATTTCTCATGTGACTTTTCCGTAAGGGACGTGAGCCGCTTCGTCGATCTTCCTGCCTTCGTCGTCTCTTTCCGTTGATTCGTTTAGGTAGTTTTACATCGAACATGACATGTCAGAACCGCGAGATTAGAGAATAGATAGAGAATATTAGAGGATATTCCATTAACAATTTCTTGTCTATCAACTTCCCAATGAGAATAAACTTAAATGCGAGATTACAGAAGGTCGTGCTTGGTCCCAATTTGAAGCTCTTGTTCTCTTCAATGTGTTTCATAAATATCGTTGCTTGGTCTTCCCTCTGTGAAACGCTGGGACAGTTGGGGATATGTTCCCTCAATAATGTCTTGTCTATCAACTTCCCAATGAGCATTAACTAGAATGCGAGATTACAGAAGGTCGTGCTTGGTCCCAATTTGAAGCTCTTGTTCTCCTCAATGTGTTCCATAAATATCTTGTTAATGTTTGGCATAGGAGAAAAAAAAAGCGATGAAGTTTAGAGAATATTCCATCAACAATTTCTTGTTTATCAACTTCCCAATGAGCATAAACTTAAAAGCGAGATTACAGAAGGTCGTGCTTGGTCCCAATTTGAAGCTCTTGTTCTCTTCAGTGTGTTTCATAAATATCGTTGTTTGGTCTTCCCTTTGTGAAACGCTGGGACAGTTGGGGTTATTTTCCATCAACAATGTCTTGTCTATCAACTTCCCAATGAGCAAAAAACTAGAATGCGAGATAACAGAAGGTCGTGCTTGGTCCCAATTTGAAGCTCTTGTTCTCCTTTAAGTGTTTCATAAATATCGTACTTTGGTCTTCCCTCTGTGAAACGTTAGGACAGTTGGGGTTATGTTCCCTCAACAATTTCTTGTCTATCAACTTCCCAATGAGCATTAATTTGAATGCGAGATTACAGAAGGTCGTGCTTGGTCCCAATTTGAAGCTCTTGTTCTCCTCAATGTGTTCAATAAATATCTTGTTAATGTTTTGCATAGAAGAAAAAAAAGCGATGAGAGTTTAGAGAATATTCCATCAACAATTTCTTGTTTATCTACTTCCCAATGAGCATAAACTTAAATGCGAGATTACAGAAGGTCGTGCTTGGTCCCAATTTGAAGCTCTTGTTCTCTTCAATGTGTTTCATAAATATCGTTGTTTGGTCTTCCCTCTGTGAAACGCTGGGACAGTTGGGGATATATTCCCTCAACAATGTCTTGTCTATCAACTTCCCAAAAAGCATAAACTAGAATGCGAGATTACAGAAGGTCGTGCTTGGTCCCAATTTGAAGCTCTTGTTCTCCTCAATGTGTTTCATAAATATCGTTGTTTGGTCTTCCCTCTGTGAAACGCTGGGAAAAATGGGTATATGTTCCCTAAACAATGTCTTGTCTATCAACTTCCCAATGAGCATAAACTTAAATGCGAGATTACAGAAGGTCGTGCTTGGTCCCAATTTGAAGCTCTTGTTCTCCTTTTAATGTTTCATAAATATCGTTGTTTGGTCTTCTCTCTGTGAAACGCTGGGACAGTTGGGGATATGTTCCCTCAACAATGTCTTGTCTATCAACTTCCCAAAAAGCATAAACTAGAATGCGAGATTACAGAAGGTCGTGCTTGGTCCCAATTTGAAGCTCTTGTTCTCCTTTAAGTGTTCCATAAATATCTTGTTAATGTTTGGCATAGGAGAAAAAAAAGCGATGAGAGTTTAAAGAATATTCCATCAACAATTTCTTGTCGATCAACTTCCCAATGAGCATAAACTAGAATGCGAGATTACAGAAGGTCGTGCTTGGTCCCAATTTAAAGCTCTTGTTCTCCTGAATGTTTTTCATAAATATCGTTGTTTGGTCTTCCCTCTGTGAAACGTTGGGACAGTTGGGGTTATGTTCCCTCAACAATTTCTTGTCTATCAACTTCCCAATGAGCATTAACTTGAATGCGGGACTACAGGAGGTCGTGCTTGGTGCCAATTTGAAGCTCTTGTTCTCCTTTTAGTGTTTCATAAATATCGTTGTTAGCTCTTCTCTCTGTGAAACGCTGGGACAGTTGGGGATATGTTCCCTCAACAATGTCTTGTCTATCAACTTCCCAATGAGCATAAACTAGAATGCGAGATTACAGAAGGTCGTGCTTGGTCCCAATTTGAAGCTCTTGTTCTCCTTTAAGTGTTCCATAAATATCTTGTTAATGTTTTGCATAGGAGAAAAAAAAGCGATGAGAGTTTAAAGAATATTCCATCCACAATTTCTTGTCGATCAACTTCCCAATGAGCATAAACTAGAATGCGAGATTACAGAAGGTCGTGCTTGATCCCAATTTGAAGCTCTTGTTCTCCTCAATGTGTTCCATAAATATCTTGTTAATGTTTTGCATAGGAGAAAAAAAAGCGATGAGAGTTTAAAGAATATTCCATCCACAATTTCTTGTCGATCAACTTCCCAATGAGCATAAACTAGAATGCGAGATTACAGAAGGTCGTGCTTGGTCCCAATTTGAAGCTCTTGTTCTCCTTTAAGTGTTTCATAAATATCGTTGTTTGGTCTTTCCTCTGTGAAACGTTGGGACAGTTGGGGTTATGTTCCCTCAACAATTTCTTGTGTATCAACTTCCCAATGAGCATTAACTTGAATGCGAGATTACAGAAGGTCGTGCTTGGTCCCAATTTGAAGCTCTTGTTCTCCGCAATGTGTTCCATAAATATCGTTGTTTGGTCTTCCCTCTGTGAAACGTTGGGACAGTTGGGGTTATGTTCCCTCAACAATTTCTTGTCTATCAACTTCCCAATGAGCATAAACTTGAATGCGAGATTACAGAAGGTCGTGCTTGGTCCCAATTTGAAGCTCTTGTTCCCCTATAAGTGTTTCATAAATATCGTTGTTAGGTCTTCTCTCTGTGGAACGCTGGGACAGTTGGGGATATGTTCCCTCAATAATGTCTTGTCTATCAACTTCCCAATGAGCATAAACTAGAATGCGAGATTACAGAAGGTCGTGCTTGGTCCCAATTTGAAGCTCTTGTTCTCCGCAATGTGTTCCATAAATATCTTGTTAATGTTTGGCATAGGAGAAAAAAAAGCGATGAGAGTTTAAAGAATATTCCATCTACAATTTCTTTTCGATCAACTTCCCAATGAGCATTAACTTGAATGCGAGACTACAGGAGGTCGTGCTTGGTGCCAATTTGAAGCTCTTGTTCTCCTTTTAGTGTTTCATAAATATCGTTGTTAGCTCTTCTCTCTGTAAAACGCTGGGACAGTTGGGGATATGTAACCTCAACAATGTCTTGTCTATCAACTTCCCAATGAGCATAAACTAGAATGCGAGATTACAGAAGGTCGTGCTTGGTTCCAATTTGAAGCTCTTGTTCTCCTGAATGTGTTTCATAAATATCGTTGTTTGGTCTTCCCTCTGTGAAACGTTGGACAGTTGGGGTTTTGTTCCCTCAACAATTTCTTGTCTATCAACTTCCCAATGAGCATTAACTTGAATGCGAGATTACAGAAGGTCGTGCTTGGTCCCAATTTGAAGCTCTTGTTCTCCTTTAAGTGTTTCATAAATATCGTACTTTGGTCTTCCCTCTGTGAAACGTTAGGACAGTTGGGGTTATGTTCCCTCAACAATTTCTTGTCTATCAACTTCCCAATGAGCATTAATTTGAATGCGAGATTACAGAAGGTCGTGCTTGGTCCCAATTTGAAGCTCTTGTTCTCCTCAATGTGTTCAATAAATATCTTGTTAATGTTTTGCATAGAAGAAAAAAAAGCGATGAGAGTTTAGAGAATATTCCATCAACAATTTCTTGTTTATCTACTTCCCAATGAGCATAAACTTAAATGCGAGATTACAGAAGGTCGTGCTTGGTCCCAATTTGAAGCTCTTGTTCTCTTCAATGTGTTTCATAAATATCGTTGTTTGGTCTTCCCTCTGTGAAACGCTGGGACAGTTGGGGATATATTCCCTCAACAATGTCTTGTCTATCAACTTCCCAAAAAGCATAAACTAGAATGCGAGATTACAGAAGGTCGTGCTTGGTCCCAATTTGAAGCTCTTGTTCTCCTCAATGTGTTTCATAAATATCGTTGTTTGGTCTTCCCTCTGTGAAACGCTGGGAAAAATGGGTATATGTTCCCTAAACAATGTCTTGTCTATCAACTTCCCAATGAGCATAAACTTAAATGCGAGATTACAGAAGGTCGTGCTTGGTCCCAATTTGAAGCTCTTGTTCTCCTTTTAATGTTTCATAAATATCGTTGTTTGGTCTTCTCTCTGTGAAACGCTGGGACAGTTGGGGATATGTTCCCTCAACAATGTCTTGTCTATCAACTTCCCAAAAAGCATAAACTAGAATGCGAGATTACAGAAGGTCGTGCTTGGTCCCAATTTGAAGCTCTTGTTCTCCTTTAAGTGTTCCATAAATATCTTGTTAATGTTTGGCATAGGAGAAAAAAAAGCGATGAGAGTTTAAAGAATATTCCATCAACAATTTCTTGTCGATCAACTTCCCAATGAGCATAAACTAGAATGCGAGATTACAGAAGGTCGTGCTTGGTCCCAATTTAAAGCTCTTGTTCTCCTGAATGTTTTTCATAAATATCGTTGTTTGGTCTTCCCTCTGTGAAACGTTGGGACAGTTGGGGTTATGTTCCCTCAACAATTTCTTGTCTATCAACTTCCCAATGAGCATTAACTTGAATGCGGGACTACAGGAGGTCGTGCTTGGTGCCAATTTGAAGCTCTTGTTCTCCTTTTAGTGTTTCATAAATATCGTTGTTAGCTCTTCTCTCTGTGAAACGCTGGGACAGTTGGGGATATGTTCCCTCAACAATGTCTTGTCTATCAACTTCCCAATGAGCATAAACTAGAATGCGAGATTACAGAAGGTCGTGCTTGGTCCCAATTTGAAGCTCTTGTTCTCCTTTAAGTGTTCCATAAATATCTTGTTAATGTTTTGCATAGGAGAAAAAAAAGCGATGAGAGTTTAAAGAATATTCCATCCACAATTTCTTGTCGATCAACTTCCCAATGAGCATAAACTAGAATGCGAGATTACAGAAGGTCGTGCTTGATCCCAATTTGAAGCTCTTGTTCTCCTCAATGTGTTCCATAAATATCTTGTTAATGTTTTGCATAGGAGAAAAAAAAGCGATGAGAGTTTAAAGAATATTCCATCCACAATTTCTTGTCGATCAACTTCCCAATGAGCATAAACTAGAATGCGAGATTACAGAAGGTCGTGCTTGGTCCCAATTTGAAGCTCTTGTTCTCCTTTAAGTGTTTCATAAATATCGTTGTTTGGTCTTTCCTCTGTGAAACGTTGGGACAGTTGGGGTTATGTTCCCTCAACAATTTCTTGTGTATCAACTTCCCAATGAGCATTAACTTGAATGCGAGATTACAGAAGGTCGTGCTTGGTCCCAATTTGAAGCTCTTGTTCTCCGCAATGTGTTCCATAAATATCGTTGTTTGGTCTTCCCTCTGTGAAACGTTGGGACAGTTGGGGTTATGTTCCCTCAACAATTTCTTGTCTATCAACTTCCCAATGAGCATAAACTTGAATGCGAGATTACAGAAGGTCGTGCTTGGTCCCAATTTGAAGCTCTTGTTCCCCTATAAGTGTTTCATAAATATCGTTGTTAGGTCTTCTCTCTGTGGAACGCTGGGACAGTTGGGGATATGTTCCCTCAATAATGTCTTGTCTATCAACTTCCCAATGAGCATAAACTAGAATGCGAGATTACAGAAGGTCGTGCTTGGTCCCAATTTGAAGCTCTTGTTCTCCGCAATGTGTTCCATAAATATCTTGTTAATGTTTGGCATAGGAGAAAAAAAAGCGATGAGAGTTTAAAGAATATTCCATCTACAATTTCTTTTCGATCAACTTCCCAATGAGCATTAACTTGAATGCGAGACTACAGGAGGTCGTGCTTGGTGCCAATTTGAAGCTCTTGTTCTCCTTTTAGTGTTTCATAAATATCGTTGTTAGCTCTTCTCTCTGTAAAACGCTGGGACAGTTGGGGATATGTAACCTCAACAATGTCTTGTCTATCAACTTCCCAATGAGCATAAACTAGAATGCGAGATTACAGAAGGTCGTGCTTGGTTCCAATTTGAAGCTCTTGTTCTCCTGAATGTGTTTCATAAATATCGTTGTTTGGTCTTCCCTCTGTGAAACGTTGGACAGTTGGGGTTTTGTTCCCTCAACAATTTCTTGTCTATCAACTTCCCAATGAGCATTAACTTGAATGCGAGATTACAGAAGGTCGTGCTTGGTCCCAATTTGAAGCTCTTGTTCTCCTTTAAGTGTTTCATAAATATCGTTGTTAGGTCTTCTCTCTGTGAAACGCTGGGACAGTTGGGGATATGTTCCCTCAACAACGTCTTGTCTTTCAACTTCCCAATGAGCATAAACTAGAATGCGAGATTACAGAAGGTCGTGCTTGGTTCCAATTTGAAGCTCTTGTTCTCCTGAATGTGTTTCATAAATATCGTTGTTTGGTCTTCCCTCTGTGAAACGTTGGACAGTTGGGGTTTTGTTCCCTCAACAATTTCTTGTCTATCAACTTCCCAATGAGCATTAACTTGAATGCGAGATTACAGAAGGTCGTGCTTGGTCCCAATTTGAAGCTCTTGTTCTCCTGAATGTGTTTCAAAAATATCGTTGTTTGGTCTTCCCTCTGTGAAACGTTGGGACAGTTGGGGTTATGTTCCCTCAACAATTTCTTGTCTATCAACTTCCCAATGAGCATAAACTTGAATGCGAGATTACAGAAGGTCGTGCTTGGTCCCAATTTGAAGCTCTTGTTCTCCTGAATGTGTTTCAAAAATATCGTTGTTTGGTCTTCCCTCTGTGAAACGTTGGGACAGTTGGGGTTATGTTCCCTCAACAATTTCTTGTCTATCAACTTCCCAATGAGCATAAACTTGAATGCGAGATTACAGAAGGTCGTGCTTGGTCCCAATTTGAAGCTCTTATTCCCCTATAAATGTTTCATAAATATCGTTGTTAGGTCTTCTCTCTGTGGAACGCTGGGACAGTTGGGGATATGTTCCCTCAATAATGTCTTGTCTATCAACTTCCCAATGAGCATAAACTAGAATGCGAGATTACAGAAGGTCGTGCTTGGGCCCAATTTGAAGCTCTTGTTCTCCGCAATGTGTTCCATAAATATCTTGTTAATGTTTGGCATAGGAGAAAAAAAAGCGATGAGAGTTTAAAGAATATTCCATCAACAATTTCTTGTCGATCAACTTCCCAATGAGCATAAACTAGAATGCGAGATTACAGGAGGTCGTGCTTGGTCCCAATTTGAAGCTCTTGTTCTCCTTTAAGTGTTTCATAAATATCGTTGTTTGGTCTTCCCTCTGTGAAACGTTGGGACAGTTGGGGTTTTGTTCCCTCAACAATTTCTTGTCTATCAACTTCCCAATGAGCATTAACTTGAATGCGAGATTACAGAAGGTCGTGCTTGGTCCCAATTTGAAGCTCTTGTTCTCCTGAATGTGTTTCAAAAATATCGTTGTTTGGTCTTCCCTCTGTGAAACGTTGGGACAGTTGGGGTTATGTTCCCTCAACAATTTCTTGTCTATCAACTTCCCAATGAGCATAAACTTGAATGCGAGATTACAGAAGGTCTTGCTTGGTCCCAATTTGAAGCTCTTTTTCTCTTCAATGTGTTTCATAAATATCGTTGTTTGGTCTTCCCTCTGTGAAACGTTGGGACAGTTGGGGTTATGTTCCCTCAACAATTTCTTGTCTATCAACTTCCCAATGAGCATAAACTTGAATGCGAGATTACAGAAGGTCGTGTTTGGTCCCAATTTGAAGCTCTTGTTCTCCTTTAAGTGTTTCATAAATATCGTTGTTAGGTCTTCTCTCTGTGGAACGCTGGGACAGTTGGGGATATGTTCCCTCAACAATGTCTTGTCTATCAACTTCCCAATGAGCATAAACTAGAATGCGAGATTACAGAAGGTCGTGCTTGGTCCCAATTTGAAGCTCTTGTTCTCCTCAATGTGTTCCATAAATATCTTGTTAATGTTTTGCATAGGAGAAAAAAAGCGATGAGAGTTCAGAGAATATTCCCCCAACAATGTCTTGTCTATCAACTTCCCAATGAGCATAAACTAGAATGCGAGATTACAGAAGGTCGTGCTTGGTCCCAATTTGAAGCTCTTGTTCTCCTCAATGTGTTTCATAAATATCGTTGTTTGGTCTTCCCTCTGTGAAACGTTGGGACAGTTGGGGTTATGTTCCCTCAACAATTTCTTGTCTATCAACTTCCCAATGAGCATAAACTTGAATGCGAGATTACAGAAGGTCGTGCTTGGTCCCAATTTGAAGCTCTTGTTCTCCTGAATGTGTTTCAAAAATATCGTTGTTTGGTCTTCCCTCTGTGAAACGTTGGGACAGTTGGGGTTATGTTCCCTCAACAATTTCTTGTCTATCAACTTCCCAATGAGCATAAACTTGAATGCGAGATTACAGAAGGTCGTGCTTGGTCCCAATTTGAAGCTCTTGTTCCCCTATAAGTGTTTCATAAATATCGTTGTTAGGTCTTCTCTCTGTGGAACGCTGGGACAGTTGGGGATATGTTCCCTCAATAATGTCTTGTCTATCAACTTCCCAATGAGCATAAACTAGAATGCGAGATTACAGAAGGTCGTGTTTGGTCCCAATTTGAAGCTCTTGTTCTCCTTTAAGTGTTTCATAAATATCGTTGTTAGGTCTTCTCTCTGTGGAACGCTGGGACAGTTGGGGATATGTTCCCTCAATAATGTCTTGTCTATCAACTTCCCAATGAGCATAAACTAGAATGCGAGATTACAGAAGGTCGTGTTTGGTCCCAATTTGAAGCTCTTGTTCTCCTTTAAGTGTTTCATAAATATCGTTGTTAGGTCTTCTCTCTGTGGAACGCTGGGACAGTTGGGGATATGTTCCCTCAATAATGTCTTGTCTATCAACTTCCCAATGAGCATAAACTAGAATGCGAGATTAAAGAAGGTCGTGCTTGGTCCCAATTTGAAGCTCTTGTTCTCCTCAATGTGTTCCATAAATATCTTGTTAATGTTTGGCATAGGAGAAAAAAAAGCGATGAGAGTTTAAAGAATATTCCATCCACAATATCTTGTCGATCAACTTCCCAATGAGCATAAACTAGAATGCGAGATTACAGAAGGTCGTGCTTGGTCCCAATTTGAAGCTCTTGTTCTCCTTTAAGTGTTTCATAAATATCGTTGTTTGGTCTTCCCTCTGTGAAACGTTGGGACAGTTGGGGTTATGTTCCCTCAACAATTTCTTGTGTATCAACTTCCCAATGAGCATTAACTTGAATGCGAGATCACAGAAGGTCGTGCTTGGTCCCAATTTGAAGCTCTTGTTCTCCTCAATGTGTTCCATAAATATCTTGTTAATGTTTGGCATAGGAGAAAAAAAAGCGATGAGAGTTTAAAGAATATTCCATCCACAATTTCTTGTCGATCAACTTCCCAATGAGCATAAACTAGAATGCGAGATTACAGAAGGTCGTGCTTGGTCCCAATTTGAAGCTCTTGTTCTCCTTTAAGTGTTTCATAAATATCGTTGTTTGGTCTTCCCTCTGTGAAACGTTGGGACAGTTGGGGTTATGTTCCCTCAACAATTTCTTGTGTATCAACTTCCCAATGAGCATTAACTTGAATGCGAGATTACAGAAAGTCGTGCTTGGTCCCAATTTGAAGCTCTTAATCTCCTCAATGTGTTTCATAAATATCGTTGTTTGGTCTTCCCTCTGTGAAACGTTGGGACAGTTGGGGTTATGTTCCCTCAACAATTTCTTGTCTATCAACTTCCCAATGAGCATTAACTTGAATGCGAGATTACAGAAGGTCGTGCTTGGTCCCAATTTGAAGCTCTTGTTCCCCTATAAGTGTTTCATAAATATCGTTGTTAGGTCTTCTCTCTGTGGAACGCTGGGACAGTTGGGGATATGTTCCCTCAATAATGTCTTGTCTATCAACTTCCCAATGAGCATAAACTAGAATGCGAGATTACAGAAGGTCGTGTTTGGTCCCAATTTGAAGCTCTTGTTCTCCTTTAAGTGTTTCATAATATCGTTGTTAGGTTTTCTCTCTGTGGAACGCTGGGACAGTTGGGGATATGTTCCCTCAATAATGTCTTGTCTATCAACTTCCCAATGAGCATAAACTAGAATGCGAGATTAAAGAAGGTCGTGCTTGGTCCCAATTTGAAGCTCTTGTTCTCCTCAATGTGTTCCATAAATATCTTGTTAATGTTTGGCATAGGAGAAAAAAAAGCGATGAGAGTTTAAAGAATATTCCATCCACAATTTCTTGTCGATCAACTTCCCAATGAGCATAAACTAGAATGCGAGATTACAGAAGGTCGTGCTTGGTCCCAATTTGAAGCTCTTGTTCTCCTTTAAGTGTTTCATAAATATCGTTGTTTGGTCTTCCCTCTGTGAAACGTTGGGACAGTTGGGGTTATGTTCCCTCAACAATTTCTTGTCTATCAACTTCCCAATGAGCATTAACTTGAATGCGAGATTACAGAAGGTCGTGCTTGGTCCCAATTTGAAGCTCTTGTTCTCCTTTAAGTGTTTCATAAATATCGTTGTTAGGTCTTCTCTCTGTGAAACGCTGGGACAGTTGGGGAAATGTTTCCTCAACAATGTCTTGTCTATCAACTTCCCAATGAGCATAAACTAGAATGCGAGATTACAGAAGGTCGTGCTTGATCCCAATTTGAAGCTCTTGTTCTCCTCAATGTGTTCCATAAATATCTTGTTAATGTTTGGCATAGGAGAAAAAAAAGCGATGAGAGTTTAAAGAATATTCCATCCACAATTTCTTGTCGATCAACTTCCCAATGAGCATAAACTAGAATGCGAGATTACAGAAGGTCGTGCTTGGTCCCAATTTGAAGCTCTTGTTCTCCTTTACGTGTTTCATAAAAATCGTTGTTTGGTCTTTCCTCTGTGAAACGTTGGGACAGTTGGGGTTATGTTCCCTCAACAATTTCTTGTGTATCAACTTCCCAATGAGCATTAACTTGAATGCGAGATTACAGAAGGTCGTGCTTGGTCCCAATTTGAAGCTCTTGTTCTCCTCAATGTGTTTCATAAATATCGTTGTTTGGTCTTCCCTCTGTGAAACGTTGGGACAGTTGGGGTTATGTTCCCTCAACAATTTCTTGTCTATCAACTTCCCAATGAGCATAAACTTGAATGCGAGATTACAGAAGGTCGTGCTTGGTCCCAATTTGAAGCTCTTGTTCTCCTTTAAGTGTTTCATAAATATCGTTGTTAGGTCTTCTCTCTGTGAAACGCTGGGACAGTTGGGGAAATGTTTCCTCAACAATGTCTTGTCTATCAACTTCCCAATGAGCATAAACTAGAATGCGAGATTACAGAAGGTCGTGCTTGATCCCAATTTGAAGCTCTTGTTCTCCTCAATGTGTTCCATAAATATCTTGTTAATGTTTGGCATAGGAGAAAAAAAAGCGATGAGAGTTTAAAGAATATTCCATCCACAATTTCTTGTCGATCAACTTCCCAATGAGCATAAACTAGAATGCGAGATTACAGAAGGTCGTGCTTGGTCCCAATTTGAAGCTCTTGTTCTCCTTTACGTGTTTCATAAAAATCGTTGTTTGGTCTTTCCTCTGTGAAACGTTGGGACAGTTGGGGTTATGTTCCCTCAACAATTTCTTGTGTATCAACTTCCCAATGAGCATTAACTTGAATGCGAGATTACAGAAGGTCGTGCTTGGTCCCAATTTGAAGCTCTTGTTCTCCTCAATGTGTTTCATAAATATCGTTGTTTGGTCTTCCCTCTGTGAAACGTTGGGACAGTTGGGGTTATGTTCCCTCAACAATTTCTTGTCTATCAACTTCCCAATGAGCATAAACTTGAATGCGAGATTACAGAAGGTCGTGCTTGGTCCCAATTTGAAGCTCTTGTTCTCCTCAATGTGTTCCATAAATATCTTGTTAATGTTTGGCATAGGAGGAAAAAAGCAATGAGAGTTTAAAGAATATTCCATCAACAATTTCTTGTCGATCAACTTCCCAATGAGCATAAACTAGAATGCGAGATTACAGAAGGTCGTGCTTGGTCCCAATTTGAAGCTCTTGTTCTCCTTTAAGTGTTTCATAAATATCGTTGTTAGGTCTTCTCTCTGTGAAACGCTGGGACAGTTGGGGATATGTTCCCTCAACAATGTCTTGTCTATCAACTTCCCAATGAGCATAAACTAGAATGCGAGATTACAGAAGGTCGTGCTTGGTTCCAATTTGAAGCTCTTGTTCTCCTGAATGTGTTTCATAAATATCGTTGTTTGGTCTTCCCTCTGTGAAACGTTGGGACAGTTGGGGTTTTGTTCCCTCAACAATTTCTTGTCTATCAACTTCCCAATGAGCATAAACTTGAATGCGAGATTACAGAAGGTCGTGTTTGGTCCCAATTTGAAGCTCTTGTTCTCCTTTAAGTGTTTCATAAATATCGTTGTTAGGTCTTCTCTCTGTGGAACGCTGGGACAGTTGGGGATATGTTCCCTCAATAATGTCTTGTCTATCAACTTCCCAATGAGCATAAACTAGAATGCGAGATTACAGAAGGTCGTGCTTGGTCCCAATTTGAAGCTCTTGTTCTCCTTTAAGTGTTTCATAAATATCGTTGTTTGGTCTTCCCTCTGTGAAACGTTGGGACAGTTGGGGTTATGTTCCCTCAACAATTTCTTGTCTATCAACTTCCCAATGAGCATTAACTTGAATGCGAGATCACAGAAGGTCGTGCTTGGTCCCAATTTGAAGCTCTTGTTCTCCTCAATGTGTTCCATAAATATCTTGTTAATGTTTGGCATAGGAGAAAAAAAGCGATGAGAGTTTAAAGAATATTCCATCCACAATTTCTTGTCGATCAACTTCCCAATGAGCATAAACTAGAATGCGAGATTACAGAAGGTCGTGCTTGGTCCCAATTTGAAGCTCTTGTTCTCCTTTAAGTGTTTCATAAATATCGTTGTTTGGTCTTCCCTCTGTGAAACGTTGGGACAGTTGCGGTTATGTTCCCTCAACAATTTCTTGTGTATCAACTTCCCAATGAGCATTAACTTGAATGCGAGATTACAGAAGGTCGTGCTTGGTCCCAATTTGAAGCTCTTGTTCTCCTGAATGTCTTTCATAAATATCGTTGTTTGGTCTTCCCTCTGTGAAACGTTGGGACAGTTGGGGTTATGTTCCCTCAACAATTTCTTGTCTATCAACTTCCCAATGAATATTAACTTGAATGCGAGATTACAGAAGGTCGTGCTTGGTCCAAATTTGAAGCTCTTCTTCTCCTTTAAGTGTTTCATAAGTATCGTTGTTAGGTCTTCTCTCTGTGAAACGCTGGGACAGTTGGGGAAATGTTCCCTCAACAATGTCTTGTCTATCAACTTCCCAATGAGCATAAACTAGAATGCGAGATTACAGAAGGTCGTGCCTGATCCCAATTTGAAGCTCTTGTTCTCCTCAATTTGTTCCATAAATATCTTGTTAATGTTTGGCATAGGAGGAAAAAAAGCAATGAGAGTTTAAAGAATATTCCATCAACAATTTCTTGTCGATCAACTTCCCAATGAGCATAAACTAGAATGCGAGATTACAGAAGGTCGTGCTTGATCCCAATTTGAAGCTCTTGTTCTCCTCAATGTGTTCCATAAATATCTTGTTAATGTTTGGCATAGAAGAAAAAAAAGCGATGAGAGTTTAAAGAATATTCCATCAACAATTTCTTGTCGATCAACTTCCCAATGAGCATAAACTTGAATGCGAGATTACAGAAGGTCGTGCTTGGTCCCAATTTGAAGCTCTTGTTCTCCTCAATGTGTTCCATAAATATCTTGTTAATGTTTGGCATAGGAGGAAAAAAAGCGATGAGAGTTTAAAGAATATTCCATCAACAATTTCTTGTCGATCAACTTCCCAATGAGCATAAACTAGAATGCGAGATTACAGAAGGTCGTGCTTGATCCCAATTTGAAGCTCTTGTTCTCCTCAATGTGTTCCATAAATATCTTGTTAATGTTTGGCATAGAAGAAAAAAAGCGATGAGAGTTTAAAGAATATTCCATCAACAATTTCTTGTCGATCAACTTCCCAATGAGCATAAACTTGAATGCGAGATTACAGAAGGTCGTGCTTGGTCCCAATTTGAAGCTCTTGTTCTCCTCAATGTGTTCCATAAATATCTTGTTAATGTTTGGCATAGGAGGAAAAAAAGCGATGAGAGTTTAAAGAATATTCCATCAACAATTTCTTGTCGATCAACTTCCCAATGAGCATAAACTAGAATGCGAGATTACAGAAGGTCGTGCTTGGTCCCAATTTGAAGCTCTTGTTCTCCTGAATGTGTTTCATAAATATCGTTGTTTGGTCTTCCCTCTGTGAAACGTTGGGACAGTTGGGGTTATGTTCCCTCAACAATTTCTTGTCTATCAACTTCCCAATGAGCATTAACTTGAATGCGAGATTACAGAAGGTCGTGCTTGGTCCAAATTTGAAGCTCTTCTTCTCCTTTAAGTGTTTCATAAATATCGTTGTTAGGTCTTCTCTCTGTGAAACGCTGGGACAGTTGGGGAAATGTTCCCTCAACAATGTCTTGTCTATCAACTTCCCAATGAGCATAAACTAGAATGCGAGATTACAGAAGGTCGTGCTTGGTCCCAATTTGAAGCTCTTGTTTTCCTCAATGTGTTCCATAAATATCTTGTTAATGTTTGGCATAGGAGGGAAAAAAGCGATGAGAGTTTAAAGAATATTCCATCAACAATTTCTTGTCGATCAACTTCCCAATGAGCATAAACTAGAATGCGAGATTACAGGAGGTCGTGCTTGGTCCCAATTTGAAGCTCTTGTTTTCCTCAATGTGTTCCAAAAATATCTTGTTAATGTTTGGCATA
This sequence comes from Ceriodaphnia dubia, assembly GCA_022539655.2. Lineage (NCBI taxonomy): Eukaryota > Metazoa > Arthropoda > Branchiopoda > Diplostraca > Daphniidae > Ceriodaphnia > Ceriodaphnia dubia. The sequence continues at coordinate 3,974,610 of JAKUCG020000102.1, read as the reverse complement.
GGAGGAAAAAAAGCGATGAGAGTTTAAAGAATATTCCATCAACAATTTCTTGTCGATCAACTTCCCAATGAGCATAAACTTGAATGCGAGATTACAGGAGGTCGTGCTTGGTCCCAATTTGAAGCTCTTGTTCTCCGTTAAGTGTTTCATAAATATCGTTGTTAGGTCTTCTCTCTGTGAAACGCTGGGACAGTTGGGGAAATGTTCCCTCAACAATGTCTTGTCTATCAACTTCCCAATGAGCATAAACTAGAATGCGAGATTACAGAAGGTCGTGCTTGGTCCCAATTTGAAGCTCTTGTTCTCCTGAATGTGTTTCATTAATATCGTTGTTTGGTCTTCCCTCTGTGAAACGTTGGGACAGTTGGGGTTATGTTCCCTCAACAATTTCTTGTCTATCAACTTCCCAATGAACATTAACTTGAATGCGAGATTACAGAAGGTCGTGCTTGGTCCAAATTTGAAGCTCTTCTTCTCCTTTAAGTGTTTCATAAATATCGTTGTTAGGTCTCCTCTCTGTGAAACGCTGGGACAGTTGGGGATATATTCCCTCAACAATGTCTTGTCTATCAACTTCCCAAAAAGCATAAACTAGAATGCGAGATTACAGAAGGTCGTGCTTGGTCCCAATTTGAAGCTCTTGTTCCCCTCAATGTGTTTCATAAATATCTTGTTAATGTTTGGCATAGAAGAAAAAAAAGCGATGAGAGTTTAAAGAATATTCCATCAACAATTTCTTGTCGATCAACTTCCCAATGAACATAAACTTGAATGCGAGATTACAGAAGGTCGTGCTTGGTCCCAATTTGAAGCTCTTGTTCTCTTGAATGTGTTTCATAAATATCGTTGTTTGGTCTTCCCTCTGTGAAACGTTGGGACAGTTGGGGTTATGTTCCCTCAACAATTTCTTGTCTATCAACTTCCCAATGAACATTAACTTGAATGCGAGATTACAGAAGGTCGTGCTTGGTCCCAATTTGAAGCTCTTGTTCTCCTCAATGTGTTCCATAAATATCTTGTTAATGTTTGGCATAGGAGGAAAAAAAGCAATGAGAGTTTAAAGAATATTCCATCAACAATTTCTTGTCGATCAATTTCCCAATGAGCATAAACTTGAATGCGAGATTACAGGAGGTCGTGCTTGGTCCCAATTTGAAGCTCTTGTTCTCTTTTAAGTGTTTCATAAATATCGTTGTTAGGTCTTCTCTCTGTGAAACGCTGGGACAGTTGGGGATATGTTCCCTCAACAATGTCTTGTCTATCAACTTCCCAATGAGCATAAACTAGAATGCGAGATTACAGAAGGTCGTACTTTGTCCCAATTTGAAGCTCTTGTTCTCCTGAATGTGTTTCATAAATATCGTTGTTTGGTCTTCCCTCTGTGAAACGTTGGGACAGTTGGGGTTATGTTCCCTCAACAATTTCTTGTCTATCAACTTCCCAATGAGCATTAACTTGAATGCGAGATTAAAGAATGTCGTGCTTGGTCCAAATTTGAAGCTCTTGTTTTCCTCAATGTGTTCCAAAAAAATCTTGTTAATGTTTGGCATAGGAGGAAAAAAAGCGATGAGAGTTTAAAGAATATTCCATCAACAATTTCTTGTCGATCAACTTCCCAATGAGCATAAACTTGAATGCGAGATTACAGAAGGTCGTGCTTGGTCCCAATTTGAAGCTCTTGTTTTCCTCAATGTGTTCCAAAAATATCTTGTTAATGTTTGGCATTGGAGGAAAAAAAGCGATGAGAGTTTAAAGAATATTCCATCAACAATTTCTTGTCGATCAACTTCCCAATGAGCATAAACTTGAATGCGAGATTACAGGAGGTCGTGCTTGGTCCCCATTTGAAGCTCTTGTTCTCCTTTAAGTGTTTCATAAATATCGTTGTTAGGTCTTCTCTCTGTGAAACGCTGGGACAGTTGGAGATATGTTCTCTCAACAATGTCTTGTCTATCAACTTCCCAATGAGCATAAACTAGAATGCGAGATTACAGAAGGTCGTGCTTGGTCCCAATTTGAAGCTCTTGTTCTCCTCAATGTGTTTCATAAATATCTTGTTAATGTTTGGCATAGAAGAAAAAAAAGCGATGAGAGTTTAAAGAATATTCCATCAACAATTTCTTGTCGATCAACTTCCCAATGAGCATAAACTAGAATGCGAGATTACAGAAGGTCGTGCTTGGTCCCAATTTGAAGCTCTTGTTCTCCTGAATGTGTTTCATAAATATCGTTGTTTGGTCTTCCCTCTGTGAAACGTTGGGACAGTTGGGGTTATGTTCCCTCAACAATTTCTTGTCTATCAACTTCCCAATGAGCATTAACTTGAATGCGAGATTAAAGAATGTCGTGCTTGGTCCCAATTTGAAGCTCTTGGTTTCCTCAATGTGTTCCATAAATATCTTGTTAATGTTTGGCATAGGAGGAAAAAAAGCGATGAGAGTTTAAAGAATCTTCCATCAACAATTTCTTGTCGATCAACTTCCCAATGAGCATAAACTTGAATGCGAGATTACAGAAGGTCGTGCTTGGTCCCAATTTGAAGCTCTTGTTTTCCTTAATGTGTTCCATAAATATCTTGTTAATGTTTGGCATAGGAGGAAAAAAAGCGATGAGAGTTTAAAGAATATTCCATCAACAATTTTTTGTCGATCAACTTCCCAATGAGCATAAACTTGAATGCGAGATTACAGGAGGTCGTGCTTGGTCCCAATTTGAAGCTCTTGTTCTCCTTTAAGTGTTTCATAAATATCGTTGTTAGGTCTTCTCTCTGTGAAACGCTGGGACAGTTGGGGATATGTTCCCTCAACAATGTCTTGTCTATCAACTTCCCAATGAGCATAAACTAGAATGCGAGATTACAGAAGGTCGTGCTTGGTCCCAATTTGAAGCTCTTGTTCTCCTGAATGTGTTTCATAAATATCGTTGTTTGGTCTTCCCTCTGTGAAACGTTGGGACAGTTGGGGTTATCTTCCCTCAACAATTTCTTGTCTATCAACTTCCCAATGAGCATAAACTTGAATGCGAGATTACAGAAGGTCGTGCTTGGTCCCAATTTGAAGCTCTTGTTCTCCTCAATGTGTTCCATAAATATCTTGTTAATGTTTGGCATAGGAGGAAAAAAAGCAATGAGAGTTTAAAGAATATTCCATCAACAATTTCTTGTCGATCAACTTCCCAATGAGCATAAACTAGAATGCGAGATTACAGAAGGTCGTGCTTGGTCCCAATTTGAAGCTCTTGTTCTCCTGAATGTGTTTCATAAATATCGTTGTTTGGTCTTCCCTCTGTGAAACGTTGGGACAGTTGGGGTTATGTTCCATCAACAATTTCTTGTCGATCAACTTCCCAATGAGCATTAACTTGAATGCGAGATTAAAGAATGTCGTGCTTGGTCCCAATTTGAAGCTCTTGTTTTCCTTAATGTGTTCCATAAATATCTTGTTAATGTTTGGCATAGGAGGAAAAAAAGCGATGAGAGTTTAAAGAATATTCTATCAACAATTTCTTGTCGATCAACTTCCCAATGAGCATAAACTTGAATGCGAGATTACAGAAGGTCGTGCTTGGTCCCAATTTGAAGCTCTTGTTTTCCTTAATGTGTTCCATAAATATCTTGTTAATGTTTGGCATAGGAGGAAAAAAAGCGATGAGAGTTTAAAGAATCTTCCATCAACAATTTCTTGTCGATCAACTTCCCAATGAGCATAAACTTGAATGCGAGATTACAGGAGGTCGTGCTTGGTCCCAATTTGAAGCTCTTGTTCTCCTTTAAGTGTTTCATAAATATCGTTGTTAGGTCTTCTCTCTGTGAAACGCTGGGACAGTTGGGGATATGTACCTCAACAATGTCTTGTCTATCAACTTCCCAATGAGCATAAACTAGAATGCGAGATTACAGAAGGTGGTGCTTGGTCCCAATTTGAAGCTCTTGTTCTCCTGAATGTGTTTCATAAATATCGTTGTTTGGTCTTCCCTCTGTGAAACGTTGGGACAGTTGGGGTTATCTTCCCTCAACAATTTCTTGTCTATAAACTTCCCAATGAGCATAAACTTGAATGCGAGATTACAGAAGGTCGTGCTTGGTCCCAATTTGAAGCTCTTGTTCTCCTCAATGTGTTCCATAAATATCTTGTTAATGTTTGGCATAGGAGGAAAAAAAGCAATGAGAGTTTAAAGAATATTCCATCAACAATTTCTTGTCGATCAAGTTCCCAATGAGCATAAACTTGAATGCGAGATTACAGGAGGTCGTGCTTGGTCCCAATTTGAAGCTCTTGTTCTCTTTTAAGTGTTTCATAAATATCGTTGTTAGGTCTTCTCTCTGTGAAACGCTGGGACAGTTGGGGATATGTTCCCTCAACAATGTCTTGTCTATCAACTTCCCAATGAGCATAAACTAGAATGCGAGATTACAGAAGGTCGTACTTTGTCCCAATTTGAAGCTCTTGTTCTCCTGAATGTGTTTCATAAATATCGTTGTTTGGTCTTCCCTCTGTGAAACGTTGGGACAGTTGGGGTTATGTTCCCTCAACAATTTCTTGTCTATCAACTTCCCAATGAGCATTAACTTGAATGCGAGATTGAAGAATGTCGTGCTTGGTCCCAATTTGAAGCTCTTGTTTTCTTCAATGTGTTCCAAAAAAATCTTGTTAATGTTTGGCATAGGAGGAAAAAAAGCGATGAGAGTTTAAAGAATATTCCATCAACAATTTCTTGTCGATCAACTTCCCAATGAGCATAAACTTGAATGCGAGATTACAGAAGGTCGTGCTTGGTCCCAATTTGAAGCTCTTGTTTTCCTCAATGTGTTCCAAAAATATCTTGTTAATGTTTGGCATAGGAGGAAAAAAAGCGATGAGAGTTTAAAGAATATTCCATCAACAATTTCTTGTCGATCAACTTCCCAATGAGCATAAACTTGAATGCGAGATTACAGGAGGTCGTGCTTGGTCCCCATTTGAAGCTCTTGTTCTCCTTTAAGTGTTTCATAAATATCGTTGTTAGGTCTTCTCTCTGTGAAACGCTGGGACAGTTGGGGATATGTTCTCTCAACAATGTCTTGTCTATCAACTTCCCAATGAGCATAAACTAGAATGCGAGATTACAGAAGGTCGTGCTTGGTCCCAATTTGAAGCTCTTGTTCTCTTGAATGTGTTTCATAAATATCGTTGTTTGGTCTTCCCTCTGTGAAACGTTGGGACAGTTGGGGTTATGTTCCCTCAACAATTTCTTGTCTATCAACTTCCCAATGAACATTAACTTGAATGCGAGATTACAGAAGGTCGTGCTTGGTCCAAATTTGAAGCTCTTCTTCTCCTTTAAGTGTTTCATAAATATCGTTGTTAGGTCTTCTCTCTGTGAAACGCTGGGACAGTTGGGGACATATTCCCTCAACAATTTCTTGTCTATCAACTTCCCAATGAGCATTAACTTGAATGCGAGATTACAGAAGGTCGTGCTTGGTCCCAATTTGAAGCTCTTGTTCTCCTCAATGTGTTTCATAAATATCTTGTTAATGTTTGGCATAGAAGAAAAAAAAGCGATGAGAGTTTAAAGAATATTCCATCAACAATTTCTTGTCGATCAACTTCCCAATGAGCATAAACTTGAATGCGAGATTACAGGAGGTCGTGCTTGGTCCCAATTTGAAGCTCTTGTTCTCCTTTAAGTGTTTCATAAATATCGTTGTTAGGTCTTCTCTCTGTGAAACGCTGGGACAGTTGGGGATATGTTCCCTCAACAATGTCTTGTCTATCAACTTCCCAATGAGCATAAACTAGAATGCGAGATTACAGGAGGTCGTGCTTGGTCCCAATTTGAAGCTCTTGTTCTTCTCAATGTGTTCCATAAATATCTTGTTAATGTTTGGCATAGGAGAAAAAAAAGCGATCTGAGTTTAAAGAATATTCCATCAACAATTTCTTGTCGATCAACTTCCCAATGAGCATAAACTAGAATGCGAGATTACAGAAGGTCGTGCTTGGTCCCAATTTGAAGCTCTTGTTCTCCTGAATGTGTTTCATCAATATCGTTGTTTGGTCTTCCCTCTGTGAAACGTTGGGACAGTTGGGGTTATGTTCCCTCAACAATTTCTTGTCTATCAACTTCCCAATGAGCATTAACTTGAATGCGAGATTACAGAAGGTCGTGCTTGGTCCCAATTTGAAGCTCTTGTTCTCCTTTAAGTGTTTCATAAATATCGTTGTTAGGTCTTCTCTCTGTGAAACGCTGGGACAGTTGGGGAAATGTTCCCTCAACAATGTCTTGTCTATCAACTTCCCAATGAGCATAAACTAGAATGCGAGATTACAGAAGGTCGTGCTTGGTCCCAATTTGAAGCTCTTGTTCTCCTCAATGTGTTCCATAAATATCTTGTTAATGTTTGGCATAGGAGGAAAAAAAGCAATGAGAGTTTAAAGAATATTCCATCAACAATTTCTTGTCGATCAACTTCCCAATGAGCATAAATTAGAATGCGAGATTACAGAAGGTCGTGCTTGGTCCCAATTTGAAGCTCTTGTTTTCCTCAATGTGTTCCATAAATATCTTGTTAATGTTTGGCATAGGAGGAAAAAAAGCGATGAGAGTTTAAAGAATATTCCATCAATAATTTCTTGTCGATCAACTTCCCAATGAGCATAAACTTGAATGCGAGATTACAGAAGGTCGTGCTTGGTCCCAATTTGAAGCTCTTGTTCTCCTGAATGTGTTTCATAAATATCGTTGTTTGGTCTTCCCTCTTTGAAACGTTGGAACAGTTGGGGTTATGTTCCCTCAACAATTTCTTGTCTATCAACTTCCCAATGAGCATTAACTTGAATGCGAGATTACAGAAGGTCGTGCTTGGTCCCAATTTGAAGCTCTTGTTCTTCTCAATGTGTTCCATAAATATCTTGTTAATGTTTGGCATAGGAGGAAAAAAAGCGATGAGAGTTTAAAGAATATTCCATAAACAATTTCTTGTCGATCAACTTCCCAATGAGCATAAACTTGAATGCGAGATTACAGGAGGTCGTGCTTGGTCCCAATTTGAAGCTCTTGTTCTTCTTTAAATGTTTCATAAATATCGTTGTTAGGTCTTCTCTCTGTGAAACGCTGGGACAGTTGGGGATATGTTCCCTCAACAATGTCTTGTCTATCAACTTCCCAATGAGCATAAACTAGAATGCGAGATTACAGGAGGTCGTGCTTGGTCCCAATTTGAAGCTCTTGTTCTCCTGAATGTGTTTCATAAATATCGTTGTTTGGTCTTCCTTCTGTGAAACGTTGGGACAGTTGGGGTTATGTTCCCTCAACAATTTCTTGTCTATCAACTTCCCAATGAGCATTAACTTGAATGCGAGATTACAGGAGGTTGTGCTTGGTCCCAATTTGAAGCTCTTGTTCTCCTTTAAGTGTTCCATAAATATCTTGTTAATGTTTTGCATAGGAGAAAAAAAAGCGATGAGAGTTTAAAGAATATTCCATTAACAATTTCTTGTCGATCAACTTCCCAATGAGCATAAACTAGAATGCGAGATTACAGAAGGTCGTGCTTGGTCCCAATTTGAAGCTCTTGTTCTTCTCAATGTGTTCCATAAATATCTTGTTAATGTTTGGCATAGGAGAAAAAAAGCGATGAGAGTTTAAAGAATATTCCATCAACAATTTCTTGTCGATCAACTTCCCAATGAGCATAAACTAGAATGCGAGATTACAGAAGGTCGTGCTTGGTCCCAATTTGAAGCTCTTGTTCTCCTGAATGTGTTTCATCAATATCGTTGTTTGGTCTTCCCTCTGTGAAACGTTGGGACAGTTGGGGTTATGTTCCCTCAACAATTTCTTGTCTATCAACTTCCCAATGAGCATTAACTTGAATGCGAGATTACAGAAGGTCGTGCTTGGTCCCAATTTGAAGCTCTTGTTCTCCTTTAAGTGTTTCATAAATATCGTTGTTAGGTCTTCTCTCTGTGAAACGCTGGGACAGTTGGGGAAATGTTCCCTCAACAATGTCTTGTCTATCAACTTCCCAATGAGCATAAACTAGAATGCGAGATTACAGAAGGTCGTGCTTGGTCCCAATTTGAAGCTCTTGTTCTCCTCAATGTGTTCCATAAATATCTTGTTAATGTTTGGCATAGGAGGAAAAAAAGCGATGAGAGTTTAAAGAATCTTCCATCAACAATTTCTTGTCGATCAACTTCCCAATGAGCATAAACTTGAATGCGAGATTACAGGAGGTCGTGCTTGGTCCCAATTTGAAGCTCTTGTTCTCCTTAATGTGTTCCATAAATATCTTGTTAATGTTTGGCATAGGAGGAAAAAAAGCGATGAGAGTTTAAAGAATCTTCCATCAACAATTTCTTGTCGATCAACTTCCCAATGAGCATAAACTTGAATGCGAGATTACAGGAGGTCGTGCTTGGTCCCAATTTGAAGCTCTTGTTCTCCTTTAAGTGTTTCATAAATATCGTTGTTAGGTCTTCTCTCTGTGAAACGCTGGGACAGTTGGGGATATGTACCTCAACAATGTCTTGTCTATCAACTTCCCAATGAGCATAAACTAGAATGCGAGATTACAGAAGGTGGTGCTTGGTCCCAATTTGAAGCTCTTGTTCTCCTGAATGTGTTTCATAAATATCGTTGTTTGGTCTTCCCTCTGTGAAACGTTGGGACAGTTGGGGTTATCTTCCCTCAACAATTTCTTGTCTATAAACTTCCCAATGAGCATAAACTTGAATGCGAGATTACAGAAGGTCGTGCTTGGTCCCAATTTGAAGCTCTTGTTCTCCTCAATGTGTTCCATAAATATCTTGTTAATGTTTGGCATAGGAGGAAAAAAAGCAATGAGAGTTTAAAGAATATTCCATCAACAATTTCTTGTCGATCAAGTTCCCAATGAGCATAAACTTGAATGCGAGATTACAGGAGGTCGTGCTTGGTCCCAATTTGAAGCTCTTGTTCTCTTTTAAGTGTTTCATAAATATCGTTGTTAGGTCTTCTCTCTGTGAAACGCTGGGACAGTTGGGGATATGTTCCCTCAACAATGTCTTGTCTATCAACTTCCCAATGAGCATAAACTAGAATGCGAGATTACAGAAGGTCGTACTTTGTCCCAATTTGAAGCTCTTGTTCTCCTGAATGTGTTTCATAAATATCGTTGTTTGGTCTTCCCTCTGTGAAACGTTGGGACAGTTGGGGTTATGTTCCCTCAACAATTTCTTGTCTATCAACTTCCCAATGAGCATTAACTTGAATGCGAGATTGAAGAATGTCGTGCTTGGTCCCAATTTGAAGCTCTTGTTTTCTTCAATGTGTTCCAAAAAAATCTTGTTAATGTTTGGCATAGGAGGAAAAAAAGCGATGAGAGTTTAAAGAATATTCCATCAACAATTTCTTGTCGATCAACTTCCCAATGAGCATAAACTTGAATGCGAGATTACAGAAGGTCGTGCTTGGTCCCAATTTGAAGCTCTTGTTTTCCTCAATGTGTTCCAAAAATATCTTGTTAATGTTTGGCATAGGAGGAAAAAAAGCGATGAGAGTTTAAAGAATATTCCATCAACAATTTCTTGTCGATCAACTTCCCAATGAGCATAAACTTGAATGCGAGATTACAGGAGGTCGTGCTTGGTCCCCATTTGAAGCTCTTGTTCTCCTTTAAGTGTTTCATAAATATCGTTGTTAGGTCTTCTCTCTGTGAAACGCTGGGACAGTTGGGGATATGTTCTCTCAACAATGTCTTGTCTATCAACTTCCCAATGAGCATAAACTAGAATGCGAGATTACAGAAGGTCGTGCTTGGTCCCAATTTGAAGCTCTTGTTCTCTTGAATGTGTTTCATAAATATCGTTGTTTGGTCTTCCCTCTGTGAAACGTTGGGACAGTTGGGGTTATGTTCCCTCAACAATTTCTTGTCTATCAACTTCCCAATGAACATTAACTTGAATGCGAGATTACAGAAGGTCGTGCTTGGTCCAAATTTGAAGCTCTTCTTCTCCTTTAAGTGTTTCATAAATATCGTTGTTAGGTCTTCTCTCTGTGAAACGCTGGGACAGTTGGGGACATATTCCCTCAACAATTTCTTGTCTATCAACTTCCCAATGAGCATTAACTTGAATGCGAGATTACAGAAGGTCGTGCTTGGTCCCAATTTGAAGCTCTTGTTCTCCTCAATGTGTTTCATAAATATCTTGTTAATGTTTGGCATAGAAGAAAAAAAAGCGATGAGAGTTTAAAGAATATTCCATCAACAATTTCTTGTCGATCAACTTCCCAATGAGCATAAACTTGAATGCGAGATTACAGGAGGTCGTGCTTGGTCCCAATTTGAAGCTCTTGTTCTCCTTTAAGTGTTTCATAAATATCGTTGTTAGGTCTTCTCTCTGTGAAACGCTGGGACAGTTGGGGATATGTTCCCTCAACAATGTCTTGTCTATCAACTTCCCAATGAGCATAAACTAGAATGCGAGATTACAGGAGGTCGTGCTTGGTCCCAATTTGAAGCTCTTGTTCTCCTGAATGTGTTTCATAAATATCGTTGTTTGGTCTTCCCTCTGTGAAACGTTGGGACAGTTGGGGTTATGTTCCCTCAACAATTTCTTGTCTATCCACTTCCCAATGAGCATTAACTTGAATGCGAGATTACAGGAGGTTGTGCTTGGTCCCAATTTGAAGCTCTTGTTCTCCTTTAAGTGTTCCATAAATATCTTGTTAATGTTTTGCATAGGAGAAAAAAAAGCGATGAGAGTTTAAAGAATATTCCATCAACAATTTCTTGTCGATCAACTTCCCAATGAGCATAAACTAGAATGCGAGATTACAGAAGGTCGTGCTTGGTCCCAATTTGAAGCTCTTGTTCTCCTGAATGTGTTTCATAAATATCGTTGTTTGGTCTTCCCTCTGTGAAACGTTGGGACAGTTGGGGTTATGTTCCCTCAACAATTTCTTGTCTATCAACTTCCCAATGAGCATTAACTTGAATGCGAGATTACAGAAGGTCGTGCTTGGTCCCAATTTGAAGCTCTTGTTCTTCTCAATGTGTTCCATAAATATCTTGTTAATGTTTGGCATAGGAGAAAAAAAAGCGATCTGAGTTTAAAGAATATTCCATCAACAATTTCTTGTCGATCAACTTCCCAATGAGCATAAACTAGAATGCGAGATTACAGAAGGTCGTGCTTGGTCCCAATTTGAAGCTCTTGTTCTCCTGAATGTGTTTCATCAATATCGTTGTTTGGTCTTCCCTCTGTGAAACGTTGGGACAGTTGGGGTTATGTTCCCTCAACAATTTCTTGTCTATCAACTTCCCAATGAGCATTAACTTGAATGCGAGATTACAGAAGGTCGTGCTTGGTCCCAATTTGAAGCTCTTGTTCTCCTTTAAGTGTTTCATAAATATCTTGTTAATGTTTTGCATAGGAGAAAAAAAAGCGATGAGAGTTTAAAGAATATTCCATTAACAATTTCTTGTCGATCAACTTCCCAATGAGCATAAACTAGAATGCGAGATTACAGAAGGTCGTGCTTGGTCCCAATTTGAAGCTCTTGTTCTTCTCAATGTGTTCCATAAATATCTTGTTAATGTTTGGCATAGGAGAAAAAAAAGCGATGAGAGTTTAAAGAATATTCCATCAACAATTTCTTGTCGATCAACTTCCCAATGAGCATAAACTAGAATGCGAGATTACAGAAGGTCGTGCTTGGTCCCAATTTGAAGCTCTTGTTCTCCTGAATGTGTTTCATCAATATCGTTGTTTGGTCTTCCCTCTGTGAAACGTTGGGACAGTTGGGGTTATGTTCCCTCAACAATTTCTTGTCTATCAACTTCCCAATGAGCATTAACTTGAATGCGAGATTACAGAAGGTCGTGCTTGGTCCCAATTTGAAGCTCTTGTTCTCCTCAATGTGTTTCATAAATATCTTGTTAATGTTTGGCATAGAAGAAAAAAAAGCGATGAGAGTTTAAAGAATATTCCATCAACAATTTCTTGTCGATCAACTTCCCAATGAGCATAAACTTGAATGCGAGATTACAGGAGGTCGTGCTTGGTCCCAATTTGAAGCTCTTGTTCTCCTTTAAGTGTTTCATAAATATCGTTGTTAGGTCTTCTCTCTGTGAAACGCTGGGACAGTTGGGGATATGTTCCCTCAACAATGTCTTGTCTATCAACTTCCCAATGAGCATAAACTAGAATGCGAGATTACAGGAGGTCGTGCTTGGTCCCAATTTGAAGCTCTTGTTCTCCTGAATGTGTTTCATAAATATCGTTGTTTGGTCTTCCCTCTGTGAAACGTTGGGACAGTTGGGGTTATGTTCCCTCAACAATTTCTTGTCTATCCACTTCCCAATGAGCATTAACTTGAATGCGAGATTACAGGAGGTTGTGCTTGGTCCCAATTTGAAGCTCTTGTTCTCCTTTAAGTGTTCCATAAATATCTTGTTAATGTTTTGCATAGGAGAAAAAAAAGCGATGAGAGTTTAAAGAATATTCCATCAACAATTTCTTGTCGATCAACTTCCCAATGAGCATAAACTAGAATGCGAGATTACAGAAGGTCGTGCTTGGTCCCAATTTGAAGCTCTTGTTCTCCTGAATGTGTTTCATAAATATCGTTGTTTGGTCTTCCCTCTGTGAAACGTTGGGACAGTTGGGGTTATGTTCCCTCAACAATTTCTTGTCTATCAACTTCCCAATGAGCATTAACTTGAATGCGAGATTACAGAAGGTCGTGCTTGGTCCCAATTTGAAGCTCTTGTTCTTCTCAATGTGTTCCATAAATATCTTGTTAATGTTTGGCATAGGAGAAAAAAAAGCGATCTGAGTTTAAAGAATATTCCATCAACAATTTCTTGTCGATCAACTTCCCAATGAGCATAAACTAGAATGCGAGATTACAGAAGGTCGTGCTTGGTCCCAATTTGAAGCTCTTGTTCTCCTGAATGTGTTTCATCAATATCGTTGTTTGGTCTTCCCTCTGTGAAACGTTGGGACAGTTGGGGTTATGTTCCCTCAACAATTTCTTGTCTATCAACTTCCCAATGAGCATTAACTTGAATGCGAGATTACAGAAGGTCGTGCTTGGTCCCAATTTGAAGCTCTTGTTCTCCTTTAAGTGTTTCATAAATATCTTGTTAATGTTTTGCATAGGAGAAAAAAAAGCGATGAGAGTTTAAAGAATATTCCATTAACAATTTCTTGTCGATCAACTTCCCAATGAGCATAAACTAGAATGCGAGATTACAGAAGGTCGTGCTTGGTCCCAATTTGAAGCTCTTGTTCTTCTCAATGTGTTCCATAAATATCTTGTTAATGTTTGGCATAGGAGAAAAAAAAGCGATGAGAGTTTAAAGAATATTCCATCAACAATTTCTTGTCGATCAACTTCCCAATGAGCATAAACTAGAATGCGAGATTACAGAAGGTCGTGCTTGGTCCCAATTTGAAGCTCTTGTTCTCCTGAATGTGTTTCATCAATATCGTTGTTTGGTCTTCCCTCTGTGAAACGTTGGGACAGTTGGGGTTATGTTCCCTCAACAATTTCTTGTCTATCAACTTCCCAATGAGCATTAACTTGGCGAGATTACAGAAGGTCGTGCTTGGTCCCAATTTGAAGCTCTTGTTCTCCTTTAAGTGTTTCATAAATATCGTTGTTAGGTCTTCTCTCTGTGAAACGCTGGGACAGTTGGGGAAATGTTCCCTCAACAATGTCTTGTCTATCAACTTCCCAAATGAGCATAAACTAGAATGCGAGATTACAGAAGGTCGTGCTTGGTCCCAATTTGAAGCTCTTGTTCTCCTCAATGTGTTCCATAAATATCTTGTTAATGTTTGGCATAGGAGGAAAAAAAGCGATGAGAGTTTAAAGAATCTTCCATCAACAATTTCTTGTCGATCAACTTCCCAATGAGCATAAACTAGAATGCGAGATTACAGAAGGTCGTGCTTGGTCCCAATTTGAAGCTCTTGTTCTCCTGAATGTGTTTCATCAATATCGTTGTTTGGTCTTCCCTCTGTGAAACGTTGGGACAGTTGGGGTTATGTTCCCTCAACAATTTCTTGTCTATCAACTTCCCAATGAGCATTAACTTGAATGCGAGATTACAGAAGGTCGTGCTTGGTCCCAATTTGAAGCTCTTGTTCTCCTTTAAGTGTTTCATAAATATCTTGTTAATGTTTTGCATAGGAGAAAAAAAAGCGATGAGAGTTTAAAGAATATTCCATTAACAATTTCTTGTCGATCAACTTCCCAATGAGCATAAACTAGAATGCGAGATTACAGAAGGTCGTGCTTGGTCCCAATTTGAAGCTCTTGTTCTTCTCAATGTGTTCCATAAATATCTTGTTAATGTTTGGCATAGGAGAAAAAAAAGCGATGAGAGTTTAAAGAATATTCCATCAACAATTTCTTGTCGATCAACTTCCCAATGAGCATAAACTAGAATGCGAGATTACAGAAGGTCGTGCTTGGTCCCAATTTGAAGCTCTTGTTCTCCTGAATGTGTTTCATCAATATCGTTGTTTGGTCTTCCCTCTGTGAAACGTTGGGACAGTTGGGGTTATGTTCCCTCAACAATTTCTTGTCTATCAACTTCCCAATGAGCATTAACTTGAATGCGAGATTACAGAAGGTCGTGCTTGGTCCCAATTTGAAGCTCTTGTTCTCCTTTAAGTGTTTCATAAATATCGTTGTTAGGTCTTCTCTCTGTGAAACGCTGGGACAGTTGGGGAAATGTTCCCTCAACAATGTCTTGTCTATCAACTTCCCAATGAGCATAAACTAGAATGCGAGATTACAGAAGGTCGTGCTTGGTCCCAATTTGAAGCTCTTGTTCTCCTCAATGTGTTCCATAAATATCTTGTTAATGTTTGGCATAGGAGGAAAAAAAGCGATGAGAGTTTAAAGAATCTTCCATCAACAATTTCTTGTCGATCAACTTCCCAATGAGCATAAACTTGAATGCGAGATTACAGGAGGTCGTGCTTGGTCCCAATTTGAAGCTCTTGTTCTCCTTAATGTGTTCCATAAATATCTTGTTAATGTTTGGCATAGGAGGAAAAAAAGCGATGAGAGTTTAAAGAATCTTCCATCAACAATTTCTTGTCGATCAACTTCCCAATGAGCATAAACTTGAATGCGAGATTACAGGAGGTCGTGCTTGGTCCCAATTTGAAGCTCTTGTTCTCCTTTAAGTGTTTCATAAATATCGTTGTTAGGTCTTCTCTCTGTGAAACGCTGGGACAGTTGGGGATATGTACCTCAACAATGTCTTGTCTATCAACTTCCCAATGAGCATAAACTAGAATGCGAGATTACAGAAGGTGGTGCTTGGTCCCAATTTGAAGCTCTTGTTCTCCTGAATGTGTTTCATAAATATCGTTGTTTGGTCTTCCCTCTGTGAAACGTTGGGACAGTTGGGGTTATCTTCCCTCAACAATTTCTTGTCTATAAACTTCCCAATGAGCATAAACTTGAATGCGAGATTACAGAAGGTCGTGCTTGGTCCCAATTTGAAGCTCTTGTTCTCCTCAATGTGTTCCATAAATATCTTGTTAATGTTTGGCATAGGAGGAAAAAAAGCAATGAGAGTTTAAAGAATATTCCATCAACAATTTCTTGTCGATCAAGTTCCCAATGAGCATAAACTTGAATGCGAGATTACAGGAGGTCGTGCTTGGTCCCAATTTGAAGCTCTTGTTCTCTTTTAAGTGTTTCATAAATATCGTTGTTAGGTCTTCTCTCTGTGAAACGCTGGGACAGTTGGGGATATGTTCCCTCAACAATGTCTTGTCTATCAACTTCCCAATGAGCATAAACTAGAATGCGAGATTACAGAAGGTCGTACTTTGTCCCAATTTGAAGCTCTTGTTCTCCTGAATGTGTTTCATAAATATCGTTGTTTGGTCTTCCCTCTGTGAAACGTTGGGACAGTTGGGGTTATGTTCCCTCAACAATTTCTTGTCTATCAACTTCCCAATGAGCATTAACTTGAATGCGAGATTGAAGAATGTCGTGCTTGGTCCCAATTTGAAGCTCTTGTTTTCTTCAATGTGTTCCAAAAAAATCTTGTTAATGTTTGGCATAGGAGGAAAAAAAGCGATGAGAGTTTAAAGAATATTCCATCAACAATTTCTTGTCGATCAACTTCCCAATGAGCATAAACTTGAATGCGAGATTACAGAAGGTCGTGCTTGGTCCCAATTTGAAGCTCTTGTTTTCCTCAATGTGTTCCAAAAATATCTTGTTAATGTTTGGCATAGGAGGAAAAAAGCGATGAGAGTTTAAAGAATATTCCATCAACAATTTCTTGTCGATCAACTTCCCAATGAGCATAAACTTGAATGCGAGATTACAGGAGGTCGTGCTTGGTCCCCATTTGAAGCTCTTGTTCTCCTTTAAGTGTTTCATAAATATCGTTGTTAGGTCTTCTCTCTGTGAAACGCTGGGACAGTTGGGGATATGTTCTCTCAACAATGTCTTGTCTATCAACTTCCCAATGAGCATAAACTAGAATGCGAGATTACAGAAGGTCGTGCTTGGTCCCAATTTGAAGCTCTTGTTCTCTTGAATGTGTTTCATAAATATCGTTGTTTGGTCTTCCCTCTGTGAAACGTTGGGACAGTTGGGGTTATGTTCCCTCAACAATTTCTTGTCTATCAACTTCCCAATGAACATTAACTTGAATGCGAGATTACAGAAGGTCGTGCTTGGTCCAAATTTGAAGCTCTTCTTCTCCTTTAAGTGTTTCATAAATATCGTTGTTAGGTCTTCTCTCTGTGAAACGCTGGGACAGTTGGGGACATATTCCCTCAACAATTTCTTGTCTATCAACTTCCCAATGAGCATTAACTTGAATGCGAGATTACAGAAGGTCGTGCTTGGTCCCAATTTGAAGCTCTTGTTCTCCTCAATGTGTTTCATAAATATCTTGTTAATGTTTGGCATAGAAGAAAAAAAAGCGATGAGAGTTTAAAGAATATTCCATCAACAATTTCTTGTCGATCAACTTCCCAATGAGCATAAACTAGAATGCGAGATTACAGAAGGTCGTGCTTGGTCCCAATTTGAAGCTCTTGTTCTCCTGAATGTGTTTCATAAATATCGTTGTTTGGTCTTCCCTCTGTGAAACGTTGGGACAGTTGGGGTTATGTTCCCTCAACAATTTCTTGTCTATCAACTTCCCAATGAGCATTAACTTGAATGCGAGATTACAGAAGGTCGTGCTTGGTCCCAATTTGAAGCTCTTGTTCTTCTCAATGTGTTCCATAAATATCTTGTTAATGTTTGGCATAGGAGAAAAAAAAGCGATCTGAGTTTAAAGAATATTCCATCAACAATTTCTTGTCGATCAACTTCCCAATGAGCATAAACTAGAATGCGAGATTACAGAAGGTCGTGCTTGGTCCCAATTTGAAGCTCTTGTTCTCCTGAATGTGTTTCATCAATATCGTTGTTTGGTCTTCCCTCTGTGAAACGTTGGGACAGTTGGGGTTATGTTCCCTCAACAATTTCTTGTCTATAAACTTCCCAATGAGCATTAACTTGAATGCGAGATTACAGAAGGTCGTGCTTGGTCCCAATTTGAAGCTCTTGTTCTCCTTTAAGTGTTTCATAAATATCGTTGTTAGGTCTTCTCTCTGTGAAACGCTGGGACAGTTGGGGAAATGTTCCCTCAACAATGTCTTGTCTATCAACTTCCCAATGAGCATAAACTAGAATGCGAGATTACAGAAGGTCGTGCTTGGTCCCAATTTGAAGCTCTTGTTCTCCTCAATGTGTTCCATAAATATCTTGTTAATGTTTGGCATAGGAGGAAAAAAAGCAATGAGAGTTTAAAGAATATTCCATCAACAATTTCTTGTCGATCAACTTCCCAATGAGCAT
This sequence comes from Ceriodaphnia dubia, assembly GCA_022539655.2. Taxonomy (NCBI): domain Eukaryota; kingdom Metazoa; phylum Arthropoda; class Branchiopoda; order Diplostraca; family Daphniidae; genus Ceriodaphnia; species Ceriodaphnia dubia. The sequence continues at coordinate 3,956,745 of JAKUCG020000102.1, read as the reverse complement.
AAATTAGAATGCGAGATTACAGAAGGTCGTGCTTGGTCCCAATTTGAAGCTCTTGTTTTCCTCAATGTGTTCCATAAATATCTTGTTAATGTTTGGCATAGGAGGAAAAAAAGCGATGAGAGTTTAAAGAATATTCCATCAATAATTTCTTGTCGATCAACTTCCCAATGAGCATAAACTTGAATGCGAGATTACAGAAGGTCGTGCTTGGTCCCAATTTGAAGCTCTTGTTCTCCTGAATGTGTTTCATAAATATCGTTGTTTGGTCTTCCCTCTTTGAAACGTTGGAACAGTTGGGGTTATGTTCCCTCAACAATTTCTTGTCTATCAACTTCCCAATGAGCATTAACTTGAATGCGAGATTACAGAAGGTCGTGCTTGGTCCCAATTTGAAGCTCTTGTTCTTCTCAATGTGTTCCATAAATATCTTGTTAATGTTTGGCATAGGAGGAAAAAAAGCGATGAGAGTTTAAAGAATATTCCATAAACAATTTCTTGTCGATCAACTTCCCAATGAGCATAAACTTGAATGCGAGATTACAGGAGGTCGTGCTTGGTCCCAATTTGAAGCTCTTGTTCTTCTTTAAATGTTTCATAAATATCGTTGTTAGGTCTTCTCTCTGTGAAACGCTGGGACAGTTGGGGATATGTTCCCTCAACAATGTCTTGTCTATCAACTTCCCAATGAGCATAAACTAGAATGCGAGATTACAGGAGGTCGTGCTTGGTCCCAATTTGAAGCTCTTGTTCTCCTGAATGTGTTTCATAAATATCGTTGTTTGGTCTTCCTTCTGTGAAACGTTGGGACAGTTGGGGTTATGTTCCCTCAACAATTTCTTGTCTATCAACTTCCCAATGAGCATTAACTTGAATGCGAGATTACAGGAGGTTGTGCTTGGTCCCAATTTGAAGCTCTTGTTCTCCTTTAAGTGTTCCATAAATATCTTGTTAATGTTTTGCATAGGAGAAAAAAAAGCGATGAGAGTTTAAAGAATATTCCATTAACAATTTCTTGTCGATCAACTTCCCAATGAGCATAAACTAGAATGCGAGATTACAGAAGGTCGTGCTTGGTCCCAATTTGAAGCTCTTGTTCTTCTCAATGTGTTCCATAAATATCTTGTTAATGTTTGGCATAGGAGAAAAAAAAGCGATGAGAGTTTAAAGAATATTCCATCAACAATTTCTTGTCGATCAACTTCCCAATGAGCATAAACTAGAATGCGAGATTACAGAAGGTCGTGCTTGGTCCCAATTTGAAGCTCTTGTTCTCCTGAATGTGTTTCATCAATATCGTTGTTTGGTCTTCCCTCTGTGAAACGTTGGGACAGTTGGGGTTATGTTCCCTCAACAATTTCTTGTCTATCAACTTCCCAATGAGCATTAACTTGAATGCGAGATTACAGAAGGTCGTGCTTGGTCCCAATTTGAAGCTCTTGTTCTCCTTTAAGTGTTTCATAAATATCGTTGTTAGGTCTTCTCTCTGTGAAACGCTGGGACAGTTGGGGAAATGTTCCCTCAACAATGTCTTGTCTATCAACTTCCCAATGAGCATAAACTAGAATGCGAGATTACAGAAGGTCGTGCTTGGTCCCAATTTGAAGCTCTTGTTCTCCTCAATGTGTTCCATAAATATCTTGTTAATGTTTGGCATAGGAGGAAAAAAAGCAATGAGAGTTTAAAGAATATTCCATCAACAATTTCTTGTCGATCAACTTCCCAATGAGCATAAATTAGAATGCGAGATTACAGAAGGTCGTGCTTGGTCCCAATTTGAAGCTCTTGTTTTCCTCAATGTGTTCCATAAATATCTTGTTAATGTTTGGCATAGGAGGAAAAAAAGCGATGAGAGTTTAAAGAATATTCCATCAATAATTTCTTGTCGATCAACTTCCCAATGAGTATAAACTTGAATGCGAGATTACAGAAGGTCGTGCTTGGTCCCAATTTGAAGCTCTTGTTCTCCTGAATGTGTTTCATAAATATCGTTGTTTGGTCTTCCCTCTTTGAAACGTTGGAACAGTTGGGGTTATGTTCCCTCAACAATTTCTTGTCTATCAACTTCCCAATGAGCATTAACTTGAATGCGAGATTACAGAAGGTCGTGCTTGGTCCCAATTTGAAGCTCTTGTTCTTCTCAATGTGTTCCATAAATATCTTGTTAATGTTTGGCATAGGAGGAAAAAAAGCGATGAGAGTTTAAAGAATATTCCATCAACAATTTCTTGTCGATCAACTTCCCAATGAGCATAAACTTGAATGCGAGATTACAGGAGGTCGTGCTTGGTCCCAATTTGAAGCTCTTGTTCTTCTTTAAATGTTTCATAAATATCGTTGTTAGGTCTTCTCTCTGTGAAACGCTGGGACAGTTGGGGATATGTTCCCTCAACAATGTCTTGTCTATCAACTTCCCAATGAGCATAAACTAGAATGCGAGATTACAGGAGGTCGTGCTTGGTCCCAATTTGAAGCTCTTGTTCTCCTGAATGTGTTTCATAAATATCGTTGTTTGGTCTTCCCTCTGTGAAACATTGGGACAGTTGGGGTTATGTTCCCTCAACAATTTCTTGTCTATCAACTTCCCAATGAGCATTAACTTGAATGCGAGATTACAGGAGGTTGTGCTTGGTCCCAATTTGAAGCTCTTGTTCTCCTTTAAGTGTTCCATAAATATCTTGTTAATGTTTTGCATAGGAGAAAAAAAAGCGATGAGAGTTTAAAGAATATTCCATCAACAATTTCTTGTCGATCAACTTCCCAATGAGCATAAACTAGAATGCGAGATTACAGAAGGTCGTGCTTGGTCCCAATTTGAAGCTCTTGTTCTTCTCAATGTGTTCCATAAATATCTTGTTAATGTTTGGCATAGGAGAAAAAAAGCGATGAGAGTTTAAAGAATATTCCATCAACAATTTCTTGTCGATCAACTTCCCAATGAGCATAAACTAGAATGCGAGATTACAGAAGGTCGTGCTTGGTCCCAATTTGAAGCTCTTGTTCTTCTTTAAATGTTTCATAAATATCGTTGTTAGGTCTTCTCTCTGTGAAACGCTGGGACAGTTGGGGATATGTTCCCTCAACAATGTCTTGTCTATCAACTTCCCAATGAGCATAAACTAGAATGCGAGATTACAGGAGGTCGTGCTTGGTCCCAATTTGAAGCTCTTGTTCTCCTGAATGTGTTTCATAAATATCGTTGTTTGGTCTTCCCTCTGTGAAACGTTGGGACAGTTGGGGTTATGTTCCCTCAACAATTTCTTGTCTATCAACTTCCCAATGAGCATTAACTTGAATGCGAGATTACAGGAGGTTGTGCTTGGTCCCAATTTGAAGCTCTTGTTCTCCTTTAAGTGTTCCATAAATATCTTGTTAATGTTTTGCATAGGAGAAAAAAAAGCGATGAGAGTTTAAAGAATATTCCATTAACAATTTCTTGTCGATCAATTTCCCAATGAGCATAAACTAGAATGCGAGATTACAGAAGGTCGTGCTTGGTCCCAATTTGAAGCTCTTGTTCTTCTCAATGTGTTCCATAAATATCTTGTTAATGTTTGGCATAGGAGAAAAAAAAGCGATGAGAGTTTAAAGAATATTCCATCAACAATTTCTTGTCGATCAACTTCCCAATGAGCATAAACTAGAATGCGAGATTACAGAAGGTCGTGCTTGGTCCCAATTTGAAGCTCTTGTTCTCCTGAATGTGTTTCATCAATATCGTTGTTTGGTCTTCCCTCTGTGAAACGTTGGGACAGTTGGGGTTATGTTCCCTCAACAATTTCTTGTCTATCAACTTCCCAATGAGCATTAACTTGAATGCGAGATTACAGAAGGTCGTGCTTGGTCCCAATTTGAAGCTCTTGTTCTCCTTTAAGTGTTTCATAAATATCGTTGTTAGGTCTTCTCTCTGTGAAACGCTGGGACAGTTGGGGAAATGTTCACTCAACAATGTCTTGTCTATCAACTTCCCAATGAGCATAAACTAGAATGCGAGATTACAGAAGGTCGTGCTTGTTCCCAATTTGAAGCTCTTGTTCTCCTCAATGTGTGTTCCATAAATATCTTGTTAATGTTTGGCATAGGAGGAAAAAAGCAATGAGAGTTTAAAGAATATTCCATCAACAATTTCTTGTCGATCAACTTCCCAATGAGCATAAATTAGAATGCGAGATTACAGAAGGTCGTGCTTGGTCCCAATTTGAAGCTCTTGTTTTCCTCAATGTGTTCCATAAATATCTTGTTAATGTTTGGCATAGGAGGAAAAAAAGCGATGAGAGTTTAAAGAATATTCCATCAATAATTTCTTGTCGATCAACTTCCCAATGAGTATAAACTTGAATGCGAGATTACAGAAGGTCGTGCTTGGTCCCAATTTGAAGCTCTTGTTCTCCTGAATGTGTTTCATAAATATCGTTGTTTGGTCTTCCCTCTTTGAAACGTTGGAACAGTTGGGGTTATGTTCCCTCAAAAATTTCTTGTCTATCAACTTCCCAATGAGCATTAACTTGAATGCGAGATTACAGAAGGTCGTGCTTGGTCCCAATTTGAAGCTCTTGTTCTTCTCAATGTGTTCCATAAATATCTTGTTAATGTTTGGCATAGGAGGAAAAAAAGCGATGAGAGTTTAAAGAATATTCCATCAACAATTTCTTGTCGATCAACTTCCCAATGAGCATAAACTTGAATGCGAGATTACAGGAGGTCGTGCTTGGTCCCAATTTGAAGCTCTTGTTCTTCTTTAAATGTTTCATAAATATCGTTGTTAGGTCTTCTCTCTGTGAAACGCTGGGACAGTTGGGGATATGTTCCCTCAACAATGTCTTGTCTATCAACTTCCCAATGAGCATAAACTAGAATGCGAGATTACAGGAGGTCGTGCTTGGTCCCAATTTGAAGCTCTTGTTCTCCTGAATGTGTTTCATAAATATCGTTGTTTGGTCTTCCCTCTGTGAAACATTGGGACAGTTGGGGTTATGTTCCCTCAACAATTTCTTGTCTATCAACTTCCCAATGAGCATTAACTTGAATGCGAGATTACAGGAGGTTGTGCTTGGTCCCAATTTGAAGCTCTTGTTCTCCTTTAAGTGTTCCATAAATATCTTGTTAATGTTTTGCATAGGAGAAAAAAAAGCGATGAGAGTTTAAAGAATATTCCATCAACAATTTCTTGTCGATCAACTTCCCAATGAGCATAAACTAGAATGCGAGATTACAGAAGGTCGTGCTTGGTCCCAATTTGAAGCTCTTGTTCTTCTCAATGTGTTCCATAAATATCTTGTTAATGTTTGGCATAGGAGAAAAAAAAGCGATGAGAGTTTAAAGAATATTCCATCAACAATTTCTTGTCGATCAACTTCCCAATGAGCATAAACTAGAATGCGAGATTACAGAAGGTCGTGCTTGGTCCCAATTTGAAGCTCTTGTTCTTCTCAATGTGTTCCATAAATATCTTGTTAATGTTTGGCATAGGAGGAAAAAAAGCGATGAGAGTTTAAAGAATATTCCATCAACAATTTCTTGTCGATCAACTTCCCAATGAGCATAAACTTGAATGCGAGATTACAGGAGGTCGTGCTTGGTCCCAATTTGAAGCTCTTGTTCTTCTTTAAATGTTTCATAAATATCGTTGTTAGGTCTTCTCTCTGTGAAACGCTGGGACAGTTGGGGATATGTTCCCTCAACAATGTCTTGTCTATCAACTTCCCAATGAGCATAAACTAGAATGCGAGATTACAGGAGGTCGTGCTTGGTCCCAATTTGAAGCTCTTGTTCTCCTGAATGTGTTTCATAAATATCGTTGTTTGGTCTTCCCTCTGTGAAACGTTGGGACAGTTGGGGTTATGTTCCCTCAACAATTTCTTGTCTATCAACTTCCCAATGAGCATTAACTTGAATGCGAGATTACAGGAGGTTGTGCTTGGTCCCAATTTGAAGCTCTTGTTCTCCTTTAAGTGTTCCATAAATATCTTGTTAATGTTTTGCATAGGAGAAAAAAAAGCGATGAGAGTTTAAAGAATATTCCATTAACAATTTCTTGTCGATCAATTTCCCAATGAGCATAAACTAGAATGCGAGATTACAGAAGGTCGTGCTTGGTCCCAATTTGAAGCTCTTGTTCTTCTCAATGTGTTCCATAAATATCTTGTTAATGTTTGGCATAGGAGAAAAAAAGCGATGAGAGTTTAAAGAATATTCCATCAACAATTTCTTGTCGATCAACTTCCCAATGAGCATAAACTAGAATGCGAGATTACAGAAGGTCGTGCTTGGTCCCAATTTGAAGCTCTTGTTCTCCTGAATGTGTTTCATCAATATCGTTGTTTGGTCTTCCCTCTGTGAAACGTTGGGACAGTTGGGGTTATGTTCCCTCAACAATTTCTTGTCTATCAACTTCCCAATGAGCATTAACTTGAATGCGAGATTACAGAAGGTCGTGCTTGGTCCCAATTTGAAGCTCTTGTTCTCCTTTAAGTGTTTCATAAATATCGTTGTTAGGTCTTCTCTCTGTGAAACGCTGGGACAGTTGGGGAAATGTTCCCTCAACAATGTCTTGTCTATCAACTTCCCAATGAGCATAAACTAGAATGCGAGATTACAGAAGGTCGTGCTTGTTCCCAATTTGAAGCTCTTGTTCTCCTCAATGTGTGTTCCATAAATATCTTGTTAATGTTTGGCATAGGAGGAAAAAAAGCAATGAGAGTTTAAAGAATATTCCATCAACAATTTCTTGTCGATCAACTTCCCAATGAGCATAAATTAGAATGCGAGATTACAGAAGGTCGTGCTTGGTCCCAATTTGAAGCTCTTGTTTTCCTCAATGTGTTCCATAAATATCTTGTTAATGTTTGGCATAGGAGGAAAAAAAGCGATGAGAGTTTAAAGAATATTCCATCAATAATTTCTTGTCGATCAACTTCCCAATGAGCATAAACTTGAATGCGAGATTACAGAAGGTCGTGCTTGGTCCCAATTTGAAGCTCTTGTTCTCCTGAATGTGTTTCATAAATATCGTTGTTTGGTCTTCCCTCTTTGAAACGTTGGAACAGTTGGGGTTATGTTCCCTCAACAATTTCTTGTCTATCAACTTCCCAATGAGCATAAACTAGAATGCGAGATTACAGAAGGTCGTGCTTGGTCCCAATTTGAAGCTCTTGTTCTTCTCAATGTGTTCCATAAATATCTTGTTAATGTTTGGCATAGGAGGAAAAAAAGCGATGAGAGTTTAAAGAATATTCCATCAACAATTTCTTGTCGATCAACTTCCCAATGAGCATAAACTTGAATGCGAGATTACAGGAGGTCGTGCTTGGTCCCAATTTGAAGCTCTTGTTCTTCTTTAAATGTTTCATAAATATCGTTGTTAGGTCTTCTCTCTGTGAAACGCTGGGACAGTTGGGGATATGTTCCCTCAACAATGTCTTGTCTATCAACTTCCCAATGAGCATAAACTAGAATGCGAGATTACAGGAGGTCGTGCTTGGTCCCAATTTGAAGCTCTTGTTCTCCTGAATGTGTTTCATAAATATCGTTGTTTGGTCTTCCCTCTGTGAAACGTTGGGACAGTTGGGGTTATGTTCCCTCAACAATTTCTTGTCTATCAACTTCCCAATGAGCATTAACTTGAATGCGAGATTACAGGAGGTTGTGCTTGGTCCCAATTTGAAGCTCTTGTTCTCCTTTAAGTGTTCCATAAATATCTTGTTAATGTTTTGCATAGGAGAAAAAAAAGCGATGAGAGTTTAAAGAATATTCCATTAACAATTTCTTGTCGATCAATTTCCCAATGAGCATAAACTAGAATGCGAGATTACAGAAGGTCGTGCTTGGTCCCAATTTGAAGCTCTTGTTCTTCTCAATGTGTTCCATAAATATCTTGTTAATGTTTGGCATAGGAGAAAAAAAAGCGATGAGAGTTTAAAGAATATTCCATCAACAATTTCTTGTCGATCAACTTCCCAATGAGCATAAACTAGAATGCGAGATTACAGAAGGTCGTGCTTGGTCCCAATTTGAAGCTCTTGTTCTCCTGAATGTGTTTCATCAATATCGTTGTTTGGTCTTCCCTCTGTGAAACGTTGGGACAGTTGGGGTTATGTTCCCTCAACAATTTCTTGTCTATCAACTTCCCAATGAGCATTAACTTGAATGCGAGATTACAGAAGGTCGTGCTTGGTCCCAATTTGAAGCTCTTGTTCTCCTTTAAGTGTTTCATAAATATCGTTGTTAGGTCTTCTCTCTGTGAAACGCTGGGACAGTTGGGGAAATGTTCCCTCAACAATGTCTTGTCTATCAACTTCCCAATGAGCATAAACTAGAATGCGAGATTACAGAAGGTCGTGCTTGTTCCCAATTTGAAGCTCTTGTTCTCCTCAATGTGTGTTCCATAAATATCTTGTTAATGTTTGGCATAGGAGGAAAAAAAGCAATGAGAGTTTAAAGAATATTCCATCAACAATTTCTTGTCGATCAACTTCCCAATGAGCATAAATTAGAATGCGAGATTACAGAAGGTCGTGCTTGGTCCCAATTTGAAGCTCTTGTTTTCCTCAATGTGTTCCATAAATATCTTGTTAATGTTTGGCATAGGAGGAAAAAAAAGCGATGAGAGTTTAAAGAATATTCCATCAATAATTTCTTGTCGATCAACTTCCCAATGAGCATAAACTTGAATGCGAGATTACAGAAGGTCGTGCTTGGTCCCAATTTGAAGCTCTTGTTCTCCTGAATGTGTTTCATAAATATCGTTGTTTGGTCTTCCCTCTTTGAAACGTTGGAACAGTTGGGGTTATGTTCCCTCAACAATTTCTTGTCTATCAACTTCCCAATGAGCATTAACTTGAATGCGAGATTACAGAAGGTCGTGCTTGGTCCCAATTTGAAGCTCTTGTTCTTCTCAATGTGTTCCATAAATATCTTGTTAATGTTTGGCATAGGAGGAAAAAAAGCGATGAGAGTTTAAAGAATATTCCATCAACAATTTCTTGTCGATCAACTTCCCAATGAGCATAAACTTGAATGCGAGATTACAGGAGGTCGTGCTTGGTCCCAATTTGAAGCTCTTGTTCTTCTTTAAATGTTTCATAAATATCGTTGTTAGGTCTTCTCTCTGTGAAACGCTGGGACAGTTGGGGATATGTTCCCTCAACAATGTCTTGTCTATCAACTTCCCAATGAGCATAAACTAGAATGCGAGATTACAGGAGGTCGTGCTTGGTCCCAATTTGAAGCTCTTGTTCTCCTGAATGTGTTTCATAAATATCGTTGTTTGGTCTTCCCTCTGTGAAACGTTGGGACAGTTGGGGTTATGTTCCCTCAACAATTTCTTGTCTATCAACTTCCCAATGAGCATTAACTTGAATGCGAGATTACAGGAGGTTGTGCTTGGTCCCAATTTGAAGCTCTTGTTCTCCTTTAAGTGTTCCATAAATATCTTGTTAATGTTTTGCATAGGAGAAAAAAAAGCGATGAGAGTTTAAAGAATATTCCATCAACAATTTCTTGTCGATCAACTTCCCAATGAGCATAAACTAGAATGCGAGATTACAGAAGGTCGTGCTTGGTCCCAATTTGAAGCTCTTGTTCTTCTCAATGTGTTCCATAAATATCTTGTTAATGTTTGGCATAGGAGAAAAAAAAGCGATGAGAGTTTAAAGAATATTCCATCAACAATTTCTTGTCGATCAACTTCCCAATGAGCATAAACTAGAATGCGAGATTACAGAAGGTCGTGCTTGGTCCCAATTTGAAGCTCTTGTTCTCCTGAATGTGTTTCATCAATATCGTTGTTTGGTCTTCCCTCTGTGAAACGTTGGGACAGTTGGGGTTATGTTCCCTCAACAATTTCTTGTCTATCAACTTCCCAATGAGCATTAACTTGAATGCGAGATTACAGAAGGTCGTGCTTGGTCCCAATTTGAAGCTCTTGTTCTCCTTTAAGTGTTTCATAAATATCGTTGTTAGGTCTTCTCTCTGTGAAACGCTGGGACAGTTGGGGAAATGTTCCCTCAACAATGTCTTGTCTATCAACTTCCCAATGAGCATAAACTAGAATGCGAGATTACAGAAGGTCGTGCTTGGTCCCAATTTGAAGCTCTTGTTCTCCTCAATGTGTTCCATAAATATCTTGTTAATGTTTGGCCTATGGGAAAAGAAAAAGCGATGAGAGTATAGAGAATATTCCATCAACAATTTCTTGTCGATCAACTTCCCAATGAGCATAAATTAGAATGCGAGATTACAGAAGGTCGTGCTTGGTCCCAATTTGAAGCTCTTGTTCTCCTGAATGTGTTTCATAAATATCGTTGTTTGGTCTTCCCTCTTTGAAACGTTGGAACAGTTGGGGTTATGTTCCCTCAACAATTTCTTGTCTATCAACTTCCCAATGAGCATTAACTTGAATGCGAGATTACAGAAGTTCGTGCTTGGTCCCAATTTGAAGCTCTTGTTCTCCTTTAAGTGTTCCATAAATATCTTGTTAATGTTTGGCATAGGAGGAAAAAAAGCGATGAGAGTTTAAAGAATATTCCATCAACAATTTCTTGTCGATCAACTTCCCAATGAGCATAAACTTGAATGCGAGATTACAGAAGGTCGTGCTTGGTCCCAATTTGAAGCTCTTGTTTTCCTTAATGTGTTCCATAAATATCTTGTTAATGTTTGGCATAGGAGGAAAAAAAGCGATGAGAGTTTAAAGAATATTCCATCAACAATTTCTTGTCGATCAACTTCCCAATGAGCATAAACTTGAATGCGAGATTACAGAAGGTCGTGCTTGGTCCCAATTTGAAGCTCTTGTTTTCCTCAATGTGTTCCATAAATATCTTGTTAATGTTTGGCATAGGAGGAAAAAAAGCGATGAGAGTTTAAAGAATATTCCATCAATAATTTCTTGTCGATCAACTTCCCAATGAGCATAAACTTGAATGCGACATTACAGAAGGTCGTGCTTGGTCCCAATTTGAAGCTCTTGTTCTCCTGAATGTGTTTCATAAATATCGTTGTTTGGTCTTCCCTCTTTGAAACGTTGGAACAGTTGGGGTTAAGTTCCCTCAACAATTTCTTGTCTATCAACTTCCCAATGAGCATTAACTTGAATGCGAGATTACAGAAGGTCGTGCTTGGTCCCAATTTGAAGCTCTTGTTCTCCTTTAAGTGTTCCATAAATATCTTGTTAATGTTTGGCATAGGAGGAAAAAAGCGATGAGAGTTTAAAGAATATTCCATCAACAATTTCTTGTCGATCAACTTCCCAATGAGCATAAACTTGAATGCGAGATTACAGAAGGTCGTGCTTGGTCCCAATTTGAAGCTCTTGTTTTCCTCAATGTGTTCCATAAATATCTTGTTAATGTTTGGCATAGGAGGAAAAAAAGCGATGAGAGTTTAAAGAATATTCCATCAACAATTTCTTGTCGATCAACTTCCCAATGAGCATAAACTTGAATGCGAGATTACAGGAGGTCGTGCTTGGTCCCAATTTGAAGCTCTTGTTCTCCTTTAAGTGTTTCATAAATATCGTTGTTAGGTCTTCTCTCTGTGAAACGCTGGGACAGTTGGGGATATGTTCCCTCAACAATGTCTTGTCTATCAACTTCCCAATGAGCATAAACTAGAATGCGAGATTACAGAAGGTCGTGCTTGGTCCCAATTTGAAGCTCTTGTTCTCCTGAATGTGTTTCATAAATATCGTTGTTTGGTCTTCCCTCTGTGAAACGTTGGGACAGTTGGGGTTATCTTCCCTCAACAATTTCTTGTCTATCAGCTTCCCAATGAGCATAAACTTGAATGCGAGATTACAGAAGGTCGTGCTTGGTCCCAATTTGAAGCTCTTGTTCTCCTCAATGTGTTCCATAAATATCTTGTTAATGTTTGGCATAGGAGGAAAAAAAGCGATGAGAGTTTAAAGAATATTCCATCAACAATTTCTTGTCGATCAACTTCCCAATGAGCATAAACTTGAATGCGAGATTACAGGAGGTCGTGCTTGGTCCCAATTTGAAGCTCTTGTTCTCCTGAATGTGTTTCATAAATATCGTTGTTAGGTCTTCCCTCTGTGAAACGTTGGGACAGTTGGGGTTATGTTCCCTCAACAATTTCTTGTCTATCAACTTCCCAATGAGCATTAACTTGAATGCGAGATTACAGGAGGTCGTGCTTGGTCCCAATTTGAAGCTCTTGTTCTTCTCAATGTGTTCCATAAATATCTTGTTAATGTTTGGCATAGGAGAAAAAAAAGCGATGAGAGTTTAAAGAATATTCCATCAACAATTTCTTGTCGATCAACTTCCCAATGAGCATAAACTAGAATGCGAGATTACAGAAGGTCGTGCTTGGTCCCAATTTGAAGCTCTTGTTCTCCTGAATGTGTTTCATAAATATCGTTGTTTGGTCTTCCCTCTGTGAAACGTTGGGACAGTTGGGGTTATCTTCCCTCAACAATTTCTTGTCTATCAACTTCCCAATGAGCATAAACTTGAATGCGAGATTACAGAAGGTCGTGCTTGGTCCCAATTTGAAGCTCTTGTTCTCCTCAATGTGTTCCATAAATATCTTGTTAATGTTTGGCATAGGAGGAAAAAAAGCAATGAGAGTTTAAAGAATATTCCATCAACAATTTCTTGTCGATCAACTTCCCAATGAGCATAAACTAGAATGCGAGATTACAGAAGGTCGTGCTTGGTCCCAATTTGAAGCTCTTGTTCTCCTGAATGTGTTTCATAAATATCGTTGTTTGGTCTTCCCTCTGTGAAACGTTGGGACAGTTGGGGTTATGTTCCCTCAACAATTTCTTGTCTATCAATTTCCCAATGAGCATTAACTTGAATGCGAGATTACAGAAGGTCGTGCTTGGTCCCAATTTGAAGCTCTTGGTTTCCTCAATGTGTTCCATAAATATCTTGTTAATGTTTGGCATAGGAGGAAAAAAAGCGATGAGAGTTTAAAGAATATTCCATCAATAATTTCTTGTCGATCAACTTCCCAATGAGCATAAACTTGAATGCGAGATTACAGAAGGTCGTGCTTGGTCCCAATTTGAAGCTCTTGTTCTCCTGAATGTGTTTCATAAATATCGTTGTTAGGTCTTCCCTCTGTGAAACGTTGGGACAGTTGGGGTTATGTTCCCTCAACAATTTCTTGTCTATCAACTTCCCAATGAGCATTAACTTGAATGCGAGATTACAGGAGGTCGTGCTTGGTCCCAATTTGAAGCTCTTGTTCTTCTCAATGTGTTCCATAAATATCTTGTTAATGTTTGGCATAGGAGAAAAAAAAGCGATGAGAGTTTAAAGAATATTCCATCAACAATTTCTTGTCGATCAACTTCCCAATGAGCATAAACTAGAATGCGAGATTACAGAAGGTCGTGCTTGGTCCCAATTTGAAGCTCTTGTTCTCCTGAATGTGTTTCATAAATATCGTTGTTTGGTCTTCCCTCTGTGAAACGTTGGGACAGTTGGGGTTATCTTCCCTCAACAATTTCTTGTCTATCAACTTCCCAATGAGCATAAACTTGAATGCGAGATTACAGAAGGTCGTGCTTGGTCCCAATTTGAAGCTCTTGTTCTCCTCAATGTGTTCCATAAATATCTTGTTAATGTTTGGCATAGGAGGAAAAAAAGCAATGAGAGTTTAAAGAATATTCCATCAACAATTTCTTGTCGATCAACTTCCCAATGAGCATAAACTTGAATGCGAGATTACAGAAGGTCGTGCTTGGTCCCAATTTGAAGCTCTTGTTCTCCTGAATGTGTTTCATAAATATCGTTGTTTGGTCTTCCCTCTGTGAAACGTTGGGACAGTTGGGGTTATGTTCCCTCAACAATTTCTTGTCTATCAATTTCCCAATGAGCATAAACTAGAATGCGAGATTACAGAAGGTCGTGCTTGGTCCCAATTTGAAGCTCTTGTTTTCCTCAATGTGCTCCATAAATATCTTGTTAATGTTTGGCATAGGAGGAAAAAAAGCAATGAGAGTTTAAAGAATATTCCATCAACAATTTCTTGTCGATCAACTTCCCAATGAGCATAAACTAGAATGCGAGATTACAGAAGGTTGTGCTTGGTCCCAATTTGAAGCTCTTGTTTTCCTCAATGTGTTCCATAAATATCTTGTTAATGTTTGGCATAGGAGGAAAAAAAGCGATGAGAGTTTAAAGAATATTCCATCAACAATTTCTTGTCGATCAACTTCCCAATGAGCATAAACTAGAATGCGAGATTACAGAAGGTCGTGCTTGGTCCCAATTTGAAGCTCTTGTTCTCCTGAATGTGTTTCATCAATATCGTTGTTTGGTCTTCCCTCTGTGAAACGTTGGGACAGTTGGGGTTATGTTCCCTCAACAATTTCTTGTCTATCAACTTCCTAATGAGCATTAACTTGAATGCGAGATTACAGAAGGTCGTGCTTGGTCCCAATTTGAAGCTCTTGTTCTCCTTTAAGTGTTTCATAAATATCGTTGTTAGGTCTTCTCTCTGTGAAACGCTGGGACAGTTGGGGAAATGTTCCCTCAACAATGTCTTGTCTATCAACTTCCCAATGAGCATAAACTAGAATGCGAGATTACAGAAGGTCGTGCTTGGTCCCAATTTGAAGCTCTTGTTCTCCTCAATGTGTTCCATAAATATCTTGTTAATGTTTGGCATAGGAGGAAAAAAAGCAATGAGAGTTTAAAGAATATTCCATCAACAATTTCTTGTCGATCAATTTCCCAATGAGCATAAATTAGAATGCGAGATTACAGAAGGTCGTGCTTGGTCCCAATTTGAAGCTCTTGTTTTCCTCAATGTGCTCCATAAATATCTTGTTAATGTTTGGCATAGGAGGAAAAAAAGCGATGAGAGTTTAAAGAATATTCCATCAATAATTTCTTGTCGATCAACTTCCCAATGAGCATAAACTTGAATGCGAGATTACAGGAGGTCGTGCTTGGTCCCAATTTGAAGCTCTTGTTCTCCTTTAAGTGTTTCATAAATATCGTTGTTAGGTCTTCTCTCTGTGAAACGCTGGGACAGTTGGGGATATGTTCCCTCAACAATGTCTTGTCTATCAACTTCCCAATGAGCATAAACTAGAATGCGAGATTACAGAAGGTCGTGCTTGGTCCCAATTTGAAGCTCTTGTTCTCCTTTAAGTGTTCCATAAATATCTTGTTAATGTTTGGCATAGGAGAAAAAAAAGCGATGAGAGTTTAAAGAATATTCCATCAACAATTTCTTGTCGATCAACTTCCCAATGAGCATAAACTAGAATGCGAGATTACAGAAGGTCGTGCTTGGTCCCAATTTGAAGCTCTTGTTCTCCTGAATGTGTTTCATAAATATCGTTGTTTGGTCTTCCCTCTTTGAAACGTTGGAACAGTTGGGGTTATGTTCCCTCAACAATTTCTTGTCTATCAACTTCCCAATGAGCATTAACTTGAATGCGAGATTACAGAAGGTCGTGCTTGGTCCCAATTTGAAGCTCTTGTTCTCCTTTAGGTGTTTCATAAATATCGTTGTTAGGTATTCTATCTGTGAAACGCTGGGACAGTTGGGGAAATGTTCCCTCAACAATGTCTTGTCTATCAACTTCCCAATGAGCATAAACTAGAATGCGAGATTACAGAAGGTCGTGCTTGGTCCCAATTTGAAGCTCTTGTTCTCCTCAATGTGTTCCATAAATATCTTGTTAATGTTTGGCATAGGAGGAAAAAAAGCGATGAGAGTTTAAAGAATATTCCATCAATAATTTCTTGTCGATCAACTTCCCAATGAGCATAAACTTGAATGCGAGATTACAGGAGGTCGTGCTTGGTCCCAATTTGAAGCTCTTGTTCTCCTGAATGTGTTTTATAAATATCGTTGTTTGGTCTTCCCTCTTTGAAACGTTGGAACAGTTGGGGTTATGTTCCCTCAACAATTTCTTGTCTTTCAACTTCCCAATGAGCATTAACTTGAATGCGAGATTACAGAAGGTCGTGCTTGGTCCCAATTTGAAGCTCTTGTTCTCCTTTAAGTATTTCATAAATATCGTTGTTAGGTCTTCTCTCTGTGAAACGCTGGGACAGTTGGGGAAATGTTCCCTCAACAATGTCTTGTCTATCAACTTCCCAATGAGCATAAACTAGAATGCGAGATTACAGAAGGTCGTGCTTGGTCCCAATTTGAAGCTCTTGTTCTCCTCAATGTGTTCCATAAATATCTTGTTAATGTTTGGCATAGGAGGAAAAAAAGCAATGAGAGTTTAAAGAATATTCCATCAACAATTTCTTGTCGATCAACTTCCCAATGAGCATAAATTAGAATGCGAGATTACAGAAGGTCGTGCTTGGTCCCAATTTGAAGCTCTTGTTTTCCTCAATGTGTTCCATAAATATCTTGTTAATGTTTGGCATAGGAGGAAAAAAAGCGATGAGAGTTTAAAGAATATTCCATCAATAATTTCTTGTCGATCAACTTCCCAATGAGCATAAACTTGAATGCGAGATTACAGGAAGTCGTGCTTGGTCCCAATTTGAAGCTCTTGTTCTCCTTTAAGTGTTTCATAAATATCGTTGTTAAGTCTTCTCTCTGTGAAACGCTGGGACAGTTGGGGATATGTTCCCTCAACAATGTCTTGTCTATCAACTTCCCAATGAGCATAAACTAGAATGCGAGATTACAGAAGGTCGTGCTTGGTCCCAATTTGAAGCTCTTGTTCTCCTTTAAGTGTTCCATAAATATCTTGTTAATGTTTGGCATAGGAGAAAAAAAAGCGATGAGAGTTTAAAGAATATTCCATCAACAATTTCTTGTCTATCAACTTCCCAATGAGCATAAACTTAAATGCTAGTTTATAGAATGTCGTGCTTGGTACCAATTTGAAGCTCTTGTTCTCCTCAATGTGTTCCATAAATATCTTGTTAATGTTTGGCATAGGAGAAAAAAAAGCGATGAGAGTTTAAAGAATATTCCATCAACAATTTCTTGTCGATCAACTTCCCAATGAGCATAAACTAGAATGCGAGATTACAGAAGGTCGTGCTTGGTCCCAATTTGAAGCTCTTGTTCTCCTGAATGTGTTTCATAAATATCGTTGTTTGGTCTTCCCTCTTTGAAACGTTGGAACACTTGGGGTTATGTTCCCTCAACAATTTCTTGTCTATCAACTTCCCAATGAGCATTAACTTGAATGCGAGATTACAGAAGGTCGTGCTTGGTCCCAATTTGAAGCTCTTGTTCTCCTTTAAGTATTTCATAAATATCGTTGTTAGGTCTTCTCTCTGTGAAACGCTGGGACAGTTGGGGAAATGTTCCCTCAACAATGTCTTGTCTATCAACTTCCCAATGAGCATAAACTAGAATGCGAGATTACAGAAGGTCGTGCTTGGTCCCAATTTGAAGCTCTTGTTCTCCTCAATGTGTTCCATAAATATCTTGTTAATGTTTGGCATAGGAGGAAAAAAAGCAATGAGAGTTTAAAGAATATTCCATCAACAATTTCTTGTCGATCAACTTCCCAATGAGCATAAATTAGAATGCGAGATTACAGAAGGTCGTGCTTGGTCCCAATTTGAAGCTCTTGTTTTCCTCAAGGTGTTCCATAAATATCTTGTTAATGTTTGGCATAGGAGGAAAAAAAGCGATGAGAGTTTAAAGAATATTCCATCAATAATTTCTTGTCGATCAACTTCCCAATGAGCATAAACTTGAATGCGAGATTACAGGAAGTCGTGCTTGGTCCCAATTTGAAGCTCTTGTTCTCCTTTAAGTGTTTCATAAATATCGTTGTTAAGTCTTCTCTCTGTGAAACGCTGGGACAGTTGGGGATATGTTCCCTCAACAATGTCTTGTCTATCAACTTCCCAATGAGCATAAACTAGAATGCGAGATTACAGAAGGTCGTGCTTGGTCCCAATTTGAAGCTCTTGTTCTCCTTTAAGTGTTCCATAAATATCTTGTTAATGTTTGGCATAGGAGAAAAAAAAGCGATGAGAGTTTAAAGAATATTCCATCAACAATTTCTTGTCGATCAACTTCCCAATGAGCATAAACTAGAATGCGAGATTACAGAAGGTCGTGCTTGGTCCCAATTTGAAGCTCTTGTTCTCCTTTAGGTGTTTCATAAATATCGTTGTTAGGTATTCTATCTGTGAAACGCTGGGACAGTTGGGGAAATGTTCCCTCAACAATGTCTTGTCTATCAACTTCCCAATGAGCATAAACTAGAATGCGAGATTACAGAAGGTCGTGCTTGGTCCCAATTTGAAGCTCTTGTTCTCCTCAATGTGTTCCATAAATATCTTGTTAATGTTTGGCATAGGAGGAAAAAAAGCGATGAGAGTTTAAAGAATATTCCATCAATAATTTCTTGTCGATCAACTTCCCAATGAGCATAAACTTGAATGCGAGATTACAGGAGGTCGTGCTTGGTCCCAATTTGAAGCTCTTGTTCTCCTGAATGTGTTTTATAAATATCGTTGTTTGGTCTTCCCTCTTTGAAACGTTGGAACAGTTGGGGTTATGTTCCCTCAACAATTTCTTGTCTTTCAACTTCCCAATGAGCATTAACTTGAATGCGAGATTACAGAAGGTCGTGCTTGGTCCCAATTTGAAGCTCTTGTTCTCCTTTAAGTATTTCATAAATATCGTTGTTAGGTCTTCTCTCTGTGAAACGCTGGGACAGTTGGGGAAATGTTCCCTCAACAATGTCTTGTCTATCAACTTCCCAATGAGCATAAACTAGAATGCGAGATTACAGAAGGTCGTGCTTGGTCCCAATTTGAAGCTCTTGTTCTCCTCAATGTGTTCCATAAATATCTTGTTAATGTTTGGCATAGGAGGAAAAAAAGCAATGAGAGTTTAAAGAATATTCCATCAACAATTTCTTGTCGATCAACTTCCCAATGAGCATAAATTAGAATGCGAGATTACAGAAGGTCGTGCTTGGTCCCAATTTGAAGCTCTTGTTTTCCTCAATGTGTTCCATAAATATCTTGTTAATGTTTGGCATAGGAGGAAAAAAAGCGATGAGAGTTTAAAGAATATTCCATCAATAATTTCTTGTCGATCAACTTCCCAATGAGCATAAACTTGAATGCGAGATTACAGGAAGTCGTGCTTGGTCCCAATTTGAAGCTCTTGTTCTCCTTTAAGTGTTTCATAAATATCGTTGTTAAGTCTTCTCTCTGTGAAACGCTGGGACAGTTGGGGATATGTTCCCTCAACAATGTCTTGTCTATCAACTTCCCAATGAGCATAAACTAGAATGCGAGATTACAGAAGGTCGTGCTTGGTCCCAATTTGAAGCTCTTGTTCTCCTTTAAGTGTTCCATAAATATCTTGTTAATGTTTGGCATAGGAGAAAAAAAAGCGATGAGAGTTTAAAGAATATTCCATCAACAATTTCTTGTCGATCAACTTCCCAATGAGCATAAACTAGAATGCGAGATTACAGAAGGTCGTGCTTGGTCCCAATTTGAAGCTCTTGTTCTCCTGAATGTGTTTCATAAATATCGTTGTTTGGTCTTCCCTCTTTGAAACGTTGGAACAGTTGGGGTTATGTTCCCTCAACAATTTCTTGTCTATCAACTTCCCAATGAGCATTAACTAGAATTCGAGATTACAGAAGGTCGTGCTTGGACCCAATTTGAAGCTCTTGTTCTCCTCTAAGTGTTCCATAAATATCTTGTTAATGTTTGGCATAGGAGAAAAAAAAGCGATGAGAGTTTAAAAATATTCCATCAACAATTTCTTGTCGATCAACTTCCCAATGAGCATAAACTAGAATGCGAGATTAGAGGAGGTCGTGCTTGGTCCCAATTTGAAGCTCTTGTTCTCGTTTAAGTGTTTCATAAATATCGTTGTTAGGTCTTTTCTCTGTGAAACGCTGGGACAGTTGGGGATATGTTCCCTCAACAATGTCTTGTCTATCAACTTCCCAATGAGCATAAACTAGAATGCGAGATTACAGAAGGTCGTACTTGGTCCCAATTTGAAGCACTTGTTCTCCTGAATGTGTTTCTTAAATATCGTTGTTTGGTCTTCCCTCTGTGAAACGTTGGGACAGTTGGGGTTATGTTCCCTCAACAATTTCTTGTCTATCAACTTCCCAATGAGCATTAACTTGAATGCGAGATTACAGGAGGTCGTGCTTGGTCCCAATTTGAAGCTCTTGTTTTCCTCAATGTGTTCCATAAATATCTTGTTAATGTTTGGCATAGGAGGAAAAAAAGCGATGAGAGTTTAAAGAATATTCCATCAACAATTTCTTGTCGATCAACTTCCCAATGAGCATAAACTTAAATGCGAGATTACAGAAGGTCGTGCTTGGTCCCAATTTGAAGCTCTTGTTTTCCTCAATGTGTTCCATAAATATCTTGTTAATGTTTGGCATAGGAGGAAAAAAAGCGATGAGAGTTTAAAGAATATTCCATCAATAATTTCTTGTCGATCAACTTCCCAATGAGCATAAACTTGAATGCGAGATTACAGGAAGTCGTGCTTGGTCCCAATTTGAAGCTCTTGTTCTCCTTTAAGTGTTTCATAAATATCGTTGTTAAGTCTTCTCTCTGTGAAACGCTGGGACAGTTGGGGATATGTTCCCTCAACAATGTCTTGTCTATCAACTTCCCAATGAGCATAAACTAGAATGCGAGATTACAGAAGGTCGTGCTTGGTCCCAATTTGAAGCTCTTGTTCTCCTTTAAGTGTTCCATAAATATCTTGTTAATGTTTGGCATAGGAGAAAAAAAAGCGATGAGAGTTTAAAGAATATTCCATCAACAATTTCTTGTCGATCAACTTCCCAATGAGCATAAACTAGAATGCGAGATTACAGAAGGTCGTGCTTGGTCCCAATTTGAAGCTCTTGTTCTCCTGAATGTGTTTCATAAATATCGTTGTTTGGTCTTCCCTCTTTGAAACGTTGGAACAGTTGGGGTTATGTTCCCTCAACAATTTCTTGTCTATCAACTTCCCAATGAGCATTAACTAGAATTCGAGATTACAGAAGGTCGTGCTTGGACCCAATTTGAAGCTCTTGTTCTCCTCTAAGTGTTCCATAAATATCTTGTTAATGTTTGGCATAGGAGAAAAAAAAGCGATGAGAGTTTAAAAAATATTCCATCAACAATTTCTTGTCGATCAACTTCCCAATGAGCATAAACTAGAATGCGAGATTAGAGGAGGTCGTGCTTGGTCCCAATTTGAAGCTCTTGTTCTCGTTTAAGTGTTTCATAAATATCGTTGTTAGGTCTTTTCTCTGTGAAACGCTGGGACAGTTGGGGATATGTTCCCTCAACAATGTCTTGTCTATCAACTTCCCAATGAGCATAAACTAGAATGCGAGATTACAGAAGGTCGTACTTGGTCCCAATTTGAAGCACTTGTTCTCCTGAATGTGTTTCTTAAATATCGTTGTTTGGTCTTCCCTCTGTGAAACGTTGGGACAGTTGGGGTTATGTTCCCTCAACAATTTCTTGTCTATCAACTTCCCAATGAGCATTAACTTGAATGCGAGATTACAGGAGGTCGTGCTTGGTCCCAATTTGAAGCTCTTGTTTTCCTCAATGTGTTCCATAAATATCTTGTTAATGTTTGGCATAGGAGGAAAAAAAGCGATGAGAGTTTAAAGAATATTCCATCAACAATTTCTTGTCGATCAACTTCCCAATGAGCATAAACTTAAATGCGAGATTACAGAAGGTCGTGCTTGGTCCCAATTTGAAGCTCTTGTTTTCCTCAATGTGTTCCATAAATATCTTGTTAATGTTTGGCATAGGAGGAAAAAAAGCGATGAGAGTTTAAAGAATATTCCATCAACAATTTCTTGTAAATCAACTTCCCAATGAGCATAAACTTGAATGCGAGATTACAGAAGGTCGTGCTTGGTCCCAATTTGAAGCTCTTGTTTTCCTCAATGTGTTCCATAAATATCTTGTTAATGTTTGGCATAGGAGGAAAAAAAGCGATGAGAGTTTAAAGAATATTCCATCAATAATTTCTTGTCGATCAACTTCCCAATGAGCATAAACTAGAATGCGAGATTACAGAAGGTCGTGCTTGGTCCCAATTTGAAGCTCTTGTTCTCCTGAATGTGTTTCATAAATATCGTTGTTTGGTCTTCCCTCTTTGAAACGTTGGAACAGTTGGGGTTATGTTCCCTCAACAATTTCTTGTCTATCAACTTCCCAATGAGCATTAACTTGAATGCGAGATTACAGAAGGTCGTGCTTGGTCCCAATTTGAAGCTCTTGTTCTCCTTTAAGTGTTTCATAAATATCGTTGTTAGGTCTTCTCTTTGTGAAACGCTGGGACAGTTGGGGATATGTTCCCTCAATAATGTCTTGTCTATCAACTTCCCAATGAGCATAAACTAGAATGCGAGATTACAGAAGGTTGTGCTTGGTCCCAATTTGAAGCTCTTGTTTTCCTCAATGTGTTCCATAAATATCTTGTTAATGTTTGGCATAGGAGGAAAAAAAGCGATGAGAGTTTAAAGAATATTCCATCAACAATTTCTTGTCGATCAACTTCCCAATGAGCATAAACTTGAATGCGAGATTACAGGAGGTCGTGCTTGGTCCCAATTTGAAGCTCTTGTTCTCGTTTAAGTGTTTCATAAATATCGTTGTTAGGTCTTCCCTTTGTGAAACGTTGGAACAGTTGGGGTTATGTTCCCTTAACAAGGTCTTGTCTATCAACTTCCCAATGAGCATAAACTAGAATGCGAGATTACAGAAGGTCGTACTTGGTCCCAATTTGAAGCTCTTGTTCTCCTGAATGTGTTTCATAAATATCGTTGTTTGGTCTTCCCTCTGTGAAACGTTGGGACAGTTGAGGTTATGTTCCCTCAACAATTTCTTGTCTATCAACTTCCCAATGAGCATTAACTTGAATGCGAGCTTACAGGAGGTCGTGCTTGGTCGCAATTTGAAGCTCTTGTTCTCCTTTAAGTGTTTCATAAATATCGTTGTTAGGTCTTCTCTCTGTGAAACGCTGGGACAGTTGGGGATATGTTCCCTCAACAATGTCTTGTCTATCAACTTCCCAATGAGCATAAACTAGAATGCGAGATTACAGAAGGTCGTGCTTGGTCCCAATTTGAAGCTCTTGTTTTCCTCAATGTGTTCCATAAATATCTTGTTAATGTTTGGCATAGGAGAAAAAAAAGCGATGAGAGTTTAAAAATTATTCCATCAACAATTTCTTGTCGATCAACTTCCCAATGAGCATAAACTAGAATGCGAGATTACAGGAGGTCGTGCTTGGTCCCAATTTGAAGCTCTTGTTCTCGTTTAAGTGTTTCATTAATATCGTTGTTAGGTCTTTTCTCTGTGAAACGCTGGGACAGTTGGGGATATGTTCCCTCAACAATGTCTTGTCTATCAACTTCCCAATGAGCATAAACTAGAATGCGAGATTACAGAAGGTCGTACTTGGTCCCAATTTGAAGCACTTGTTCTCCTGAATGTGTTTCTTAAATATCGTTGTTTGGTCTTCCCTCTGTGAAACGTTGGGACAGTTGGGGTTATGTTCCCTCAACAATTTCTTGTCTATCAACTTCCCAATGAGCATTAACTTGAATGCGAGATTACATGAGGTCGTGCTTGGTCCCAATTTGAAGCTCTTGTTTTCCTCAATGTGTTCCATAAATATCTTGTTAATGTTTGGCATAGGAGGAAAAAAAGCGATGAGAGTTTAAAGAATATTCCATCAACAATTTCTTGTCGATCAACTTCCCAATGAGCATAAACTTGAATGCGAGATTACAGAAGGTCGTGCTTGGTCCCAATTTGAAGCTCTTGTTTTCCTCAATGTGTTCCATAAATATCTTGTTAATGTTTGGCATAGGAGGAAAAAAGCGATGAGAGTTTAAAGAATATTCCATCAACAATTTCTTGTCGATCAACTTCCCAATGAGCATAAACTTGAATGCGAGATTACAGAAGGTCGTGCTTGGTCCCAATTTGAAGCTCTTGTTTTATTCAATGTGTTCCATAAATATCTTGTTAATGTTTGGCATAGGAGGAAAAAAAGCGATGAGAGTTTAAAGAATATTCCATCAACAATTTCTTGTAAATCAACTTCCCAATGAGCATAAACTTGAATGCGAGATCACAGAAGGTCGTGCTTGGTCCCAATTTGAAGCTCTTGTTTTCCTCAATGTGTTCCATAAATATCTTGTTAATGTTTGGCATAGGAGGAAAAAAAGCGATGAGAGTTTAAAGAATATTCCATCAATAATTTCTTGTCGATCAACTTCCCAATGAGCATAAATTAGAATGCGAGATTACAGAAGGTCGTGCTTGGTCCCAATTTGAAGCTCTTGTTCTCCTGAATGTGTTTCATAAATATCGTTGTTTGGTCTTCCCTCTTTGAAACGTTGGAACAGTTGGGGTTATGTTCCCTCAACAATTTCTTGTCTATCAACTTCCCAATGAGCATTAACTTGAATGCGAGATTACAGGATGTCGTGCTTGGTCCCAATTTGAAGCTCTTGTTCTCCTTTGAGTGTTTCATAAATATCGTTGTTAGGTCTTCTCTTTGTGAAACGCTGGAACAGTTGGGGATATGTTCCCTCAATAATGTCTTGTCTATCAACTTCCCAATGAGCATAAACTAGAATGCGAGATTACAGAAGGTTGTGCTTGGTCCCAATTTGAAGCTCTTGTTTTCCTCAATGTGTTCCATAAATATCTTGTTAATGTTTGGCATAGGAGGAAAAAAAGCGATGAGAGTTTAAAGAATATTCCATCAACAATTTCTTGTCGATCAACTTCCCAATGAGCATAAACTTGAATGCGAGATTACAGGAGGTCGTGCTTGGTCCCAATTTGAAGCTCTTGTTCTCGTTTAAGTGTTTCATAAATATCGTTGTTAGGTCTTCCCTTTGTGAAACGTTGGAACAGTTGGGGTTATGTTCCCTCAACAAGGTCTTGTCTATCAACTTCCCAATGAGCATAAACTAGAATGCGAGATTACAGAAGGTCGTACTTGGTCCCAATTTGAAGCTCTTGTTCTCCTGAATGTGTTTCATAAATATCGTTGTTTGGTCTTCCCTCTGTGAAACGTTGGGACAGTTGAGGTTATGTTCCCTCAACAATTTCTTGTCTATCAACTTCCCAATGAGCATTAACTTGAATGCGAGCTTACAGGAGGTCGTGCTTGGTCGCAATTTGAAGCTCTTGTTCTCCTTTAAGTGTTTCATAAATATCGTTGTTAGGTCTTCTCTCTGTGAAACGCTGGGACAGTTGGGGATATGTTCCCTCAACAATGTCTTGTCTATCAACTTCCCAATGAGCATAAACTAGAATGCGAGATTACAGAAGGTCGTGCTTGGTCCCAATTTGAAGCTCTTGTTTTCCTCAATGTGTTCCATAAATATCTTGTTAATGTTTGGCATAGGAGAAAAAAAAGCGATGAGAGTTTAAAAATTATTCCATCAACAATTTCTTGTCGATCAACTTCCCAATGAGCATAAACTAGAATGCGAGATTACAGGAGGTCGTGCTTGGTCCCAATTTGAAGCTCTTGTTCTCGTTTAAGTGTTTCATTAATATCGTTGTTAGGTCTTTTCTCTGTGAAACGCTGGGACAGTTGGGGATATGTTCCCTCAACAATGTCTTGTCTATCAACTTCCCAATGAGCATAAACTAGAATGCGAGATTACAGAAGGTCGTACTTGGTCCCAATTTGAAGCACTTGTTCTCCTGAATGTGTTTCTTAAATATCGTTGTTTGGTCTTCCCTCTGTGAAACGTTGGGACAGTTGGGGTTATGTTCCCTCAACAATTTCTTGTCTATCAACTTCCCAATGAGCATTAACTTGAATGCGAGATTACATGAGGTCGTGCTTGGTCCCAATTTGAAGCTCTTGTTTTCCTCAATGTGTTCCATAAATATCTTGTTAATGTTTGGCATAGGAGGAAAAAAAGCGATGAGAGTTTAAAGAATATTCCATCAACAATTTCTTGTCGATCAACTTCCCAATGAGCATAAACTTGAATGCGAGATTACAGAAGGTCGTGCTTGGTCCCAATTTGAAGCTCTTGTTTTCCTCAATGTGTTCCATAAATATCTTGTTAATGTTTGGCATAGGAGGAAAAAAAGCGATGAGAGTTTAAAGAATATTCCATCAACAATTTCTTGTCGATCAACTTCCCAATGAGCATAAACTTGAATGCGAGATTACAGAAGGTCGTGCTTGGTCCCAATTTGAAGCTCTTGTTTTATTCAATGTGTTCCATAAATATCTTGTTAATGTTTGGCATAGGAGGAAAAAAAGCGATGAGAGTTTAAAGAATATTCCATCAACAATTTCTTGTAAATCAACTTCCCAATGAGCATAAACTTGAATGCGAGATCACAGAAGGTCGTGCTTGGTCCCAATTTGAAGCTCTTGTTTTCCTCAATGTGTTCCATAAATATCTTGTTAATGTTTGGCATAGGAGGAAAAAAAGCGATGAGAGTTTAAAGAATATTCCATCAATAATTTCTTGTCGATCAACTTCCCAATGAGCATAAATTAGAATGCGAGATTACAGAAGGTCGTGCTTGGTCCCAATTTGAAGCTCTTGTTCTCCTGAATGTGTTTCATAAATATCGTTGTTTGGTCTTCCCTCTTTGAAACGTTGGAACAGTTGGGGTTATGTTCCCTCAACAATTTCTTGTCTATCAACTTCCCAATGAGCATTAACTTGAATGCGAGATTACAGGATGTCGTGCTTGGTCCCAATTTGAAGCTCTTGTTTTCCTCAATGTGTTCCATAAATATCTTGTTAATGTTTGGCATAGGAGGAAAAAAAGCGATGAGAGTTTAAAGAATATTCCATCAACAATTTCTTGTCGATCAACTTCCCAATGAGCATAAACTTGAATGCGAGATTACAGGAGGTCGTGCTTGGTCCCAATTTGAAGCTCTTGTTCTCGTTTAAGTGTTTCATAAATATCGTTGTTAGGTTTTCTCTCTGTGAAACGCTGGGACAGTTGGGGATATGTTCCCTCAACAATGTCTTGTCTATCAACTTCCCAATGAGCATAAACTAGAATGCGAGATTACAGAAGGTCGTACTTGGTCCCAATTTGAAGCTCTTGTTCTCCTGAATGTGTTTCATAAATATCGTTGTTTGGTCTTCCCTCTGTGAAACGTTGGAACAGTTGGGGTTATGTTCCCTCAACAAGGTCTTGTCTATCAACTTCCCAATGAGCATAAACTAGAATGCGAGATTACAGAAGGTCGTACTTGGTCCCAATTTGAAGCTCTTGTTCTCCTGAATGTGTTTCATAAATATCGTTGTTTGGTCTTCCCTCTGTGAAACGTTGGGACAGTTGAGGTTATGTTCCCTCAACAATTTCTTGTCTATCAACTTCCCAATGAGCATTAACTTGAATGCGAGCTTACAGGAGGTCGTGCTTGGTCGCAATTTGAAGCTCTTGTTCTCCTTTAAGTGTTTCATAAATATCGTTGTTAGGTCTTCTCTCTGTGAAACGCTGGGACAGTTGGGGATATGTTCCCTCAACAATGTCTTGTCTATCAACTTCCCAATGAGCATAAACTAGAATGCGAGATTACAGAAGGTCGTGCTTGGTCCCAATTTGAAGCTCTTGTTCTCCTCTAAGTGTTCCATAAATATCTTGTTAATGTTTGGCATAGGAGAAAAAAAAAGCGATGAGAGTTTAAAAAATATTCCATCAACAATTTCTTGTCGATCAACTTCCCAATGAGCATAAACTAGAATGCGAGATTACAGAAGGTCGTGCTTGGTCCCAATTTGAAGCTCTTGTTCTCCTGAATGTGTTTCATAAATATCGTTGTTTGGTCTTCCCTCTGTGAAACGTTGGGACAGTTGAGGTTATGTTCCCTCAACAATTTCTTGTCTATCAACTTCCCAATGAGCATTAACTTGAATGCGAGCTTACAGGAGGTCGTGCTTGGTCGCAATTTGAAGCTCTTGTTCTCCTTTAAGTGTTTCATAAATATCGTTGTTAGGTCTTCTCTCTGTGAAACGCTGGGACAGTTGGGGATATGTTCCCTCAACAATGTCTTGTCTATCAACTTCCCAATGAGCATAAACTAGAATGCGAGATTACAGAAGGTCGTACTTGGTCCCAATTTGAAGCTCTTGTTCTCCTGAATGTGTTTCATAAATATCGTTGTTTGGTCTTCCCTCTGTGAAACGTTGGAACAGTTGGGGTTATGTTCCCTCAACAAGGTCTTGTCTATCAACTTCCCAATGAGCATAAACTAGAATGCGAGATTACAGAAGGTCGTACTTGGTCCCAATTTGAAGCTCTTGTTCTCCTGAATGTGTTTCATAAATATCGTTGTTTGGTCTTCCCTCTGTGAAACGTTGGGACAGTTGAGGTTATGTTCCCTCAACAATTTCTTGTCTTTCAACTTCCCAATGAGCATTAACTTGAATGCGAGCTTACAGGAGGTCGTGCTTGGTCGCAATGTGAAGCTCTTGTTCTCCTTTAAGTGTTTCATAAATATCGTTGTTAGGTCTTCTCTCTGTGAAACGCTGGGACAGTTGGGGATATGTTCCCTCAACAATGTCTTGTCTATCAACTTCCCAATGAGCATAAACTAGAATGCGAGATTACAGAAGGTCGTGCTTGGTCCCAATTTGAAGCTCTTGTTCTCCTCTAAGTGTTCCATAAATATCTTGTTAATGTTTGGCATAGGAGAAAAAAAAGCGATGAGAGTTTAAAGAATATTCCATCAACAATTTCTTGTCGATCAACTTCCCAATGAGCATAAACTAGAATGCGAGATTACAGAAGGTCGTGCTTGGTCCCAATTTGAAGCTCTTGTTTTCCTGAATGTGTTTCATAAATATCGTTGTTTGGTCTTCCCTCTGTGAAACGTTGGAACAGTTGGGGTTATGTTCCCTCAACAATTTCTTGTATATCAACTTCCCAATGAGCATTAACTTGAATGCGAGATTACAGAAGGTCGTGCTTGGTCCCAATTTGAAGCTTTTGTTCTCCTTTAAGTGTTTCATAAATATCGTTGTTAGGTCTTCTCTCTGTGAAACGCTGGGACAGTTGGGGATATGTTCCCTCAACAATGTCTTGTCTATCAACTTCCTAATGAGCATAAACTAGAATGCGAGATTACAGAAGGTCGTGCTTGGTCCCAATTTAAAGCTCTTGTTCTCCTCAATGTGTTCCATAAATATCTTGTTAATGTTTGGCATAGGAGAAAAAAAAGCGATGAGAGTTTAAAAAATATTCCATCAACAATTTCTTGTCGATCAACTTCCCAATGAGCATAAACTAGAATGCGAGATTACAGAAGGTCGTGCTTGGTCCCAATTTGAAGCTCTTGTTCTCCTTTAAGTGTTCCAAAAATATCTTGTTAATGTTTGGCATAGGAGAAAAAAAAGCGATGAGAGTTTAAAGAATATTCCATGAACAATTTCTTGTCGATCAACTTCCCAATGTGCATAAACTAGAATGCGAGATTACAGAAGGTCGTGCTTGGTCCCAATTTGAAGCTCTTGTTTTATTCAATGTGTTCCATAAATATCTTGTTAATGTTTGGCATAGGAGGAAAAAAAGCGATGAGAGTTTAAAGAATATTCCATCAACAATTTCTTGTAAATCAACTTCCCAATGAGCATAAACTTGAATGCGAGATCACAGAAGGTCGTGCTTGGTCCCAATTTGAAGCTCTTGTTCTCCTGAATGTGTTTCATAAATATCGTTGTTTGGTCTTCCCTCTGTGAAACGTTGGGACAGTTGGGGTTATGTTCCCTCAACAATTTCTTGTCTATCAACTTCCCAATGAGCATTAACTTGAATGCGAGATTACAGAAGGTCGTGCTTGGTCCCAATTTGAAGCTCTTGTTCTCCTGAATGTGTTTCATAAATATCGTTGTTAGGTCTTCTCTCTGTGAAACGCTGGGACAGTTGGGGATATGTTCCCTCAATAATGTCTTGTCTATCAACTTCCCAATGAGCATAAACTAGAATGCGAGATTACAGAAGGTCGTGCTTGGTCCCAATTTGAATCTCTTTTTCTCCTTTAGGTGTTTCATAAATATCGTTGTTTGGTCTTCCCTCTGTGAAACGCTGGGACAGTTGGGGAAATGTTCCCTCAACCATGTCTTGTCTATCAACTTCCCAATGAGCATAAACTAGAATGCGAGATTACAGAAGGTCGTGCTTGATCCCAATTGAAGCTCTTGTTCTCCTCAATGTGTTCCATAAATATCTTGTTAATGTTTGGCATAGGAGATAAAAAAGCGATGAGAGTTTAAAGAATATTCCATCAACAATTTCTTGTCTATCAACTTCCCAATGAGCATTAACTAGAATGCGAGATTACAGAAGGTCGTGCTTGGTCCCAATTTAAAGCTCTTGTTCTCCTCAATGTGTTCCATAAATATCTTGTTAATGTTTGGCATAGGAGAAAAAAAAAGCGATGAGAGTTTAAAGAATATTCCCTCAACAATTTCTTGTCTATCAACTTCCCAATGAGCATTAACTTGAATGCGAGATTACAGAAGGTCGTGCTTGGTCCCAATTTGAAGCTCTTGTTCTCCTGAATGTGTTTCATAAATATCGTTGTTAGGTCTTCTCTCTGTGAAACGCTGGGACAGTTGGGGATATGTTCCCTCAATAATGTCTTGTCTATCAACTTCCCAATGAGCATAAACTAGAATGCGAGATTACAGAAGGTCGTGCTTGGTCCCAATTTGAATCTCTTTTTCTCCTTTAGGTGTTTCATAAATATCGTTGTTTGGTCTTCCCTCTGTGAAACGCTGGGACAGTTGGGGAAATGTTCCCTCAACCATGTCTTGTCTATCAACTTCCCAATGAGCATAAACTAGAATGCGAGATTACAGAAGGTCGTGCTTGATCCCAATTGAAGCTCTTGTTCTCCTCAATGTGTTCCATAAATATCTTGTTAATGTTTGGCATAGGAGAAAAAAAAGCGATGAGAGTTTAAAGAATATTCCATCAACAATTTCTTGTCTATCAACTTCCCAATGAGCATTAACTTGAATGCGAGATTACAGTAGGTCGTGCTTGGTCCCAATTTGAAGCTCATGTTTTCCTATATGTGTTCCATAAATATCTTCTAAATGTTTGGCATAGGAGGAAAAAAAGCGATGATGAGTTTAAAGAATATTCCATCAACAATTTCTTGTCGATCAACTTCCCAATGAGCATAAACTTAAATGCGAGATTACAGAAGGTCGTGCTTGGTCCCAATTTGAAGCTCTTGTTTTCCTCAATGTGTTCCATAAATATCTTGTTAATGTTTGGCATAGGAGAAAAAAAAGCGATGAGAGTTTAAAGAATATTCCATCAACAATTTCTTGACGATCAACTTCCCAATGAGCATAAACTTGAATGCGAGATTACAGGAGGTCGTGCTTGGTCCCAATTTGAAGCTCTTGTTCTCCTTTAAGTGTTTCATAAATATCGTTGTTAGGTCTTCTCTCTGTGAAACGCTGGGACAGTTGGGGAAATGTTCCATCAACAATTTCTTGTCTATCAACTTCCCAATGAGCATAAACTAGAATGGGAGATTACAAAAAGTCGTGCTTGGTCCCAATTTGAAGCTCTTGTTCTCCTGAATGTGTTCCATAAATATCGTTGTTTGGTCTTCCCTCTGTGAAACGCTGGGACAGTTGGGGAAATGTTCCCTCAACAATGTCTTGTCTATCAACTTCCCAATGAGCATAAACTAGAATGCGAGATTACAGAAGGTCGTGCTTGGTCCCAATTTGAAGCTCTTGTTCTCCTCAATGTGTTCCATAAATATCTTGTTAATGTTTGGCATAGGAGGAAAAAAAGCGATGAGAGTTTAAAGAATATTCCATCAACAATTTCTTGTCGATCAACTTCCCAATGAGCATTAACTTGAATGCGAGATTACAAAAGGTCGTGCTTGGTCCCAATTTGAAGCTCTTGTTCTCCTGAATGTGTTTCATAAATATCGTTGTTTGGTCTTCCCTCTGTGAAACGTTGGGACAGTTGGGGTTATGTTCCCTCAACAATTTCTTGTCTATCAACTTCCCAATGAGCATAAACTAGAATGCGAGATTACAGAAGGACGTGCTTGGTCCCAATTTGAAGCTTTTGTTCTCCTGAATGTGTTCCATAAATATCGTTGTTTGGTCTTCCCTCTGTGAAACGTTGGGACAGTTGGGGTTATGTTCCCTCAACAATTTCTTGTCTATCAACTTCCCAATGAGCATAAACTAGAATGCGAGATTACAGAAGGTCGTGCTTGGTCCCAATTTGAAGCTCTTGTTCTCCTTGAGGTGTTTCATAAATATCGTTGTTAGGTCTTCTCTCTGTGAAACGCTGGGACAGTTGGCGATATGTTCCCTCAACAATGTCTTGTCTATCAACTTCCCAATGAGCATAAACTAGAATGCGAGATTACAGAAGGTCGTGCTTGGTCCCAATTTGAAGCTCTTGTTCTCCTCAATGTGTTCCATAAATATCTTGTTAATGTTTGGCATAGCAGGAAAAAAAGCGATGAGAGTTTAAAGAATATTCCATCAACAATTTCTTGTCGATCAACTTCCCAATGAGCATTAACTTGAATGCGAGATTACAGAAGGTCGTGCTTGGTCCCAATTTGAAGCTCTTGTTCTCCTGAATGTGTTCCATAAATATCTTGTTAATGTTTGGCATAGGAGGAAAAAAAGCGATGAGAGTTTAAAGAATATTCCATCAACAATTTCTTGTCGATCAACTTCCCAATGAGCATTAACTTGAATGCGAGATTACAGAAGGTCGTGCTTGGTCCCAATTTGAAGCTCTTGTTCTCCTGAATGTGTTTCATAAATATCGTTGTTTGGTCTTCCCTCTGTGAAACGTTGGGACAGTTGGGGTTATGTTCCCTCAACAATTTCTTGTCTATCAACTTCCCAAATAGCATTAACTAGAATGCGAGATTACAGAAGGACGTGCTTGGTCCCAATTTGAAGCTCTTGTTCTCCTGAATGTGTTCCATAAATATCGTTGTTTGGTCTTCCCTCTGTGAAACGTTGGGACAGTTGGGGTTATGTTCCCTCAACAATTTCTTGTCTATCAACTTCCCAATGAGCATAAACTAGAATGCGAGATAACAGAAGGTCGTGCTTGGTCCCAATTTGAAGCTCTTGTTCTCCTTGAAGTGTTTCATAAATATCGTTGTTTGGTCTTCCCTCTGTGAAACGCTGGGACAGTTGGGGAAATGTTCCCTCAACAATGTCTTGTATATCAACTTCCCAATGAGCATAAACTAGAATGCGAGATTACAGAAGGTCGTGCTTGATCCCAATTTGAAGCCTTGTTCTCCTCAATGTGTTCCATAAATATCTTGTTAATGTTTGGCATAGGAGAAAAAAAAGCGATGAGAGTTTAAAGAATATTCCATCAACAATTTCTTGTCGATCAACTTCCCAATGAGCATTAACTTGAATGCGAGATTACAGAAGGTCGTGCTTGGTCCCAATTTGAAGCTCTTGTTCTCCTGAATGTGTTTCATAAATATCGTTGTTTGGTCTTCCCTCTGTGAAACGTTGGGACAGTTGGGGTTATGTTCCCTCAACAATTTCTTGTCTATCAACTTCCCAATGAGCATTAACTAGAATGCGAGATTACAGAAGGACGTGCTTGGTCCCAATTTGAAGCTCTTGTTCTCCTGAATGTGTTCCATAAATATCGTTGTTTGGTCTTCCCTCTGTGAAACGTTGGGACAGTTGGGGTTATGTTCCCTCAACAATTTCTTGTCTATCAACTTCCCAATGAGCATAAACTAGAATGCGAGATAACAGAAGGTCGTGCTTGGTCCCAATTTGAAGCTCTTGTTCTCCTTGAAGTGTTTCATAAATATCGTTGTTTGGTCTTCCCTCTGTGAAACGCTGGGACAGTTGGGGAAATGTTCCCTCAACAATGTCTTGTCTATCAACTTCCCAATGAGCATAAACTAGAATGCGAGATTACAGAAGGTCGTGCTTGATCCCAATTTGAAGCCTTGTTCTCCTCAATGTGTTCCATAAATATCTTGTTAATGTTTGGCATAGGAGAAAAAAAAGCGATGAGAGTTTAAAGAATATTCCATCAACAATTTCTTGTCTATCAACTTCCCAATGAGCATTAACTTGAATGCGAGATTACAGAAGGTCGTGCTTGGTCCCAATTTGAAGCTCTTGTTTTCCTCAATGTGTTCCAAAAATATCTTGTTAATGTTTGGCATAGGAGGAAAAAAAGCGATGAGAGTTTAAAGAATATTCCATCAACAATTTCTTGTCGATCAACTTCCCAATGAGCATTAACTTGAATGCGAGATTACAGAAGGTCGTGCTTGGTCCCAATTTGAAGCTCTTGTTCTCCTGAATGTGTTTCATAAATATCGTTGTTTGGTCTTCCCTCTGTGAAACGTTGGGACAGTTGGGGGGTCAGTCCACGCCAAAAAAACAAATCCCATCCGGCGTCATCTCGCCGATTTTTTTGAAATTTGGTGAGTGGACTGAAAAAGACAAAATAAAATTTATCCCCAAGTATTTTTTTTTATTTCCAGCCGTTCATTAGATATTAATATTTCAAAATGCAATTTTTTCATTTTGCCGTGGCGCCACTTTTTTCCGCGGATTTTGTTTTCTCCGCGATAGACTAGGAAAACTCAATTTTTAAACAATTTCATCGTAACCCATCGATAGAGAATTTTTTTCTCTATCGTATGGTATGATTATAAAAAATAAATTTTGAAATAAAAAAACCGAAAACTTTATTCGAAAATCTACGGCTACCCTGACTTTAAAAATCGTTTGCCGATTTCTGCATCGACGCAGATTAATAAAATGAGTTGCGTCTCGTTAAGGACATTTTATTTAATACTGCCCTAAAATTTTACTAACTTTTCTTGAAAACTTTGGCCGGAACAAATCGGCAAAGTTGGCTTACATTTCAAGTTTTTTGAGACATTTTCTACCCCCCCAAGAGGTGTTAACTCGCCTGAGGAGGGGGAGGCTGATTCCCCCTGTCACCCCCGCACTTGTCCTTGACTCGCGGGTGGGTCTCTGTTGGTAAACAATAAAGTAAACGAAACCGTTTCTTTCTTCTTTGTTTATTATTTCCGCATGAAAATTATTAAAAATATCTAATGAACACTATTTTGCATCATATTTGAAAACCGTAATTCAATTGAGGCACGTTCTGCTTCCTCCATTTTGTATGTACGCCCGCGATAAGTAGTGTTTTTCTATCTTGTTGAGTTTCTACTATCTTGATGATGTTTTTGAGCGGCATAATTGCAGTGTCGGTTCTCGTCGATTTACGGAAACCTTGTAATTCAGCTTCATGTCCGGAAGGTTTAAAGAAGTGAACATTTAGTTCGGAATTTTCGTTGTACTTTTCCGTAACCGTGGCTAGATACCACTCTCCCGTTTCTTCATATAGACATGCAACAACAGAATTCACTTGAATTTTGTTGAAATCGATTGGCACATCTTGTGGTTGTCGTATGATAACGAATTGTTTTGCTGTTTGACTACTGGACAACTCAGACGCCTCAATCGTTGTGTCGTTAAGTGGCTTGAACTTATGAAATGATTGAGTTCCGGGTAGAGTTTTGGCATTTTCAAATCTTTTCACCAGTTGTTCTTCATTTGCCTTTATATCTTCAGCCGACACGTAAAAGAACTTGATATTTTCGATATTTGAATTTGCAAATTCAAACAACGCCATAGGTGTCTGAATGTCACCGTCCGAATTGTTAACACTTTGCAAACTTTTGCGGCGAGCTAAACGCTTGATTGTACCACCTATTCCGTCGCAAGGCCCTTTGCCGTGAGAAGTAGCGAAAAAATGCCACTCTGCATTCAAACCAAAGTCCGAAAAATGGTTGATAAGGTTGACCAGATTCTTGTAGTTCTTGTACTGCGATGCTGCGCCGTCGGTGAAATATTTAACATTCTTAATGGTGGGACACAGCGCTTTTATGTAATTTAGGACGGGCCGCAAAAATGAGTGTACGGCCACAGTGTTGTGAACGTTGCAGTCGCTTATAACCGCAATACTGTGTGGCGTTATTTTATTGTCAGTATTTACATAAACAATAAAAGGATGGATAGTCGCTTGGGCGACCGGGTTGAAAAAAGAAGATTGAGTTGAGTCCTGAACAAACATAGAATAGTTTTGTGAAAAATCGCCTTGAATCACACATTCATCGGGTGTAACTTTTTGTTTTAGGTCACGGCAAAACTTAGATTGTTCCTTTGATACGAAATGATGAACGGTCAGTCCTTCTATTTTCTGTAGCAAGGTGTCAATAAAATCACTCGCACTGCACTCTATGTCCAACAGCATTGTTCGGTCTGTTGACTCCCACTTTTTGTACTTCATATGACTACGGTCTCCCATAATTTGCACCAATTGCGGTCGCAATGAAGAAATTCCAGGACAACGCGCGCACTTTTTCATCATGCAATCATGATTTTTAATATCGCAAACAATTTTGTCCATATACATATATTTTTCGACGTTTTTGTTGACAAGTGCATCGATCATCAATTTAACATTCTGGTGTTTATCGCAAACACAAACGTTGTGTGTTCCACGTGAACCCACTTCAATGACATGCTCTGGCCGAAGCATGAAGAATTTTGTTCGCCCGCAAGCCTTCATGCACAAAGTATTAGAACAATACTCTTTGAACTTGTAATATAGTTCATCTATATTCATCAATAACAGCCTCTTCTGAATTTTCACCTTTTTTTGTCCCTCTTGAACGCGGACGGAAACTGTATCCTTCATTCCCGGTTGCATTCGACTATGCTCGTCGGATTCATAGAATTCCTTTATTATCTGTTTCTCTTCGTCAGACATTGATCTGCCTTTTCGTTTATTCGGAACACCCATTATGCCTTTTTCTTTTTTCAAAATTCTGGCCCGTCTAACTTCTGATTCCGTGACATCGAAGTATTGAGCGGTGTTTGAAATGGTCCATGAGACTGGCGCTAACGTTAGTAACGTTAAGATTGACGACTGATCGTTTTCTAGTTTTAGTTTTGAACATCGCTCCCTCAGATCGGTCATCAGTTTTTTTAAATCACTTTGTAAAAAGTTGTCACACTCACTATTAGCTGGAATTTCGATTTCATCAATAAGAGACTCTTGCAATACTTGTTCAAACTTGCCGCGTATTTGTTCTCCTTTTTTAATAATTCGGTTCAATCTCGCTGATTTTGATTCTCTTGCGTCTATTCTTACTGGTGTGATTCCGAGCACTTCAGCGGCCTCATTTGCGATCTTGATACCGTGTTGTGGCGAAACAAAAACATCATCATTAATCAATGATGTCGATCCCAAGTCTTCCATGCTAGAAGACGAGCAAGTTGGAAGTTTTTCCGTAGATTTCACTACCGACGATAGTTTAGAATGACAATTGGCACACAATTTAAGTCCAGGAAAGACGTGAATGTCTAATTGAAGATTTTTCAAAAAAATCGAGTCGCATAATTGAAGCGATACACTGTTGTTTCCAGCTGGACGATTATTTGGTGTGTGTACCTTGAACGGATCGCTGCAAAACTTAGAACGTTTTGCGTGATTATTGAAACAGTTGGTATACGCAGCAATATGATGGTTACAAATTGTCTTGATGGAATCAATATTTACACGATATCGAATAGTTCTCAGCAAATCGTCACTTAAATTAACACAATCCAGAGGGTTATGAAGAGAGAAATCTTCCTTCACAAAATGTTTAAGAAAACATTCTTCACTACATTTTTCACCAACTGAACAGCGAAGACGTGAAGCCATCTTAATGTATGTTCACTTTTACTCACGACGTTTTGAGAGTACGACTTATGACGACACTAATCGTGTTACAACTCCCTACTAACGACGAAACAGACCAAAAACAATTGCACGTTGCCAAATCATATTGTTTACCAACAGAGACCCACCCGCGAGTCAAGGACAAGTGCGGGGGTGACAGGGGGAATCAGCCTCCCCCTCCTCAGGCGAGTTAACACCTCTTGGGGGGTAGAAAATGTCTCAAAAAACTTGAAATGTAAGCCAACTTTGCCGATTTGTTCCGGCCAAAGTTTTCAAGAAAAGTTAGTAAAATTTTAGGGAAGTATTAAATAAAATGTCCTTAACGAGACGCAACTCATTTTATTAATCTGCGTCGATGCAGAAATCGGCAAACGATTTTTAAAGTCAGGGTAGCCGTAGATTTTCGAATAAAGTTTTCGGTTTTTTTATTTAAAAATTTATTTTTTATAATTATACCATACGATAGAGAAAAAAATTCTCTATCGATGGGTTACGATAAAATTGTTTAAAAATTGAGTTTTCCTAGTCTATCGCGGAGAAAATAAAATCCGCGGAAAAAAGTGGCGCCACGGCAAAATGAAAAAATTGCATTTTGAAATATTAATATCTAATGAACGGCTGGAAATAAAAAAAAATACTTGGGGATAAATTTTATTTTGTCTTTTTCAGTCCACTCACCAAATTTCAAAAAAATCGGCGAGATGACGCCGGATGGGATTTGTTTTTTTGGCGTGGACTGACCCTGGGGTTATGTTCCCTCAACAATTTCTTGTCTATCAACTTCCCAATGAGCATAAACTAGAATGCGAGATTACAGAAGGTCGTGCTTGATCCCAATTTGAAGCTCTTGTTCTCCTTTAAGTGTTTCATAAATATCGTTGTTTGGTCTTCCCTCTGTGAAACGTTGGGACAGTTGGGGTTATGTTCCCTCAACAATTTCTTGTCTATCAACTTCCCAATGAGCATTAACTTGAATGCGAGATTACAGAAGGTCGTGCTTGGTCCCAATTTGAAGCTCTTGTTTTCCTCAATGTGTTCCATAAATATCTTGTTAATGTTTGGCATAGGAGGAAAAAAAGCGATGAGAGTTTAAAGAATATTCCATCAACGATTTCTTGTCGATCAACTTCCCAATGAGCATAAACTTGAATGCGAGATTACAGGAGGTCGTGCTTGGTCCCAATTTGAAGCTCTTGTTCTCCTTTAAGTGTTTCATAAATATCGTTGTTAGGTCTTCTCTCTGTGAAACGCTGGGACAGTTGGGGATATGTTCCCTCAACAATGTCTTGTCTATCAACTTCCCAATGAGCATAAACTAGAATGCGAGATTACAGGAGGTCGTGCTTGGTCCCAATTTGAAGCTCTTGTTCTCCTGAATGTGTTTCATAAATATCGTTGTTTGGTCTTCCCTCTGTGAAACGTTGGGACAGTTGGGGTTATGTTCCCTCAACAATTTCTTGTCTATCAACTTCCCAATGAGCATTAACTTGAATGCGAGATTACAGGAGGTTGTGCTTGGTCCCAATTTGAAGCTCTTGTTCTCCTTTAAGTGTTCCATAAATATCTTGTTAATGTTTTGCATAGGAGAAAAAAAAGCGATGAGAGTTTAAAGAATATTCCATCAACAATTTCTTGTCGATCAACTTCCCAATGAGCATAAACTAGAATGCGAGATTACAGAAGGACGTGCTTGGTCCCAATATGAAGCTCTTGTTATCCTTGAGGTGTTTCATAAATATCGTTGTTAGGTCTTCTCTCTGTGAAACGCTGGGACAGTTGGGGATATGTTCCCTCAACAATGTCTTGTCTATCAACTTCCCAATGAGCATAAACAAGAATGCAAGATAACAGAAGGTCGCGCTTGGTCCCAATTTGAAGCTCTTGTTCTCCTGAATGTGTTCCATAAATATCTTGTTAATGTTTGGCATAGGAGAAAAAAAAGCGATGAGAGTTTAAAGAATATTCCATCAACAATTTCTTGTCGATCAACTTCCCAATGAGCATAAACTTGAATGCGAGATTACAGAAGGTCGTGCTTGGTTCCAATTTGAAGCTCTTGTTCTCCTTTAAGTGTTTCATAAATATCGTTGTTAGGTCTTCTCTCTGTGAAACGCTGGGACAGTTGGGGATATGTTCCCTCAACAATGTCTTGTCTATCAACTTCCCAATGAGCATAAACTAGAATGCGAGATTACAGAAGGTCGCGCTTGGTCCCAATTTGAAGCTCTTGTTCTCCCGAATGTGTTCCATAAATATCTTGTTAATGTTTGGCATAGGAGAAAAAAAAGCGATGAGAGTTTAAAGAATATTCCATCAACAATTTCTTGTCGATCAACTTCCCAATGAGCATAAACTTAAATGCGAGATTACAGAAGGTCGTGCTTGGTCCCAACTTGAAGCTCTTGTTCTCCTTTAAGTGTTTCATAAATATCGTTGTTAGGTCTTCTCTCTGTGAAACGCTGGGACAGTTGGGGATATGTTCCATCAACAATTTCTTGTCTATCAACTTCCCAATGACCATAAACTTCAACGGGAGATTACAGAAAGTCGTGCTTGGTCTAAAATTGAAGCTCTTGTTCTCCTCAAT
The DNA here is from genome assembly GCA_022539655.2 of Ceriodaphnia dubia. NCBI lineage: Eukaryota > Metazoa > Arthropoda > Branchiopoda > Diplostraca > Daphniidae > Ceriodaphnia > Ceriodaphnia dubia. The sequence continues at coordinate 3,916,407 of JAKUCG020000102.1, read as the reverse complement.
GTGTTCCATAAATATCTTTTAAATGTTTTGCATAGGGGAAAGGAAAAAGCGATGAGAGTATAGAGAATGTTCCATCAACAATTTCTTGTCGATCAACTTCCCAATGAGCATAAACTAGAATGCGAGATTACAGAAGGTCGTGCTTGGTCGCAATTTGAAGCTCTTGTTCTCCTGAATGTGTTTCAAAAATATCGTTGTTTGGTCTTCCCTCTGTGAAACGTTGGGACAGTTGGGGTTATGTTCCCTCAACAATTTCTTGTCTATCAACTTCCCAATGAGCATTAACTAGAATGCGAGATTACAGAAGGTCGTGCTTGGTCCCAATTTGAAGCTCTTGTTCTCCTTTAAGTGTTTCATATATATCGTTGTTAGGTCTTCTATCTGTGAAACGCTGGGACAGTTGGGGATATGTTCCCTCAACAATTTCTTGTCGATCAACTTCCCAATGAGCATAAACTTGAATGCGAGATTACAGGAGATCGTGCTTGGTCCCAATTTGAAGCTCTTGTTCTCCTTTAAGTGATTCATAAATATCGTTGTTAGGTCTTCTCTCTGTGAAACGCTTGGACAGTTGGCGATATGTTCCCTCAACAATGTCTTGTCTATCAACTTCCCAATGAGCATAAACTAGAATGCGAGATTACAGAAGGTCGTTCTTGGTCCCAATTTGAAGCTCTTGTTCTCCTCAATGTGTTCCATAAATATCTTGTTAATGTTTGGCATAGGATGAAAAAAGCGATGAGAGTTTAAAGAATATTCCATCAACAATTTCTTGTCGATCAACTTCCCAATGAGCATTAACTTGAATGCGAGATTACAGATGGTCGTGCTTGGTCCCAATTTGAAGCTCTTGTTCTCCTGAATGTGTTTCATATATATCGTTGTTTGGTCTTCCCTCTGTGAAACGTTGGGACAGTTGGGGTTATGTTCCCTCAACAATTTCTTGTCTATCAACTTCCCAATGAGCATTAACTAGAATGCGAGATTACAGAAGGTCGTGCTTGGTCCCAATTTGAAGCTCTTGTTCTCCTTTAAGTGTTTCATAAATATCGTTGTTAGGTCTTCTCTCTGTGAAACGCTGGGACAGTTGGGGATATGTTCCCTCAACAATGTCTTGTCTATCAACTTCCCAATGAGCATAAACTAGAATGCGAGATTACAGAAGGTCGCGCTTGGTCCCAATTTGAAGCTCTTGTTCTCCCGAATGTGTTCCATAAATATCTTGTTAATGTTTGGCATAGGAGAAAAAAAAGCGATGAGAGTTTAAAGAATATTCCATCAACAATTTCTTGTCGATCAACTTCCCAATGAGCATAAACTTAAATGCGAGATTACAGAAGGTCGTGCTTGGTCCCAACTTGAAGCTCTTGTTCTCCTTTAAGTGTTTCATAAATATCGTTGTTAGGTCTTCTCTCTGTGAAACGCTGGGACAGTTGGGGATATGTTCCCTCAACAATGTCTTGTCTATCAACTTCCCAATGAGCATAAACTAGAATGCGAGATTACAGAAGGTCGTGCTTGGTCCCAATTTGAAGCTCTTGTTCTCCTCAATGTGTTCCATAAATATCTTGTTAATGTTTGGCATAGGAGGAAAAAAAGCGATGAGAGTTTAAAGAATATTCAATCAACAATTTCTTGTCGATCAACTTCCCAATGAGCATAAACTAGAATGCGAGATTACAGAAGGTCGTGCTTGGTCGCAATTTGAAGCTCTTGTTCTCCTGAATGTGTTTCAAAAATATCGTTGTTTGGTCTTCCCTCTGTGAAACGTTGGGACAGTTGGGGTTATGTTCCCTCAACAATTTCTTGTCTATCAACTTCCCAATGAGCATTAACTAGAATGCGAGATTACAGAAGGTCGTGCTTGGTCCCAATTTGAAGCTCTTGTTCTCCTTTAAGTGTTTCATATATATCGTTGTTAGGTCTTCTATCTGTGAAACGCTGGGACAGTTGGGGATATGTTCCCTCAACAATGTCTTGTCTATCAACTTCCCAATGAGCATAAACTAGAATGCGAGATTACAGAAGGTCGTGCTTGATCCCAAGTTGAAGCTCTTGTTCTCCTTTAAGTGTTTCATAAATATCGTTGTTAGGTCTTCTCTCTGTGAAACGCTGGGACAGTTGGGGATATGTTCCCTCAACAATTTCTTGTCTATCAACTTCCCAATGAGCATAAACTAGAATGCGAGATTACAGAAGGTCGTGCTTGGTCCCAATTTGAAGCTCTTGTTCTCCTTGAGGTGTTTCATAAATATCGTTGTTTGGTCTTCCCTCTGTGAAACGCTGGGACAGTTGGGGAAATGTTCCCTCAACAATGTCTTGTCTATCAACTTCCCAATGAGCATAAACTAGAATGCGAGATTACAGAAGGTCTTACTTGATCCCAATTTGAAGCCTTGTTCTCCTCAATGTGTTCCATAAATATCTTGTTAATGTTTGGCATAGGAGAAAAAAAAGCGATGAGAGTTTAAAGAATATTCCATCAACAATTTCTTGTCTATCAACTTCCCAATGAGCATTAACTTGAATGCGAGATTACAGAAGGTCGTGCTTGGTCCCAATTTGAAGCTCTTGTTTTCCTCAATGTGTTCCAAAAATATCTTGTTAATGTTTGGCATAGGAGGAAAAAAAGCGAAGAGAGTTTAAAGAATATTCCATCAACAATTTCTTGTCGATCAACTTCCCAATGAGCATAAACTTGAATGCGAGATTACAGGAGGTCGTGCTTGGCCCCAATTTGAAGCTCTTGTTCTCCTTTAAGTGATTCATAAATATCGTTGTTAGGTCTTCTCTCTGTGAAACGCTTGGACAGTTGGCGATATGTTCCCTCAACAATGTCTTGTCTATCAACTTCCCAATGAGCATAAACTAGAATGCGAGATTACAGAAGGTCGTGCTTGATCCCAATTTGAAGCTCTTGTTCTCCTCAATGTGTTCCATAAATATCTTGTTAATGTTTGGCATAGGATGAAAAAAGCGATGAGAGTTTAAAGAATATTCCATCAACAATTTCTTGTCGATCAACTTCCCAATGAGCATTAACTTGAATGCGAGATTACAGATGGTCGTGCTTGGTCCCAATTTGAAGCTCTTGTTCTCCTGAATGTGTTTCATATATATCGTTGTTTGGTCTTCCCTCTGTGAAACGTTGGGACAGTTGGGGTTATGTTCCCTCAACAATTTCTTGTCTATCAACTTCCCAATGAGCATTAACTAGAATGCGAGATTACAGAAGGTCGTGCTTGGTCCCAATTTGAAGCTCTTGTTCTCCTTTAAGTGTTTCATAAATATCGTTGTTAGGTCTTCTCTCTGTGAAACGCTGGGACAGTTGGCGATATGTTCCCTCAACAATGTCTTGTCTATCAACTTCCCAATGAGCATAAACTAGAATGCGATTACAGAAGGTCGTGCTTGGTCCCAATTTGAAGCTCTTGTTCTCCTCAATGTGTTCCATAAATATCTTGTTAATGTTTGGCATAGGAGGGAAAAAAGCGATGAGAGTTTAAAGAATATTCCATCAACAATTTCTTGTCGATCAACTTCCCAATGAGCATAAACTTGAATGCGAGATTACAGAAGGTCGTGCTTGGTCCCAATTTGAAGCTCTTGGTCTCCTGAATGTGTTTCATAAATATCGTTGTTTGGTCTTCCCTCTGTGAAACGTTGGGACAGTTGGGGTTATGTTCCCTCAACAATTTCTTGTATATCAACTTCCCAATGAGCATAAACTTGAATGCGAGATTACAGGAGGTCGTGCTTGGTCCCAATTAGAAGCCCTTGTTCTCCTTTAAGTGTTTCATAAATATCGTTGTTAGGTCTTCTCTCTGTGAAACGCTGGCACAGTTGGGGATATGTTCCCTCAACAATGTCTTGTCTATCAACTTCCCAATGAGCATAAACTAGATAGCGAGATTACAGAAGGACGTGCTTGGACCCAATTTGAAGCTCTTGTTCTCCTGAATGTGTTCCATAAATATCGTTGTTTGGTCTTCCCTCTGTGAAACGTTGGGGCAGTTGGGGTTATGTTCCCTCAACAATTTCTTGTCTATCAACTTCCCAATGAGCATAAACTAGAATGCGAGATTACAGAAGGTCGTGCTTGGTCCCAATTTGAAGCTCTTGTTCTCCTTGAGGTGTTTCATAAATATCGTTGTTTGGTCTTCCCTCTGTGAAACGCTGGGACAGTTGGGGAAATGTTCCCTCAACAATGTCTTGTCTATCAACTTCCCAATGAGCATAAACTAGAATGCGAGATTACAGAAGGTCGTGCTTGATCCCAATTTGAAGCCTTGTTCTCCTCAATGTGTTCCATAAATATCTTGTTAATGTTTGGCATAGGAGAAAAAAAAGCGATGAGAGTTTAAAGAATATTCCATCAACAATTTCTTGTCTATCAACTTCCCAATGAGCATTAACTTGAATGCGAGATTACAGAAGGTCGTGCTTGGTCCCAATTTGAAGCTCTTGTTTTCCTCAATGTGTTCCAAAAATATCTTGTTAATGTTTGGCATAGGAGGAAAAAAAGTGATGAGAGTTTAAAGAATATTCCATCAACAATTTCTTGTCGATCAACTTCCCAATGAGCATAAACTTGAATGCGAGATTACAGAAGGTCGTGCTTGGTCCCAATTTGAAGCTCTTGTTCTCCTGAATGTGTTTCATAAATATCGTTGTTTGGTCTTCCCTCTGTGAAACGTTGGGACAGTTGGGGTTATGTTCCCTCAACAATTTCTTGTATATCAACTTCCCAATGAGCATTAACTAGAATGCGAGATTACAGAAGGACGTGCTTGGTCCCAATTTGAAGCTCTTGTTCTCCTTTAAGTGTTTCATAAATATCGTTGTTTGGTCTTCCCTCTGTGAAACGCTGGGACAGTTGGCGATATGTTCCCTCAACAATGTCTTGTCTATCAACTTCCCAATGAGCATAAACTAGAATGCGAGATTACAGAAGGTCGTGCTTGGTCCCAATTTGAAGCTCTTGTTCTCCTCAATGTGTTCCATAAATATCTTGTTAATGTTTGGCATAGGAGGGAAAAAAGCGATGAGAGTTTAAAGAATATTCCATCAACAATTTCTTGTCGATCAACTTCCCAATGAGCATTAACTTGAATGCGAGATTACAGAAGGTCGTGCTTGGTCCCAATTTGAAGCTCTTGTTCTCCTTTAAGTGATTCATAAATATCGTTGTTAGGTCTTCTCTCTGTGAAACGCTTGGACAGTTGGCGATATGTTCCCTCAACAATGTCTTGTCTATCAACTTCCCAATGAGCATAAACTAGAATGCGAGATTACAGAAGGTCGTTCTTGGTCCCAATTTGAAGCTCTTGTTCTCCTCAATGTGTTCCATAAATATCTTGTTAATGTTTGGCATAGGATGAAAAAAGCGATGAGAGTTTAAAGAATATTCCATCAACAATTTCTTGTCTATCAACTTCCCAATGAGCATTAACTTGAATGCGAGATTACAGAAGGTCGTGCTTGGTCCCAATTTGAAGCTCTTGTTTTCCTCAATGTGTTCCAAAAATATCTTGTTAATGTTTGGCATAGGAGGAAAAAAAGTGATGAGAGTTTAAAGAATATTCCATCAACAATTTCTTGTCGATCAACTTCCCAATGAGCATAAACTTGAATGCGAGATTACAGAAGGTCGTGCTTGGTCCCAATTTGAAGCTCTTGTTCTCCTGAATGTGTTTCATAAATATCGTTGTTTGGTCTTCCCTCTGTGAAACGTTGGGACAGTTGCGGTTATGTTCCCTCAACAATTTCTTGTATATCAACTTCCCAATGAGCATTAACTAGAATGCGAGATTACAGAAGGACGTGCTTGGTCCCAATTTGAAGCTCTTGTTCTCCTTTAAGTGTTTCATAAATATCGTTGTTAGGTCTTCTCTCTGTGAAACGCTGGGACAGTTGGCGATATGTTCCCTCAACAATGTCTTGTCTATCAACTTCCCAATGAGCATAAACTAGAATGCGAGATTACAGAAGGTCGTGCTTGGTCCCAATTTGAAGCTCTTGTTCTCCCGAATGTGTTCCATAAATATCTTGTTAATGTTTGGCATAGGAGGGAAAAAAGCGATGAGAGTTTAAAGAATATTCCATCAACAATTTCTTGTCGATCAACTTCCCAATGAGCATTAACTTGAATGCGAGATTACAGAAGGTCGTGCTTGGTCCCAATTTGAAGCTCTTGTTCTCCTTTAAGTGATTCATAAATATCGTTGTTAGGTCTTCTCTCTGTGAAACGCTTGGACAGTTGGCGATATGTTCCCTCAACAATGTCTTGTCTATCAACTTCCCAATGAGCATAAACTAGAATGCGAGATTACAGAAGGTCGTTCTTGGTCCCAATTTGAAGCTCTTGTTCTCCTCAATGTGTTCCATAAATATCTTGTTAATGTTTGGCATAGGATGAAAAAAGCGATGAGAGTTTAAAGAATATTCCATCAACAATTTCTTGTCGATCAACTTCCCAATGAGCATTAACTTGAATGCGAGATTACAGAAGGTCGTGCTTGGTCCCAATTTGAAGCTCTTGTTCTCCTGAATGTGTTTCATAAATATCGTTGTTTGGTCTTCCCTCTGTGAAACGTTGGGACAGTTGCGGTTATGTTCCCTCAACAATTTCTTGTATATCAACTTCCCAATGAGCATTAACTAGAATGCGAGATTACAGAAGGACGTGCTTGGTCCCAATTTGAAGCTCTTGTTCTCCTTTAAGTGTTTCATAAATATCGTTGTTAGGTCTTCTCTCTGTGAAACGCTGGGACAGTTGGCGATATGTTCCCTCAACAATGTCTTGTCTATCAACTTCCCAATGAGCATAAACTAGAATGCGAGATTACAGAAGGTCGTGCTTGGTCCCAATTTCAAGCTCTTGTTCTCCTCAATGTGTTCCATAAATATCTTGTTAATGTTTGGCATAGGAGGGAAAAAAGCGATGAGAGTTTAAAGAATATTCCATCAACAATTTCTTGTCGATCACCTTCCCAATGAGCATTAACTTGAATGCGAGATTACAGAAGGTCGTGCTTGGTCCCAATTTGAAGCTCTTGTTCTCCTTTAAGTGATTCATAAATATCGTTGTTAGGTCTTCTCTCTGTGAAACGCTTGGACAGTTGGCGATATGTTCCCTCAACAATGTCTTGTCTATCAACTTCCCAATGAGCATAAACTAGAATGCGAGATTACAGAAGGTCGTTCTTGGTCCCAATTTGAAGCTCTTGTTCTCCTCAATGTGTTCCATAAATATCTTGTTAATGTTTGGCATAGGATGAAAAAAGCGATGAGAGTTTAAAGAATATTCCATCAACAATTTCTTGTCTATCAACTTCCCAATGAGCATTAACTTGAATGCGAGATTACAGAAGGTCGTGCTTGGTCCCAATTTGAAGCTCTTGTTTTCCTCAATGTGTTCCAAAAATATCTTGTTAATGTTTGGCATAGGAGGAAAAAAGTGATGAGAGTTTAAAGAATATTCCATCAACAATTTCTTGTCGATCAACTTCCCAATGAGCATAAACTTGAATGCGAGATTACAGAAGGTCGTGCTTGGTCCCAATTTGAAGCTCTTGTTCTCCTGAATGTGTTTCATAAATATCGTTGTTTGGTCTTCCCTCTGTGAAACGTTGGGACAGTTGCGGTTATGTTCCCTCAACAATTTCTTGTATATCAACTTCCCAATGAGCATTAACTAGAATGCGAGATTACAGAAGGACGTGCTTGGTCCCAATTTGAAGCTCTTGTTCTCCTTTAAGTGTTTCATAAATATCGTTGTTAGGTCTTCTCTCTGTGAAACGCTGGGACAGTTGGCGATATGTTCCCTCAACAATGTCTTGTCTATCAACTTCCCAATGAGCATAAACTAGAATGCGATTACAGAAGGTCGTGCTTGGTCCCAATTTGAAGCTCTTGTTCTCCTGAATGTGTTTCATAAATATCGTTGTTTGGTCTTCCCTCTGTGAAACGTTGGGACAGTTGGGGTTATGTTCCCTCAACAATTTCTTGTATATCAACTTCCCAATGAGCATAAACTTGAATGCGAGATTACAGGAGGTCGTGCTTGGTCCCAATTAGAAGCCCTTGTTCTCCTTTAAGTGTTTCATAAATATCGTTGTTAGGTCTTCTCTCTGTGAAACGCTGGCACAGTTGGGGATATGTTCCCTCAACAATGTCTTGTCTATCAACTTCCCAATGAGCATAAACTAGATAGCGAGATTACAGAAGGACGTGCTTGGTCCCAATTTGAAGCTCTTGTTCTCCTGAATGTGTTCCATAAATATCGTTGTTTGGTCTTCCCTCTGTGAAACGTTGGGACAGTTGGGGTTATGTTCCCTCAACAATTTCTTGTCTATCAACTTCCCAATGAGCATAAACTAGAATGCGAGATTACAGAAGGTCGTGCTTGGTCCCAATTTGAAGCTCTTGTTCTCCTTGAGGTGTTTCATAAATATCGTTGTTTGGTCTTCCCTCTGTGAAACGCTGGGACAGTTGGGGAAATGTTCCCTCAACAATGTCTTGTCTATCAACTTCCCAATGAGCATAAACTAGAATGCGAGATTACAGAAGGTCGTGCTTGATCCCAATTTGAAGCCTTGTTCTCCTCAATGTGTTCCATAAATATCTTGTTAATGTTTGGCATAGGAGAAAAAAAAGCGATGAGAGTTTAAAGAATATTCCATCAACAATTTCTTGTCTATCAACTTCCCAATGAGCATTAACTTGAATGCGAGATTACAGAAGGTCGTGCTTGGTCCCAATTTGAAGCTCTTGTTTTCCTCAATGTGTTCCAAAAATATCTTGTTAATGTTTGGCATAGGAGGAAAAAAAGTGATGAGAGTTTAAAGAATATTCCATCAACAATTTCTTGTCGATCAACTTCCCAATGAGCATAAACTTGAATGCGAGATTACAGAAGGTCGTGCTTGGTCCCAATTTGAAGCTCTTGTTCTCCTGAATGTGTTTCATAAATATCGTTGTTTGGTCTTCCCTCTGTGAAACGTTGGGACAGTTGCGGTTATGTTCCCTCAACAATTTCTTGTATATCAACTTCCCAATGAGCATTAACTAGAATGCGAGATTACAGAAGGACGTGCTTGGTCCCAATTTGAAGCTCTTGTTCTCCTTTAAGTGTTTCATAAATATCGTTGTTAGGTCTTCTCTCTGTGAAACGCTTGGACAGTTGGCGATATGTTCCCTCAACAATGTCTTGTCTATCAACTTCCCAATGAGCATAAACTAGAATGCGAGATTACAGAAGGTCGTTCTTGGTCCCAATTTGAAGCTCTTGTTCTCCTCAATGTGTTCCATAAATATCTTGTTAATGTTTGGCATAGGATGAAAAAAGCGATGAGAGTTTAAAGAATATTCCATCAACAATTTCTTGTCGATCAACTTCCCAATGAGCATTAACTTGAATGCGAGATTACAGATGGTCGTGCTTGGTCCCAATTTGAAGCTCTTGTTCTCCTTTAAGTGATTCATAAATATCGTTGTTAGGTCTTCTCTCTGTGAAACGCTTGGACAGTTGGCGATATGTTCCCTCAACAATGTCTTGTCTATCAACTTCCCAATGAGCATAAACTAGAATGCGAGATTACAGAAGGTCGTTCTTGGTCCCAATTTGAAGCTCTTGTTCTCCTCAATGTGTTCCATAAATATCTTGTTAATGTTTGGCATAGGATGAAAAAAGCGATGAGAGTTTAAAGAATATTCCATCAACAATTTCTTGTCGATCAACTTCCCAATGAGCATTAACTTGAATGCGAGATTACAGATGGTCGTGCTTGGTCCCAATTTGAAGCTCTTGTTCTCCTGAATGTGTTTCATATATATCGTTGTTTGGTCTTCCCTCTGTGAAACGTTGGGACAGTTGGGGTTATGTTCCCTCAACAATTTCTTGTCTATCAACTTCCCAATGAGCATTAACTAGAATGCGAGATTACAGAAGGTCGTGCTTGGTCCCAATTTGAAGCTCTTGTTCTCCTTTAAGTGTTTCATAAATATCGTTGTTAGGTCTTCTCTCTGTGAAACGCTGGGACAGTTGGCGATATGTTCCCTCAACAATGTCTTGTCTATCAACTTCCCAATGAGCATAAACTAGAATGCGATTACAGAAGGTCGTGCTTGGTCCCAATTTGAAGCTCTTGTTCTCCTCAATGTGTTCCATAAATATCTTGTTAATGTTTGGCATAGGAGGAAAAAAAGCGATGAGAGTTTAAAGAATATTCCATCAACAATTTCTTGTCGATCAACTTCCCAATGAGCATAAACTTGAATGCGAGATTACAGAAGGTCGTGCTTGGTCCCAATTTGAAGCTCTTGTTCTCCTGAATGTGTTTCATAAATATCGTTGTTTGGTCTTCCCTCTGTGAAACGTTGGGACAGTTGGGGTTATGTTCCCTCAACAATTTCTTGTATATCAACTTCCCAATGAGCATAAACTTGAATGCGAGATTACAGGAGGTCGTGCTTGGTCCCAATTAGAAGCCCTTGTTCTCCTTTAAGTGTTTCATAAATATCGTTGTTAGGTCTTCTCTCTGTGAAACGCTGGCACAGTTGGGGATATGTTCCCTCAACAATGTCTTGTCTATCAACTTCCCAATGAGCATAAACTAGATAGCGAGATTACAGAAGGACGTGCTTGGTCCCAATTTGAAGCTCTTGTTCTCCTGAATGTGTTCCATAAATATCGTTGTTTGGTCTTCCCTCTGTGAAACGTTGGGACAGTTGGGGTTATGTTCCCTCAACAATTTCTTGTCTATCAACTTCCCAATGAGCATAAACTAGAATGCGAGATTACAGAAGGTCGTGCTTGGTCCCAATTTGAAGCTCTTGTTCTCCTTGAGGTGTTTCATAAATATCGTTGTTTGGTCTTCCCTCTGTGAAACGCTGGGACAGTTGGGGAAATGTTCCCTCAACAATGTCTTGTCTATCAACTTCCCAATGAGCATAAACTAGAATGCGAGATTACAGAAGGTCGTGCTTGATCCCAATTTGAAGCCTTGTTCTCCTCAATGTGTTCCATAAATATCTTGTTAATGTTTGGCATAGGAGAAAAAAAAGCGATGAGAGTTTAAAGAATATTCCAGCAACAATTTCTTGTCTATCAACTTCCCAATGAGCATTAACTTGAATGCGAGATTACAGAAGGTCGTGCTTGGTCCCAATTTGAAGCTCTTGTTTTCCTCAATGTGTTCCAAAAATATCTTGTTAATGTTTGGCATAGGAGGAAAAAAAGTGATGAGAGTTTAAAGAATATTCCATCAACAATTTCTTGTCGATCAACTTCCCAATGAGCATAAACTTGAATGCGAGATTACAGAAGGTCGTGCTTGGTCCCAATTTGAAGCTCTTGTTCTCCTGAATGTGTTTCATAAATATCGTTGTTTGGTCTTCCCTCTGTGAAACGTTGGGACAGTTGCGGTTATGTTCCCTCAACAATTTCTTGTATATCAACTTCCCAATGAGCATTAACTAGAATGCGAGATTACAGAAGGACGTGCTTGGTCCCAATTTGAAGCTCTTGTTCTCCTTTAAGTGTTTCATAAATATCGTTGTTAGGTCTTCTCTCTGTGAAACGCTGGGACAGTTGGCGATATGTTCCCTCAACAATGTCTTGTCTATCAACTTCCCAATGAGCATAAACTAGAATGCGAGATTACAGAAGGTCGTGCTTGGTCCCAATTTGAAGCTCTTGTTCTCCTCAATGTGTTCCATAAATATCTTGTTAATGTTTGGCATAGGAGGGAAAAAAGCGATGAGAGTTTAAAGAATATTCCATCAACAATTTCTTGTCGATCAACTTCCCAATGAGCATTAACTTGAATGCGAGATTACAGAAGGTCGTGCTTGGTCCCAATTTGAAGCTCTTGTTCTCCTGAATGTGTTTCATAAATATCGTTGTTTGGTCTTCCCTCTGTGAAACGTTGGGACAGTTGGGGTTATGTTCCCTCAACAATTTCTTGTATATCAACTTCCCAATGAGCATTAACTAGAATGCGAGATTACAGAAGGACGTGCTTGGTCCCAATTTGAAGCTCTTGTTCTCCTTTAAGTGTTTCATAAATATCGTTGTTAGGTCTTCTCTCTGTGAAATGCTGGGACAGTTGGCGATATGTTCCCTCAACAATGTCTTGTCTATCAACTTCCCAATGAGCATAAACTAGAACGCGAGATTACAGAAGGTCGTGCTTGGTCCCAATTTGAAGCTCTTGTTCTCCTTGAGGTGTTTCATAAATATCGTTGTTAGTTCTTTTCTCTGTGAAACGCTGGGACAGTTGGGGATATGTTCCCTCAACAATGTCTTGTCTATCAACTTCCCAATGAGCATAAACAAGAATGAAAGATAACAGAAGGTCGCGCTTGGTCCCAATTTGAAGCTCTTGTTCTCCTGAATGTGTTCCATAAATATCTTGTTAATGTTTGGCATAGGAGAAAAAAAAGCGATGAGAGTTTAAAGAATATTCCATCAACAATTTCTTGTCGATCAACTTCCCAATGAGCATGAACTTGAATGCGAGATTACAGAAGGTCGTGCTTGGTCCCAATTTGAAGCTCTTGTTCTCCTTTAAGTGTTTCATAAATATCGTTGTTAGGTCTTCTCTCTGTGAAACGCTGGGACAGTTGGGGATATGTTCCCTCAACAATGTCTTGTCTATCAACTTCCCAATGAGCATAAACTAGAATGCGAGATTACAGAAGGTCGTGCTTGATCCCAATTTGAAGCTCTTGTTCTCCTTTAAGTGTTTCATAAATATCGTTGTTAGGTCTTCTCTCTGTGAAACGGTGGGACAGTTGGGGATATGTTCCCTCAACAATGTCTTGTCTATCAACTTCCCAATGAGCATAAACTTGAATGCGAGATTACAGAAGGTCGTGTTTGGTCCCAGTTTGAAGCTCTTGTTTTCCTCAATGTGTTCCATAAATATCTTGTTAATGTTTGGCATAGGAGGAAAAAAAGCGATGAGAGTTTAAAGAATATTCCATCAACAATTTCTTGTCGATCAACTTCCCAATGAGCATAAACTTGAATGCGAGATTACAGAAGGTCGTGCTTGGTCCCAATTTGAAGCTCTTGTTTTCCTCAATGTGTTCCATAAATATCTTGTTAATGTTTGGCATAGGAGGAAAAAAAGCGATGAGAGTTTAAAGAATATTCCATCAACAATTTCTTGTCGATCAACTTCCCAATGAGCATAAACTTGAATGCGAGATTACAGAAGGTCGTGCTTGGTCCCAATTTGAAGCTCTTGTTTTCCTCAATGTGTTCCATAAATATCTTGTTAATGTTTGGCATAGGAGGAAAAAAGCGATGAGAGTTTAAAGAATATTCCATCAACAATTTCTTGTCGATCAACTTCCCAATGAGCATAAACTTGAATGCGAGATTACAGAAGGTCGTGCTTGGTCCCAATTTGAAGCTCTTGTTCTCCTCAATGTGTTCCATAAATATCTTGTTAATGTTTGGCATAGGAGGGAAAAAAGCAATGAGAGTTTAAAGAATATTCCATCAACAATTTCTTGTCGATCAACTTCCCAATGAGCATAAACTAGAATGCGAGATTACAGAAGGTCGTGCTTGGTCCCAATTTGAAGCTCTTGTTCTCCTGAATGTGTTTCATAAATATCGTTGTTTGGTCTTCCCTCTGTGAAACGTTGGGACAGTTGGGGTTATGTTCCCTCAACAATTTCTTGTCTATTAACTTCCCAATGAGCATAAACTTGTATGCGAGATTACAGAAGGTCGTGCTTGGTCCCAATTTGAAGCTCTTGTTTTCCTCAATGTGTTCCATAAATATCTTGTTAATGTTTGGCATAGGAGGAAAAAAAGCGATGAGAGTTTAAAGAATATTCCATCAACAATTTCTTGTCGATCAACTTCCCAATGAGCATAAACTTGAATGCGAGATTACAGAAGGTCGTGCTTGGTCCCAATTTGAAGCTCTTGTTTTCCTCAATGTGTTCCATAAATATCTTGTTAATGTTTGGCATAGGAGGAAAAAAGCGATGAGAGTTTAAAGAATATTCCATCAACAATTTCTTGTCGATCAACTTCCCAATGAGCATAAACTTGAATGCGAGATTACAGAAGGTCGTGCTTGGTCCCAATTTGAAGCTCTTGTTCTCCTCAATGTGTTCCATAAATATCTTGTTAATGTTTGGCATAGGAGGGAAAAAAGCAATGAGAGTTTAAAGAATATTCCATCAACAATTTCTTGTCGATCAACTTCCCAATGAGCATAAACTAGAATGCGAGATTACAGAAGGTCGTGCTTGGTCCCAATTTGAAGCTCTTGTTCTCCTGAATGTGTTTCATAAATATCGTTGTTTGGTCTTCCCTCTGTGAAACGTTGGGACAGTTGGGGTTATGTTCCCTCAACAATTTCTTGTCTATTAACTTCCCAATGAGCATAAACTTGTATGCGAGATTACAGAAGGTCGTGCTTGGTCCCAATTTGAAGCTCTTGTTTTCCTCAATGTGTTCCATAAATATCTTGTTAATGTTTGGCATAGGAGGAAAAAAAGCGATGAGAGTTTAAAGAATATTCCATCAACAATTTCTTGTCGATCAACTTCCCAATGAGCATAAACTTGAATGCGAGATTACAGAAGGTCGTGCTTGGTCCCAATTTGAAGCTCTTGTTTTCCTCAATGTGTTCCATAAATATCTTGTTAATGTTTGGCATAGGAGGAAAAAAGCGATGAGAGTTTAAAGAATATTCCATCAACAATTTCTTGTCGATCAACTTCCCAATGAGCATAAACTTGAATGCGAGATTACAGAAGGTCGTGCTTGGTCCCAATTTGAAGCTCTTGTTCTCCTCAATGTGTTCCATAAATATCTTGTTAATGTTTGGCATAGGAGGAAAAAAAGCAATGAGAGTTTAAAGAATATTCCATCAACAATTTCTTGTCGATCAACTTCCCAATGAGCATAAACTAGAATGCGAGATTACAGAAGGTCGTGCTTGGTCCCAATTTGAAGCTCTTGTTCTCCTGAATGTGTTTCATAAATATCGTTGTTTGGTCTTCCCTCTGTGAAACGTTGGGACAGTTGGGGTTATGTTCCCTCAACAATTTCTTGTCTATCAACTTCCCAATGAGCATAAACTTGAATGCGAGATTACAGAAGGTCGTGCTTGTCCCAATTTGAAGCTCTTGTTTTCCTCAATGTGTTCCATAAATATCTTGTTAATGTTTGGCATAGGAGGAAAAAAAGCGATGAGAGTTTAAAGAATATTCCATCAACAATTTCTTGTCGATCAACTTCCCAATGAGCATAAACTTGAATGCGAGATTACAGAAGGTCGTGCTTGGTCCCAATTTGAAGCTCTTGTTCTCCTGAATGTGTTTCATAAATATCGTTGTTTGGTCTTCCCTCTGTGAAACGTTGGGACAGTTGGGGTTATGTTCCCTCAACAATTTCTTGTCTATCAACTTCCCAATGAGCATAAACTTGAATGCGAGATTACAGAAGGTCGTGCTTGGTCCCAATTTGAAGCTCTTGTTTTCCTCAATGTGTTCCATAAATATCTTGTTAATGTTTGGCATAGGAGGAAAAAAAGCGATGAGAGTTTAAAGAATATTCCATCAACAATTTCTTGTCGATCAACTTCCCAATGAGCATAAACTTGAATGCGAGATTACAGAAGGTCGTGCTTGGTCCCAATTTGAAGCTCTTGTTTTCCTCAATGTGTTCCATAAATATCTTGTTAATGTTTGGCAAGGAGGAAAAAAGCGATGAGAGTTTAAAGAATATTCCATCAACAATTTCTTGTCGATCAACTTCCCAATGAGCATAAACTTGAATGCGAGATTACAGAAGGTCGTGCTTGGTCCCAATTTGAAGCTCTTGTTTTCCTCAATGTGTTCCATAAATATCTTGTTAATATTTGGCATAGGAGGAAAAAAGCGATGAGAGTTTAAAGAATATTCCATCAACAATTTCTTGTCGATCAACTTCCCAATGAGCATAAATTAGAATGCGAGATTACAGAAGGTCGTGCTTGGTCCCAATTTGAAGCTCTTGTTCTCCTGAATGTGTTTCATAAATATCGTTGTTTGGTCTTCCCTCTTTGAAACGTTGGAACAGTTGGGGTTATGTTCCCTCAACAATTTCTTGTCTATCAACTTCCCAATGAGCATTAACTTGAATGCGAGATTACAGAAGGTCGTGCTTGGTCCCAATTTGAAGCTCTTGTTCTCCTTTAAGTGTTCCATAAATATCTTGTTAATGTTTGGCATAGGAGGAAAAAAAGCAATGAGAGTTTAAAGAATATTCCATCAACAATTTCTTGTCGATCAACTTCCCAATGAGCATAAACTAGAATGCGAGATTACAGAAGGTCGTGCTTGGTCCCAATTTGAAGCTCTTGTTCTCCTGAATGTGTTTCATAAATATCGTTGTTTGGTCTTCCCTCTGTGAAACGTTGGGACAGTTGGGGTTATGTTCCCTCAACAATTTCTTGTCTATCAACTTCCCAATGAGCATAAACTTGAATGCGAGATTACAGAAGGTCGTGCTTGGTCCCAATTTGAAGCTCTTGTTTTCCTCAATGTGTTCCATAAATATCTTGTTAATGTTTGGCATAGGAGGAAAAAAAGCGATGAGAGTTTAAAGAATATTCCATCAACAATTTCTTGTCGATCAACTTCCCAATGAGCATAAACTTGAATGCGAGATTACAGAAGGTCGTGCTTAGTCCCAATTTGAAGCTCTTGTTTTCCTCAATGTGTTCCATAAATATCTTGTTAATGTTTGGCATAGAAGGAAAAAAGCGATGAGAGTTTAAAGAATATTCCATCAACAATTTCTTGTCGATCAACTTCCCAATGAGCATAAACTTGAATGCGAGATTACAGAAGGTCGTGCTTGGTCCCAATTTGAAGCTCTTGTTTTCCTCAATGTGTTCCATAAATATCTTGTTAATGTTTGGCATAGGAGGAAAAAAAGCGATGAGAGTTTAAAGAATATTCCATCAACAATTTCTTGTCGATCAACTTCCCAATGAGCATAAACTTGAATGCGAGATTACAGAAGGTCGTGCTTGGTCCCAATTTGAAGCTCTTGTTTTCCTCAATGTGTTCCAAAAATATCTTGTTAATGTTTGGCATAGGAGGAAAAAAGCGATGAGAGTTTAAAGAATATTCCATCAACAATTTCTTGTCGATCAACTTCCCAATGAGCATAAACTTGAATGCGAGATTACAGAAGGTCGTGCTTGGTCCCAATTTGAAGCTCTTGTTCTCCTCAATGTGTTCCAAAAATATCTTGTTAATGTTTGGCATAGGAGGAAAAAAAGCAATGAGAGTTTAAAGAATATTCCATCAACAATTTCTTGTCGATCAACTTCCCAATGAGCATAAACTAGAATGCGAGATTACAGAAGGTCGTGCTTGGTCCCAATTTGAAGCTCTTGTTCTCCTGAATGTGTTTCATAAATATCGTTGTTTGGTCTTCCCTCTGTGAAACGTTGGGACAGTTGGGGTTATGTTCCCTCAACAATTTCTTGTCTATCAACTTCCCAATGAGCATAAACTTAAATGCGAGATTACAGAAGGTCGTGCTTGGTCCCAATTTGAAGCTCTTGTTTTCCTCAATGTGTTCCATAAATATCTTGTTAATGTTTGGCATAGGAGGAAAAAAAGCGATGAGAGTTTAAAGAATATTCCATCAACAATTTCTTGTCGATCAACTTCCCAATGAGCATAAACTTGAATGCGAGATTACAGAAGGTCGTGCTTGGTCCCAATTTGAAGCTCTTGTTTTCCTCAATGTGTTCCATAAATATCTTGTTAATGTTTTGCATAGGAGGAAAAAAGCGATGAGAGTTTAAAGAATATTCCATCAACAATTTCTTGTCGATCAACTTCCCAATGAGCATAAACTTGAATGCGAGATTACAGAAGGTCGTGCTTGGTCCCAATTTGAAGCTCTTGTTCTCCTCAATGTGTTCCATAAATATCTTGTTAATGTTTGGCATAGGAGGAAAAAAAGCAATGAGAGTTTAAAGAATATTCCATCAACAATTTCTTGTCGATCAACTTCCCAATGAGCATAAACTAGAATGCGAGATTACAGAAGGTCGTGCTTGGTCCCAATTTGAAGCTCTTGTTCTCCTTTAAGTGTTCCATAAATATCTTGTTAATGTTTGGCATAGGAGGAAAAAAAGCAATGAGAGTTTAAAGAATATTCCATCAACAATTTCTTGTCGATCAACTTCCCAATGAGCATAAACTAGAATGCGAGATTACAGAAGGTCGTGCTTGGTCCCAATTTGAAGCTCTTGTTCTCCTGAATGTGTTTCATAAATATCGTTGTTTGGTCTTCCCTCTGTGAAACGTTGGGACAGTTGGGGTTATGTTCCCTCAACAATTTCTTGTCTATCAACTTCCCAATGAGCATAAACTTGAATGCGAGATTACAGAAGGTCGTGCTTGGTCCCAATTTGAAGCTCTTGTTTTCATCAATGTGTTCCATAAATATCTTGTTAATGTTTGGCATAGGAGGAAAAAAAGCGATGAGAGTTTAAAGAATATTCCATCAACAATTTCTTGTCGATCAACTTCCCAATGAGCATAAACTTGAATGCGAGATTACAGAAGGTCGTGCTTAGTCCCAATTTGAAGCTCTTGTTTTCCTCAATGTGTTCCATAAATATCTTGTTAATGTTTGGCATAGAAGGAAAAAAGCGATGAGAGTTTAAAGAATATTCCATCAACAATTTCTTGTCGATCAACTTCCCAATGAGCATAAACTTGAATGCGAGATTACAGAAGGTCGTGCTTGGTCCCAATTTGAAGCTCTTGTTTTCCTCAATGTGTTCCATAAATATCTTGTTAATGTTTGGCATAGGAGGAAAAAAAGCGATGAGAGTTTAAAGAATATTCCATCAACAATTTCTTGTCGATCAACTTCCCAATGAGCATAAACTTGAATGCGAGATTACAGAAGGTCGTGCTTGGTCCCAATTTGAAGCTCTTGTTTTCCTCAATGTGTTCCAAAAATATCTTGTTAATGTTTGGCATAGAAGGAAAAAAGCGATGAGAGTTTAAAGAATATTCCATCAACAATTTCTTGTCGATCAACTTCCCAATGAGCATAAACTTGAATGCGAGATTACAGAAGGTCGTGCTTGGTCCCAATTTGAAGCTCTTGTTCTCCTCAATGTGTTCCAAAAATATCTTGTTAATGTTTGGCATAGGAGGAAAAAAAGCAATGAGAGTTTAAAGAATATTCCATCAACAATTTCTTGTCGATCAACTTCCCAATGAGCATAAACTAGAATGCGAGATTACAGAAGGTCGTGCTTGGTCCCAATTTGAAGCTCTTGTTCTCCTGAATGTGTTTCATAAATATCGTTGTTTGGTCTTCCCTCTGTGAAACGTTGGGACAGTTGGGGTTATGTTCCCTCAACAATTTCTTGTCTATCAACTTCCCAATGAGCATAAACTTGAATGCGAGATTACAGAAGGTCGTGCTTGGTCCCAATTTGAAGCTCTTGTTTTCCTCAATGTGTTCCATAAATATCTTGTTAATGTTTGGCATAGGAGGAAAAAAAGCGATGAGAGTTTAAAGAATATTCCTTCAACAATTTCTTGTCGATCAACTTCCCAATGAGCATAAACTTGAATGCGAGATTACAGAAGGTCGTGCTTGGTCCCAATTTGAAGCTCTTGTTTTCCTCAATGTGTTCCATAAATATCTTGTTAATGTTTGGCATAGGAGGAAAAAAGCGATGAGAGTTTAAAGAATATTCCATCAACAATTTTTTGTCGATCAACTTCCCAATGAGCATAAACTTGAATGCGAGATTACAGAAGGTCGTGCTTGGTCCCAATTTGAAGCTCTTGTTCTCCTCAATGTGTTCCATAAATATCTTGTTAATGTTTGGCATAGGAGGAAAAAAAGCAATGAGAGTTTAAAGAATATTCCATCAACAATTTCTTGTCGATCAACTTCCCAATGAGCATAAACTAGAATGCGAGATTACAGAAGGTCGTGCTTGGTCCCAATTTGAAGCTCTTGTTCTCCTGAATGTGTTTCATAAATATCGTTGTTTGGTCTTCCCTCTGTGAAACGTTGGGACAGTTGGGGTTATGTTCCCTCAACAATTTCTTGTCTATCAACTTCCCAATGAGCATAAACTTGAATGCGAGATTACAGAAGGTCGTGCTTGGTCCCAATTTGAAGCTCTTGTTTTCCTCAATGTGTTCCATAAATATCTTGTTAATGTTTGGCATAGGAGGAAAAAAGCGATGAGAGTTTAAAGAATATTCCATCAACAATTTCTTGTCGATCAACTTCCCAATGAGCATAAACTTGAATGCGAGATTACAGAAGGTCGTGCTTGGTCCCAATTTGAAGCTCTTGTTTTCCTCAATGTGTTCCATAAATATCTTGTTAATGTTTGGCAAAGGAGGAAAAAAGCGATGAGAGTTTAAAGAATATTCCATCAACAATTTCTTGTCGATCAACTTCCCAATGAGCATAAACTTGAATGCGAGATTACAGAAGGTCGTGCTTGGTCCCAATTTGAAGCTCTTGTTTTCCTCAATGTGTTCCATAAATATCTTGTTAATGTTTGGCATAGGAGGAAAAAAGCGATGAGAGTTTAAAGAATATTCCATCAACAATTTCTTGTCTATCAACTTCCCAATGAGCATAAACTTGAATGCGAGATTACAGAAGGTCGTGCTTGGTCCCAATTTGAAGCTCTTGTTCTCCTCAATGTGTTCCAAAAATATCTTGTTAATGTTTGGCATAGGAGGAAAAAAAAGCAATGAGAGTTTAAAGAATATTCCATCAACAATTTCTTGTCGATCAACTTCCCAATGAGCATAAACTAGAATGCGAGATTACAGAAGGTCGTGCTTGGTCCCAATTTGAAGCTCTTGTTCTCCTGAATGTGTTTCATAAATATCGTTGTTTGGTCTTCCCTCTGTGAAACGTTGGGACAGTTGGGGTTATGTTCCCTCAACAATTTCTTGTCTATCAACTTCCCAATGAGCATAAACTTGAATGCGAGATTACAGAAGGTCGTGCTTGGTCCCAATTTGAAGCTCTTGTTTTCCTCAATGTGTTCCATAAATATCTTGTTAATGTTTGGCATAGGAGGAAAAAAAGCGATGAGAGTTTAAAGAATATTCCATCAACAATTTCTTGTCGATCAACTTCCCAATGAGCATAAACTTGAATGCGAGATTACAGAAGGTCGTGCTTGGTCCCAATTTGAAGCTCTTGTTTTCCTCAATGTGTTCCATAAATATCTTGTTAATGTTTGGCATAGGAGGAAAAAAGCGATGAGAGTTTAAAGAATATTCCATCAACAATTTCTTGTCGATCAACTTCCTAATGAGCATAAACTTGAATGCGAGATTACAGAAGGTCGTGCTTGGTCCCAATTTGAAGCTCTTGTTCTCCTGAATGTGTTTCATAAATATCGTTGTTTGGTCTTCCCTCTGTGAAACGTTGGGACAGTTGGGGTTATGTTCCCTCAACAATTTCTTGTCTATCAACTTCCCAATGAGCATAAACTTGAATGCGAGATTACAGAAGGTCGTGCTTGGTCCCAATTTGAAGCTCTTGTTTTCCTCAATGTGTTCCATAAATATCTTGTTAATGTTTGGCATAGGAGGAAAAAAAGCGATGAGAGTTTAAAGAATATTCCATCAACAATTTCTTGTCGATCAACTTCCCAATGAGCATAAACTTGAATGCGAGATTACAGAAGGTCGTGCTTGGTCCCAATTTGAAGCTCTTGTTTTCCTCAATGTGTTCCAAAAATATCTTGTTAATGTTTGGCATAGGAGGAAAAAAGCGATGAGAGTTTAAAGAATATTCCATCAACAATTTCTTGTCGATCAACTTCCCAATGAGCATAAACTTGAATGCGAGATTACAGAAGGTCGTGCTTGGTCCCAATTTGAAGCTCTTGTTCTCCTCAATGTGTTCCAAAAATATCTTGTTAATGTTTGGCATAGGAGGAAAAAAAGCAATGAGAGTTTAAAGAATATTCCATCAACAATTTCTTGTCGATCAACTTCCCAATGAGCATAAACTAAAATGCGAGATTACAGAAGGTCGTGCTTGGTCCCAATTTGAAGCTCTTGTTTTCCTCAATGTGTTCCATAAATATCTTGTTAATGTTTGGCATAGGAGGAAAAAAAGCGATGAGAGTTTAAAGAATATTCCATCAACAATTTCTTGTCGATCAACTTCCCAATGAGCATAAACTTGAATGCGAGATTACAGAAGGTCGTGCTTGGTCCCAATTTGAAGCTCTTGTTTTCCTCAATGTGTTCCATAAATATCTTGTTAATGTTTGGCATAGGAGGAAAAAAGCGATGAGAGTTTAAAGAATATTCCATCAACAATTTCTTGTCGATCAACTTCCCAATGAGCATAAACTAGAATGCGAGATTACAGAAGGTCGTGCTTGGTCCCAATTTGAAGCTCTTGTTCTCCTGAATGTGTTTCATAAATATCGTTGTTTGGTCTTCCGTCTGTGAAACGTTGGGACAGTTGGGGTTATGTTCCCTCAACAATTTCTTGTCTATCAACTTCCCAATGAGCATAAACTTGAATGCGAGATTACAGAAGGTCGTGCTTGGTCCCAATTTGAAGCTCTTGTTTTCCTCAATGTGTTCCATAAATATCTTGTTAATGTTTGGCATAGGAGAAAAAAAAGGCAAGGAGAGTTTAAAGAATATTCCATCAACAATTTCTTGTCGATCAACTTCCCAATGAGCATAAACTTGAATGCGAGATTACAGAAGGTCGTGCTTGGTCCCAATTTGAAGCTCTTGTTTTCCTCAATGTGTTCCATAAATATCTTGTTAATGTGTGGCATAGGAGGAAAAAAGCGACGAGAGTTTAAAGAATATTCCATCAACAATTTCTTGTCGATCAACTTCCCAATGAGCATAAACTTGAATGCGAGATTACAGAAGGTCGTGCTTGGTCCCAATTTGAAGCTCTTGTTTTCCTCAATGTGTTCCAAAAATATCTTGTTAATGTTTGGCATAGGAGGAAAAAAGCGATGAGAGTTTAAAGAATATTCCATCAACAATTTCTTGTCTATCAACTTCCCAATGAGCATAAACTTGAATGCGAGATTACAGAAGGTCGTGCTTGGTCCCAATTTGAAGCTCTTGTTCTCCTCAATGTGTTCCAAAAATATCTTGTTAATGTTTGGCATAGGAGGAAAAAAAGCAATGAGAGTTTAAAGAATATTCCATCAACAATTTCTTGTCGATCAACTTCCCAATGAGCATAAACTAGAATGCGAGATTACAGAAGGTCGTGCTTGGTCCCAATTTGAAGCTCTTGTTCTCCTGAATGTGTTTCATAAATATCGTTGTTTGGTCTTCCCTCTGTGAAACGTTGGGACAGTTGGGGTTATGTTCCCTCAACAATTTCTTGTCTATCAACTTCCCAATGAGCATAAACTTGAATGCGAGATTACAGAAGGTCGTGCTTGGTCCCAATTTGAAGCTCTTGTTTTCCTCAATGTGTTCCATAAATATCTTGTTAATGTTTGGCATAGGAGGAAAAAAAGCGATGAGAGTTTAAAGAATATTCCATCAACAATTTCTTGTCGATCAACTTACCAATGAGCATAAACTTGAATGCGAGATTACAGAAGGTCGTGCTTGGTCCCAAATTGAAGCTCTTGTTCTCCTGAATGTGTTTCATAAATATCGTTGTTTGGTCTTCCCTCTGTGAAACGTTGGGACAGTTGGGGTTATGTTCCCTCAACAATTTCTTGTCTATCAACTTCCCAATGAGCATAAACTTGAATGCGAGATTACAGAAGGTCGTGCTTGGTCCCAATTTGAAGCTCTTGTTTTCCTCAATGTGTTCCATAAATATCTTGTTAATGTTTGGCATAGGAGGAAAAAAAGCGATGAGAGTTTAAAGAATATTCCATCAACAATTTCTTGTCGATCAACTTCCCAATGAGCATAAACTTGAATGCGAGATTACAGAAGGTCGTGCTTGGTCCCAATTTGAAGCTCTTGTTTTCCTCAATGTGTTCCAAAAATATCTTGTTAATGTTTGGCATAGGAGGAAAAAAGCGATGAGAGTTTAAAGAATATTCCATCAACAATTTCTTGTCGATCAACTTCCCAATGAGCATAAACTTGAATGCGAGATTACAGAAGGTCGTGCTTGGTCCCAATTTGAAGCTCTTGTTCTCCTCAATGTGTTCCAAAAATATCTTGTTAATGTTTGGCATAGGAGGAAAAAAAGCAATGAGAGTTTAAAGAATATTCCATCAACAATTTCTTGTCGATCAACTTCCCAATGAGCATAAACTAAAATGCGAGATTACAGAAGGTCGTGCTTGGTCCCAATTTGAAGCTCTTGTTCTCCTGAATGTGTTTCATAAATATCGTTGTTTGGTCTTCCCTCTGTGAAACGTTGGGACAGTTGGGGTTATGTTCCCTCAACAATTTCTTGTCTATCAACTTCCCAATGAGCATAAACTTGAATGCGAGATTACAGAAGGTCGTGCTTGGTCCCAATTTGAAGCTCTTGTTTTCCTCAATGTGTTCCATAAATATCTTGTTAATGTTTGGCATAGGAGGAAAAAAAGCGATGAGAGTTTAAAGAATATTCCATCAACAATTTCTTGTCGATCAACTTCCCAATGAGCATAAACTTGAATGCGAGATTACAGAAGGTCGTGCTTGGTCCCAATTTGAAGCTCTTGTTTTCCTCAATGTGTTCCATAAATATCTTGTTAATGTTTGGCATAGGAGGAAAAAAGCGATGAGAGTTTAAAGAATATTCCATCAACAATTTCTTGTCGATCAACTTCCCAATGAGCATAAACTTGAATGCGAGATTACAGAAGGTCGTGCTTGGTCCCAATTTGAAGCTCTTGTTCTCCTCAATGTGTTCCATAAATATCTTGTTAATGTTTGGCATAGGAGGAAAAAAAGCAATGAGAGTTTAAAGAATATTCCATCAACAATTTCTTGTCGATCAACTTCCCAATGAGCATAAACTAGAATGCGAGATTACAGAAGGTCGTGCTTGGTCCCAATTTGAAGCTCTTGTTCTCCTGAATGTGTTTCATAAATATCGTTGTTTGGTCTTCCCTCTGTGAAACGTTGGGACAGTTGGGGTTATGTTCCCTCAACAATTTCTTGTCTATCAACTTCCCAATGAGCATAAACTTGAATGCGAGATTACAGAAGGTCGTGCTTGGTCCCAATTTGAAGCTCTTGTTTTCCTCAATGTGTTCCATAAATATCTTGTTAATGTTTGGCATAGGAGGAAAAAAAGCGATGAGAGTTTAAAGAATATTCCATCAACAATTTCTTGTCGATCAACTTCCCAATGAGCATAAACTTGAATGCGAGATTACAGAAGGTCGTGCTTGGTCCCAATTTGAAGCTCTTGTTTTCCTCAATGTGTTCCATAAATATCTTGTTAATGTTTGGCATAGGAGGAAAAAAGCGATGAGAGTTTAAAGAATATTCCATCAACAATTTCTTGTCGATCAACTTCCCAATGAGCATAAACTTGAATGCGAGATTACAGAAGGTCGTGCTTGGTCCCAATTTGAAGCTCTTGTTCTCCTGAATGTGTTTCATAAATATCGTTGTTTGGTCTTCCCTCTGTGAAACGTTGGGACAGTTGGGGTTATGTTCCCTCAACAATTTCTTGTCTATCAACTTCCCAATGAGCATTAACTAGAATGCGAGATTACAGAAGGTCGTGCTTGGTCCCAATTTGAAGCTCTTGTTCTCCTTTAAGTGTTTCATAAATATCGTTGTTAGGTCTTCTCTCTGTGAAACGCTGGGACAGTTGGGGATATGTTCCCTCAACAATGTCTTGTCTATCAACTTCCCAATGAGCATAAACTAGAATGCGAGATTACAGAAGGTCGTGCTTGATCCCAATTTGAAGCTCTTGTTCTCCTAAATGTGTTCCATAAATATCTTGTTAATGTTTGGCATAGGAGAAAAAAAAGCGATGAGAGTTTAAAGAATATTCCATCAACAATTTCTTGTCGATCAACTTCCCAATGAGCATAAACTTGAATGCGAGATTACAGAAGGTCGTGCTTGGTCCCAATTTGAAGCTCTTGTTTTTCTCAATGTGTTTCATAAATATCTTGTTAATGTTTGGCATAGGAGGAAAAAAAGCGATGAGAGTTTAAAGAATATTCCATCAACAATTTCTTGTCGATCAACTTCCCAATGAGCATAAACTAGAATGCGAGATTACAGAAGGTCGTGCTTGGTCCCAATTTGAAGCTCTTGTTCTCCTTTAAGTGTTTCATAAATATCGTTGTTAGGTCTTCTCTCTGTGAAACGCTGGGACAGTTGGGGATATGTTCCCTCAACAACGTCTTGTCTATCAACTTCCCAATGAGCATAAACTTGAATGCGAGATTACAGAAGGTCGCGCTTGGTCCCAATTTGAAGCTCTTGTTCTCCTGAATGTGTTTCATAAATATCGTTGTTTGGTCTTCCCTCTGTGAAACGTTGGGACAGTTGGGGTTATGTTCCCTCAACAATTTCTTGTCTATCAACTTCCCAATGAGCATAAACTTGAATGCGAGATTACAGAAGGTCGTGCTTGGTCCCAATTTGAAGCTCTTGTTTTCCTCAATGTGTTCCATAAATATCTTGTTAATGTTTGGCATAGGAGGAAAAAAGCGATGAGAGTTTAAAGAATATTCCATCAACAATTTCTTGTCGATCAACTTCCCAATGAGCAAAAACTAGAATGCGAGATTACAGAAGGTCGTGCTTGGTCCCAATTTGAAGCTCTTGTTCTCCTGAATGTGTTTCATAAATATCGTTGTTTGGTCTTCCCTCTGTGAAACGTTGGGACAGTTGGGGTTATGTTCCCTCAACAATTTCTTGTCTATCAACTTCCCAATGAGCATAAACTTGAATGCGAGATTACAGAAGGTCGTGCTTGGTCCCAATTTGAAGCTCTTGTTTTCCTCAATGTGCTCCATAAATATCTTGTTAATGTTTGGCATAGGAGGAAAAAAGCGATGAGAGTTTAAAGAATATTCCATCAACAATTTCTTGTCGATCAACTTCCCAATGAGCATAAACTTGAATGCGAGATTACAGAAGGTCGTGCTTGGTCCCAATTTGAAGCTCTTGTTCTCCTCAATGTGTTCCATAAATATCTTGTTAATGTTTGGCATAGGAGGAAAAAAAGCAATGAGAGTTTAAAGAATATTCCATCAACAATTTCTTGTCGATCAACTTCCCAATGAGCATGAACTAGAATGCGAGATTACAGAAGGTCGTGCTTGGTCCCAATTTGAAGCTCTTGTTCTCCTGAATGTGTTTCATAAATATCGTTGTTTGGTCTTCCCTCTGTGAAACGTTGGGACAGTTGGGGTTATGTTCCCTCAACAATTTCTTGTCTATCAACTTCCCAATGAGCATAAACTTGAATGCGAGATTACAGAAGGTCGTGCTTGGTCCCAATTTGAAGCTCTTGTTTTCCTCAATGTGTTCCATAAATATCTTGTTAATGTTTGGCATAGGAGGAAAAAAGCGATGAGAGTTTAAAGAATATTCCATTAACAATTTCTTGTCGATCAACTTCCCAATGAGCATAAACTTGAATGCGAGATTACAGAAGGTCGTGCTTGGTCCCAATTTGAAGCTCTTGTTCTCCTCAATGTGTTCCATAAATATCTTGTTAATGTTTGGCATAGGAGGAAAAAAAGCAATGAGAGTTTAAAGAATATTCCATCAACAATTTCTTGTCGATCAACTTCCCAATGAGCATGAACTAGAATGCGAGATTACAGAAGGTCGTGCTTGGTCCCAATTTGAAGCTCTTGTTCTCCTGAATGTGTTTCATAAATATCGTTGTTTGGTCTTCCCTCTGTGAAACGTTGGGACAGTTGGGGTTATGTTCCCTCAACAATTTCTTGTCTATCAACTTCCCAATGAGCATAAACTTGAATGCGAGATTACAGAAGGTCGTGCTTGGTCCCAATTTGAAGCTCTTGTTTTCCTCAATGTGTTCCATAAATATCTTGTTAATGTTTGGCATAGGAGGAAAAAAGCGATGAGAGTTTAAAGAATATTCCATTAACAATTTCTTGTCGATCAACTTCCCAATGAGCATAAACTTGAATGCGAGATTACAGAAGGTCGTGCTTGGTCCCAATTTGAAGCTCTTGTTCTCCTCAATGTGTTCCATAAATATCTTGTTAATGTTTGGCATAGGAGGAAAAAAAGGAATGAGAGTTTAAAGAATATTCCATCAACAATTTCTTGTCGATCAACTTCCCAATGAGCATAAACTAGAATGCGAGATTACAGAAGGTCGTGCTTGGTCCCAATTTGAAGCTCTTGTTTTCCTGAATGTGTTTCATAAATATCGTTGTTTGGTCTTCCCTCTGTGAAACGTTGGGACAGTTGGGGTTATGTTCCCTCAACAATTTCTTGTCTATCAACTTCCCAATGAGCATAAACTTGAATGCGAGATTACAGAAGGTCGTGCTTGGTCCCAATTTGAAGCTCTTGTTTTCCTCAATGTGTTCCATAAATATCTTGTTAATGTTTGGCATAGGAGAAAAAAAGCGATGAGAGTTTAAAGAATATTCCATCAACAATTTCTTGTCGATCAACTTCCCAATGAGCATAAACTTGAATGCGAGATTACAGAAGGTCGTGCTTGGTCCCAATTTGAAGCTCTTGTTCTCCTCAATGTGTTCCATAAATATCTTGTTAATGTTTGGCATAGGAGGAAAAAAAGCAATGAGAGTTTAAAGAATATTCCATCAACAATTTCTTGTCGATCAACTTCCCAATGAGCATAAACTAGAATGCGAGATTACAGAAGGTCGTGCTTGGTCCCAATTTGAAGCTCTTGTTCTCCTGAATGTGTTTCATAAATATCGTTGTTTGGTCTTCCCTCTGTGAAACGTTGGGACAGTTGGGGTTATGTTCCCTCAACAATTTCTTGTCTATCAACTTCCCAATGAGCATTAACTTGAATGCGAGATTACAGAAGGTCGTGCTTGGTCCCAATTTGAAGCTCTTGTTTTCCTCAATGTGTTCCATAAATATCTTGTTAATGTTTGGCATAGGAGGAAAAAAAGCGATGAGAGTTTAAAGAATATTCCATCAACAATTTCTTGTCGATCAACTTCCCAATGAGCATAAACTAGAATGCGAGATTACAGAAGGTCGTGCTTGGTCCCAATTTGAAGCTCTTGTTCTCCTGAATGTGTTTCATAAATATCGTTGTTTGGTCTTCCCTCTGTGAAACGTTGGGACAGTTGGGGTTATGTTCCCTCAACAATTTCTTGTCTATCAACTTCCCAATGAGCATTAACTTGAATGCGAGCTTACAGGAGGTCGTGCTTGGTCGCAATTTGAAGCTCTTGTTCTCCTTTAAGTGTTTCATAAATATCGTTGTTAGGTCTTCTCTCTGTGAAACGCTGGGACAGTTGGGGATATGTTCCCTCAACAATGTCTTGTCTATCAACTTCCCAATGAGCATAAACTAGAATGCGAGATTACAGAAGGTCGTGCTTGGTCCCAATTTGAAGCTCTTGTTTTCCTCAATGTGTTCCATAAATATCTTGTTAATGTTTGGCATAGGAGAAAAAAAAGCGATGAGAGTTTAAAAATTATTCCATCAACAATTTCTTGTCGATCAACTTCCCAATGAGCATAAACTAGAATGCGAGATTACAGGAGGTCGTGCTTGGTCCCAATTTGAAGCTCTTGTTCTCGTTTAAGTGTTTCATTAATATCGTTGTTAGGTCTTTTCTCTGTGAAACGCTGGGACAGTTGGGGATATGTTCCCTCAACAATGTCTTGTCTATCAACTTCCCAATGAGCATAAACTAGAATGCGAGATTACAGAAGGTCGTACTTGGTCCCAATTTGAAGCACTTGTTCTCCTGAATGTGTTTCTTAAATATCGTTGTTTGGTCTTCCCTCTGTGAAACGTTGGGACAGTTGGGGTTATGTTCCCTCAACAATTTCTTGTCTATCAACTTCCCAATGAGCATTAACTTGAATGCGAGATTACATGAGGTCGTGCTTGGTCCCAATTTGAAGCTCTTGTTTTCCTCAATGTGTTCCATAAATATCTTGTTAATGTTTGGCATAGGAGGAAAAAAAGCGATGAGAGTTTAAAGAATATTCCATCAACAATTTCTTGTCGATCAACTTCCCAATGAGCATAAACTTGAATGCGAGATTACAGAAGGTCGTGCTTGGTCCCAATTTGAAGCTCTTGTTTTTCTCAATGTGTTTCATAAATATCTTGTTAATGTTTGGCATAGGAGGAAAAAAAGCGATGAGAGTTTAAAGAATATTCCATCAACAATTTCTTGTCGATCAACTTCCCAATGAGCATAAACTAGAATGCGAGATTACAGAAGGTCGTGCTTGGTCCCAATTTGAAGCTCTTGTTCTCCTTTAAGTGTTTCATAAATATCGTTGTTAGGTCTTCTCTCTGTGAAACGCTGGGACAGTTGGGGATATGTTCCCTCAACAACGTCTTGTCTATCAACTTCCCAATGAGCATAAACTTGAATGCGAGATTACAGAAGGTCGCGCTTGGTCCCAATTTGAAGCTCTTGTTCTCCTGAATGTGTTTCATAAATATCGTTGTTTGGTCTTCCCTCTGTGAAACGTTGGGACAGTTGGGGTTATGTTCCCTCAACAATTTCTTGTCTATCAACTTCCCAATGAGCATAAACTTGAATGCGAGATTACAGAAGGTCGTGCTTGGTCCCAATTTGAAGCTCTTGTTTTCCTCAATGTGTTCCATAAATATCTTGTTAATGTTTGGCATAGGAGGAAAAAAGCGATGAGAGTTTAAAGAATATTCCATCAACAATTTCTTGTCGATCAACTTCCCAATGAGCAAAAACTAGAATGCGAGATTACAGAAGGTCGTGCTTGGTCCCAATTTGAAGCTCTTGTTCTCCTGAATGTGTTTCATAAATATCGTTGTTTGGTCTTCCCTCTGTGAAACGTTGGGACAGTTGGGGTTATGTTCCCTCAACAATTTCTTGTCTATCAACTTCCCAATGAGCATAAACTTGAATGCGAGATTACAGAAGGTCGTGCTTGGTCCCAATTTGAAGCTCTTGTTTTCCTCAATGTGCTCCATAAATATCTTGTTAATGTTTGGCATAGGAGGAAAAAAGCGATGAGAGTTTAAAGAATATTCCATCAACAATTTCTTGTCGATCAACTTCCCAATGAGCATAAACTTGAATGCGAGATTACAGAAGGTCGTGCTTGGTCCCAATTTGAAGCTCTTGTTCTCCTCAATGTGTTCCATAAATATCTTGTTAATGTTTGGCATAGGAGGAAAAAAAGCAATGAGAGTTTAAAGAATATTCCATCAACAATTTCTTGTCGATCAACTTCCCAATGAGCATAAACTAGAATGCGAGATTACAGAAGGTCGTGCTTGGTCCCAATTTGAAGCTCTTGTTCTCCTGAATGTGTTTCATAAATATCGTTGTTTGGTCTTCCCTCTGTGAAACGTTGGGACAGTTGGGGTTATGTTCCCTCAACAATTTCTTGTCTATCAACTTCCCAATGAGCATAAACTTGAATGCGAGATTACAGAAGGTCGTGCTTGGTCCCAATTTGAAGCTCTTGTTTTCCTCAATGTGTTCCATAAATATCTTGTTAATGTTTGGCATAGGAGGAAAAAAAGCGATGAGAGTTTAAAGAATATTCCATCAACAATTTCTTGTCGATCAACTTCCCAATGAGCATAAACTTGAATGCGAGATTACAGAAGGTCGTGCTTGGTCCCAATTTGAAGCTCTTGTTTTCCTCAATGTGTTCCATAAATATCTTGTTAATGTTTGGCATAGGAGGAAAAAAGCGATGAGAGTTTAAAGAATATTCCATCAACAATTTCTTGTCGATCAACTTCCCAATGAGCATAAACTTGAATGCGAGATTACAGAAGGTCGTGCTTGGTCCCAATTTGAAGCTCTTGTTCTCCTGAATGTGTTTCATAAATATCGTTGTTTGGTCTTCCCTCTGTGAAACGTTGGGACAGTTGGGGTTATGTTCCCTCAACAATTTCTTGTCTATCAACTTCCCAATGAGCATTAACTAGAATGCGAGATTACAGAAGGTCGTGCTTGGTCCCAATTTGAAGCTCTTGTTCTCCTTTAAGTGTTTCATAAATATCGTTGTTAGGTCTTCTCTCTGTGAAACGCTGGGACAGTTGGGGATATGTTCCCTCAACAACGTCTTGTCTATCAACTTCCCAATGAGCATAAACTTGAATGCGAGATTACAGAAGGTCGCGCTTGGTCCCAATTTGAAGCTCTTGTTCTCCTGAATGTGTTTCATAAATATCGTTGTTTGGTCTTCCCTCTGTGAAACGTTGGGACAGTTGGGGTTATGTTCCCTCAACAATTTCTTGTCTATCAACTTCCCAATGAGCATAAACTTGAATGCGAGATTACAGAAGGTCGTGCTTGGTCCCAATTTGAAGCTCTTGTTTTCCTCAATGTGTTCCATAAATATCTTGTTAATGTTTGGCATAGGAGGAAAAAAGCGATGAGAGTTTAAAGAATATTCCATCAACAATTTCTTGTCGATCAACTTCCCAATGAGCAAAAACTAGAATGCGAGATTACAGAAGGTCGTGCTTGGTCCCAATTTGAAGCTCTTGTTCTCCTGAATGTGTTTCATAAATATCGTTGTTTGGTCTTCCCTCTGTGAAACGTTGGGACAGTTGGGGTTATGTTCCCTCAACAATTTCTTGTCTATCAACTTCCCAATGAGCATAAACTTGAATGCGAGATTACAGAAGGTCGTGCTTGGTCCCAATTTGAAGCTCTTGTTTTCCTCAATGTGCTCCATAAATATCTTGTTAATGTTTGGCATAGGAGGAAAAAAGCGATGAGAGTTTAAAGAATATTCCATCAACAATTTCTTGTCGATCAACTTCCCAATGAGCATAAACTTGAATGCGAGATTACAGAAGGTCGTGCTTGGTCCCAATTTGAAGCTCTTGTTCTCCTCAATGTGTTCCATAAATATCTTGTTAATGTTTGGCATAGGAGGAAAAAAAGCAATGAGAGTTTAAAGAATATTCCATCAACAATTTCTTGTCGATCAACTTCCCAATGAGCATGAACTAGAATGCGAGATTACAGAAGGTCGTGCTTGGTCCCAATTTGAAGCTCTTGTTCTCCTGAATGTGTTTCATAAATATCGTTGTTTGGTCTTCCCTCTGTGAAACGTTGGGACAGTTGGGGTTATGTTCCCTCAACAATTTCTTGTCTATCAACTTCCCAATGAGCATAAACTTGAATGCGAGATTACAGAAGGTCGTGCTTGGTCCCAATTTGAAGCTCTTGTTTTCCTCAATGTGTTCCATAAATATCTTGTTAATGTTTGGCATAGGAGGAAAAAAGCGATGAGAGTTTAAAGAATATTCCATTAACAATTTCTTGTCGATCAACTTCCCAATGAGCATAAACTTGAATGCGAGATTACAGAAGGTCGTGCTTGGTCCCAATTTGAAGCTCTTGTTCTCCTCAATGTGTTCCATAAATATCTTGTTAATGTTTGGCATAGGAGGAAAAAAAGCAATGAGAGTTTAAAGAATATTCCATCAACAATTTCTTGTCGATCAACTTCCCAATGAGCATGAACTAGAATGCGAGATTACAGAAGGTCGTGCTTGGTCCCAATTTGAAGCTCTTGTTCTCCTGAATGTGTTTCATAAATATCGTTGTTTGGTCTTCCCTCTGTGAAACGTTGGGACAGTTGGGGTTATGTTCCCTCAACAATTTCTTGTCTATCAACTTCCCAATGAGCATAAACTTGAATGCGAGATTACAGAAGGTCGTGCTTGGTCCCAATTTGAAGCTCTTGTTTTCCTCAATGTGTTCCATAAATATCTTGTTAATGTTTGGCATAGGAGGAAAAAAGCGATGAGAGTTTAAAGAATATTCCATTAACAATTTCTTGTCGATCAACTTCCCAATGAGCATAAACTTGAATGCGAGATTACAGAAGGTCGTGCTTGGTCCCAATTTGAAGCTCTTGTTCTCCTCAATGTGTTCCATAAATATCTTGTTAATGTTTGGCATAGGAGGAAAAAAAGGAATGAGAGTTTAAAGAATATTCCATCAACAATTTCTTGTCGATCAACTTCCCAATGAGCATAAACTAGAATGCGAGATTACAGAAGGTCGTGCTTGGTCCCAATTTGAAGCTCTTGTTTTCCTGAATGTGTTTCATAAATATCGTTGTTTGGTCTTCCCTCTGTGAAACGTTGGGACAGTTGGGGTTATGTTCCCTCAACAATTTCTTGTCTATCAACTTCCCAATGAGCATAAACTTGAATGCGAGATTACAGAAGGTCGTGCTTGGTCCCAATTTGAAGCTCTTGTTTTCCTCAATGTGTTCCATAAATATCTTGTTAATGTTTGGCATAGGAGAAAAAAAGCGATGAGAGTTTAAAGAATATTCCATCAACAATTTCTTGTCGATCAACTTCCCAATGAGCATAAACTTGAATGCGAGATTACAGAAGGTCGTGCTTGGTCCCAATTTGAAGCTCTTGTTCTCCTCAATGTGTTCCATAAATATCTTGTTAATGTTTGGCATAGGAGGAAAAAAAGCAATGAGAGTTTAAAGAATATTCCATCAACAATTTCTTGTCGATCAACTTCCCAATGAGCATAAACTAGAATGCGAGATTACAGAAGGTCGTGCTTGGTCCCAATTTGAAGCTCTTGTTCTCCTGAATGTGTTTCATAAATATCGTTGTTTGGTCTTCCCTCTGTGAAACGTTGGGACAGTTGGGGTTATGTTCCCTCAACAATTTCTTGTCTATCAACTTCCCAATGAGCATTAACTTGAATGCGAGATTACAGAAGGTCGTGCTTGGTCCCAATTTGAAGCTCTTGTTTTCCTCAATGTGTTCCATAAATATCTTGTTAATGTTTGGCATAGGAGGAAAAAAAGCGATGAGAGTTTAAAGAATATTCCATCAACAATTTCTTGTCGATCAACTTCCCAATGAGCATAAACTAGAATGCGAGATTACAGAAGGTCGTGCTTGGTCCCAATTTGAAGCTCTTGTTCTCCTGAATGTGTTTCATAAATATCGTTGTTTGGTCTTCCCTCTGTGAAACGTTGGGACAGTTGGGGTTATGTTCCCTCAACAATTTCTTGTCTATCAACTTCCCAATGAGAATAAACTAGAATGCGAGATTACAGGAGGTCGTGCTTGGTCCCAATTTGAAGCTCTTGTTCTACTTTAAGTGTTTCATAAATATCGTTGTTAGGTCTTCTCTCTGTGAAACGCTGGGACAGTTGGGATATGTTCCCTCAACAATGTCTTGTCGATCAACTTCCCAATGAGCATAAACTTGAATGCGAGATTACAGAAGGTCGTGCTTGGTCCCAATTTGAAGCTCTTGTTCTACTTTAAGTGTTTCATAAATATCGTTGTTAGGTCTTCTCTCTGTGAAACGTTGGGACAGTTGGGGTTATGTTCCCTCATCAATTTCTTGTCTATCAACTTCCCAATGAGCATAAACTAGAATGCGAGATTACAGGAGGTCGTGCTTGGTCCCAATTTGAAGCTCTTGTTCTACTTTAAGTGTTTCATAAATATCGTTGTTAGGTCTTCTCTCTGTGAAACGCTGGGACAGTTGGGATATGTTCCCTCAACAATGTCTTGTCGATCAACTTCCCAATGAGCATAAACTTGAATGCGAGATTACAGAAGGTCGTGCTTGGTCCCAATTTGAAGCTCTTGTTCTCCTTTAAGTGTTTCATAAATATCGTTGTTTGGTCTTCCCTCTGTGAAACGTTGGGACAGTTGGGGTTATGTTCCCTCAACAATTTCTTGTCTATCAACTTCCCAATGAGCATAAACTAGAATGCGGGATAACAGAAGGTCGTACTTGGTCCCAATTTGAAGCTCTTGTTTTCCTCAATGTGTTCCATAAATATCTTGTAAATGTTTGGCATAGGAGGAAAAAAAGCGATGAGAGTTTAAAGAATATTCCATCAACAATTTCTTGTCGATCAACTTCCCAATGAGCATAAACTTGAATGCGAGATTACAGGAGGTCGTGCTTGGTCCCAATTTGAAGTTCTTGTTCTCGTTTAAGTTTTTCATAAATATCGTTGTTAGGTCTTCTCTCTGTGAAACGCTGGGACAGTTGGGGATATGTTCCCTCAACAATGTCTTGTCTATCAACTTCCCAATGAGCATAAACTAGAATGCGAGATTACAGAAGGTCGTACTTGGTCCCAATTTGAAGCTCTTGTTCTCCTGAATGTGTTTCATAAATATCGTTGTTTGGTCTTCCCTCTGTGAAACGTTGGGACAGTTGGGGTTATGTTCCCTCATCAATTTCTTGTCTATCAACTTCCCAATGAGCATACACTTGAATGCTAGATTTACAGGAGGTCGTGCTTGGTGCCAATGTGAAGCTCTTGTTCTCCTTAATGTGTTTCATAAATATCGTTGTTTGGTCTTCTCTCTGTGAAACGCTGGGACAGTTGGGGATATATTCCCTCAACAATGGTTTGTCTATCAACTTCCCAATGAGCATAAACTTGAATGCGAGTTTACAGAAGGTTGTGCTTGGTCCCAATTTGAAGCTCTTGCTCTCCTTTAAGTGTTTCATAAATATCGTTGTTTGGTCTTCTCTCTGTGAAACGCTGGTACAGTTGGGGATTTTCCCTCAACAATGTCTTGTCTATCAACTTCCTAATGAGCATAAACTAGAATGCGAGATAACAGAAGGTCGTGCTTGGTCCCAATTTGAAGCTCTTGTTCTCCTCAATGTGTTCCATAAATATCTTGTTAATGTTTGGCATAGGAGAAAAAAAAGCGATGAGAGTTTAAAGAATATTCCATCAACAATTTCTTGTCGATCAACTTCCCAATGAGCATAAACTTGAATGCGAGATTACAGGAGGTCGTGCTTGGTCCCAATTTGAAGCTCTTTTTCTTCTTAATGTGTTTCATAAATATCGTTGTTTGGTCTTCCCTCTGTGAAACGTTGGGACAGTTGGGGTTATGTTCCCTCAACAATTTCTTGTCTATCAACTTCCCAATGAGCATAAACTTGAATGCGAGATTACAGAAGGTCGTGCTTGGTCCCAATTTGAAGCTCTTGTTTTCCTCAATGTGTTCCATAAATATCTTGTTAATGTTTGGCATAGGAGGAAAAAAAGCGATGAGAGTTTAAAGAATATTCCATCAACAATTTCTTGTCGATCAACTTCCCAATGAGCATAAACTTGAATGCGAGATTACAGAAGGTCGTGCTTGGTCCCAATTTGAAGCTCTTGTTTTCCTCAATGTGTTCCATAAATATCTTGTTAATGTTTGGCATAGGAGGAAAAAAGCGATGAGAGTTTAAAGAATATTCCATCAACAATTTCTTGTCGATCAACTTCCCAATGAGCATAAACTTGAATGCGAGATTACAGAAGGTCGTGCTTGGTCCCAATTTGAAGCTCTTGTTCTCCTGAATGTGTTTCATAAATATCGTTGTTTGGTCTTCCCTCTGTGAAACGTTGGGACAGTTGGGGTTATGTTCCCTCAACAATTTCTTGTCTATCAACTTCCCAATGAGCATTAACTAGAATGCGAGATTACAGAAGGTCGTGCTTGGTCCCAATTTGAAGCTCTTGTTCTCCTTTAAGTGTTTCATAAATATCGTTGTTAGGTCTTCTCTCTGTGAAACGCTGGGACAGTTGGGGATATGTTCCCTCAACAACGTCTTGTCTATCAACTTCCCAATGAGCATAAACTTGAATGCGAGATTACAGAAGGTCGCGCTTGGTCCCAATTTGAAGCTCTTGTTCTCCTGAATGTGTTTCATAAATATCGTTGTTTGGTCTTCCCTCTGTGAAACGTTGGGACAGTTGGGGTTATGTTCCCTCAACAATTTCTTGTCTATCAACTTCCCAATGAGCATAAACTTGAATGCGAGATTACAGAAGGTCGTGCTTGGTCCCAATTTGAAGCTCTTGTTTTCCTCAATGTGTTCCATAAATATCTTGTTAATGTTTGGCATAGGAGGAAAAAAGCGATGAGAGTTTAAAGAATATTCCATCAACAATTTCTTGTCGATCAACTTCCCAATGAGCAAAAACTAGAATGCGAGATTACAGAAGGTCGTGCTTGGTCCCAATTTGAAGCTCTTGTTCTCCTGAATGTGTTTCATAAATATCGTTGTTTGGTCTTCCCTCTGTGAAACGTTGGGACAGTTGGGGTTATGTTCCCTCAACAATTTCTTGTCTATCAACTTCCCAATGAGCATAAACTTGAATGCGAGATTACAGAAGGTCGTGCTTGGTCCCAATTTGAAGCTCTTGTTTTCCTCAATGTGCTCCATAAATATCTTGTTAATGTTTGGCATAGGAGGAAAAAAGCGATGAGAGTTTAAAGAATATTCCATCAACAATTTCTTGTCGATCAACTTCCCAATGAGCATAAACTTGAATGCGAGATTACAGAAGGTCGTGCTTGGTCCCAATTTGAAGCTCTTGTTCTCCTCAATGTGTTCCATAAATATCTTGTTAATGTTTGGCATAGGAGGAAAAAAAGCAATGAGAGTTTAAAGAATATTCCATCAACAATTTCTTGTCGATCAACTTCCCAATGAGCATGAACTAGAATGCGAGATTACAGAAGGTCGTGCTTGGTCCCAATTTGAAGCTCTTGTTCTCCTGAATGTGTTTCATAAATATCGTTGTTTGGTCTTCCCTCTGTGAAACGTTGGGACAGTTGGGGTTATGTTCCCTCAACAATTTCTTGTCTATCAACTTCCCAATGAGCATAAACTTGAATGCGAGATTACAGAAGGTCGTGCTTGGTCCCAATTTGAAGCTCTTGTTTTCCTCAATGTGTTCCATAAATATCTTGTTAATGTTTGGCATAGGAGGAAAAAAGCGATGAGAGTTTAAAGAATATTCCATTAACAATTTCTTGTCGATCAACTTCCCAATGAGCATAAACTTGAATGCGAGATTACAGAAGGTCGTGCTTGGTCCCAATTTGAAGCTCTTGTTCTCCTCAATGTGTTCCATAAATATCTTGTTAATGTTTGGCATAGGAGGAAAAAAAGCAATGAGAGTTTAAAGAATATTCCATCAACAATTTCTTGTCGATCAACTTCCCAATGAGCATGAACTAGAATGCGAGATTACAGAAGGTCGTGCTTGGTCCCAATTTGAAGCTCTTGTTCTCCTGAATGTGTTTCATAAATATCGTTGTTTGGTCTTCCCTCTGTGAAACGTTGGGACAGTTGGGGTTATGTTCCCTCAACAATTTCTTGTCTATCAACTTCCCAATGAGCATAAACTTGAATGCGAGATTACAGAAGGTCGTGCTTGGTCCCAATTTGAAGCTCTTGTTTTCCTCAATGTGTTCCATAAATATCTTGTTAATGTTTGGCATAGGAGGAAAAAAGCGATGAGAGTTTAAAGAATATTCCATTAACAATTTCTTGTCGATCAACTTCCCAATGAGCATAAACTTGAATGCGAGATTACAGAAGGTCGTGCTTGGTCCCAATTTGAAGCTCTTGTTCTCCTCAATGTGTTCCATAAATATCTTGTTAATGTTTGGCATAGGAGGAAAAAAAGGAATGAGAGTTTAAAGAATATTCCATCAACAATTTCTTGTCGATCAACTTCCCAATGAGCATAAACTAGAATGCGAGATTACAGAAGGTCGTGCTTGGTCCCAATTTGAAGCTCTTGTTTTCCTGAATGTGTTTCATAAATATCGTTGTTTGGTCTTCCCTCTGTGAAACGTTGGGACAGTTGGGGTTATGTTCCCTCAACAATTTCTTGTCTATCAACTTCCCAATGAGCATAAACTTGAATGCGAGATTACAGAAGGTCGTGCTTGGTCCCAATTTGAAGCTCTTGTTTTCCTCAATGTGTTCCATAAATATCTTGTTAATGTTTGGCATAGGAGAAAAAAAGCGATGAGAGTTTAAAGAATATTCCATCAACAATTTCTTGTCGATCAACTTCCCAATGAGCATAAACTTGAATGCGAGATTACAGAAGGTCGTGCTTGGTCCCAATTTGAAGCTCTTGTTCTCCTCAATGTGTTCCATAAATATCTTGTTAATGTTTGGCATAGGAGGAAAAAAAGCAATGAGAGTTTAAAGAATATTCCATCAACAATTTCTTGTCGATCAACTTCCCAATGAGCATAAACTAGAATGCGAGATTACAGAAGGTCGTGCTTGGTCCCAATTTGAAGCTCTTGTTCTCCTGAATGTGTTTCATAAATATCGTTGTTTGGTCTTCCCTCTGTGAAACGTTGGGACAGTTGGGGTTATGTTCCCTCAACAATTTCTTGTCTATCAACTTCCCAATGAGCATTAACTTGAATGCGAGATTACAGAAGGTCGTGCTTGGTCCCAATTTGAAGCTCTTGTTTTCCTCAATGTGTTCCATAAATATCTTGTTAATGTTTGGCATAGGAGGAAAAAAAGCGATGAGAGTTTAAAGAATATTCCATCAACAATTTCTTGTCGATCAACTTCCCAATGAGCATAAACTAGAATGCGAGATTACAGAAGGTCGTGCTTGGTCCCAATTTGAAGCTCTTGTTCTCCTGAATGTGTTTCATAAATATCGTTGTTTGGTCTTCCCTCTGTGAAACGTTGGGACAGTTGGGGTTATGTTCCCTCAACAATTTCTTGTCTATCAACTTCCCAATGAGAATAAACTAGAATGCGAGATTACAGGAGGTCGTGCTTGGTCCCAATTTGAAGCTCTTGTTCTACTTTAAGTGTTTCATAAATATCGTTGTTAGGTCTTCTCTCTGTGAAACGCTGGGACAGTTGGGATATGTTCCCTCAACAATGTCTTGTCGATCAACTTCCCAATGAGCATAAACTTGAATGCGAGATTACAGAAGGTCGTGCTTGGTCCCAATTTGAAGCTCTTGTTCTACTTTAAGTGTTTCATAAATATCGTTGTTAGGTCTTCTCTCTGTGAAACGTTGGGACAGTTGGGGTTATGTTCCCTCATCAATTTCTTGTCTATCAACTTCCCAATGAGCATAAACTAGAATGCGAGATTACAGGAGGTCGTGCTTGGTCCCAATTTGAAGCTCTTGTTCTACTTTAAGTGTTTCATAAATATCGTTGTTAGGTCTTCTCTCTGTGAAACGCTGGGACAGTTGGGATATGTTCCCTCAACAATGTCTTGTCGATCAACTTCCCAATGAGCATAAACTTGAATGCGAGATTACAGAAGGTCGTGCTTGGTCCCAATTTGAAGCTCTTGTTCTCCTTTAAGTGTTTCATAAATATCGTTGTTTGGTCTTCCCTCTGTGAAACGTTGGGACAGTTGGGGTTATGTTCCCTCAACAATTTCTTGTCTATCAACTTCCCAATGAGCATAAACTAGAATGCGGGATAACAGAAGGTCGTACTTGGTCCCAATTTGAAGCTCTTGTTTTCCTCAATGTGTTCCATAAATATCTTGTAAATGTTTGGCATAGGAGGAAAAAAAGCGATGAGAGTTTAAAGAATATTCCATCAACAATTTCTTGTCGATCAACTTCCCAATGAGCATAAACTTGAATGCGAGATTACAGGAGGTCGTGCTTGGTCCCAATTTGAAGTTCTTGTTCTCGTTTAAGTTTTTCATAAATATCGTTGTTAGGTCTTCTCTCTGTGAAACGCTGGGACAGTTGGGGATATGTTCCCTCAACAATGTCTTGTCTATCAACTTCCCAATGAGCATAAACTAGAATGCGAGATTACAGAAGGTCGTACTTGGTCCCAATTTGAAGCTCTTGTTCTCCTGAATGTGTTTCATAAATATCGTTGTTTGGTCTTCCCTCTGTGAAACGTTGGGACAGTTGGGGTTATGTTCCCTCATCAATTTCTTGTCTATCAACTTCCCAATGAGCATACACTTGAATGCTAGATTTACAGGAGGTCGTGCTTGGTGCCAATGTGAAGCTCTTGTTCTCCTTAATGTGTTTCATAAATATCGTTGTTTGGTCTTCTCTCTGTGAAACGCTGGGACAGTTGGGGATATATTCCCTCAACAATGGTTTGTCTATCAACTTCCCAATGAGCATAAACTTGAATGCGAGTTTACAGAAGGTTGTGCTTGGTCCCAATTTGAAGCTCTTGCTCTCCTTTAAGTGTTTCATAAATATCGTTGTTTGGTCTTCTCTCTGTGAAACGCTGGTACAGTTGGGGATTTTCCCTCAACAATGTCTTGTCTATCAACTTCCTAATGAGCATAAACTAGA
The DNA here is from genome assembly GCA_022539655.2 of Ceriodaphnia dubia. NCBI lineage: Eukaryota > Metazoa > Arthropoda > Branchiopoda > Diplostraca > Daphniidae > Ceriodaphnia > Ceriodaphnia dubia. The sequence goes on along the minus strand of JAKUCG020000102.1, from coordinate 3,874,121 downwards.
ATGCGAGATAACAGAAGGTCGTGCTTGGTCCCAATTTGAAGCTCTTGTTCTCCTCAATGTGTTCCATAAATATCTTGTTAATGTTTGGCATAGGAGAAAAAAAAGCGATGAGAGTTTAAAGAATATTCCATCAACAATTTCTTGTCGATCAACTTCCCAATGAGCATAAACTTGAATGCGAGATTACAGGAGGTCGTGCTTGGTCCCAATTTGAAGCTCTTTTTCTTCTTAATGTGTTTCATAAATATCGTTGTTTGGTCTTCCCTCTGTGAAACGTTGGGACAGTTGGGGTTATGTTCCCTCAACAATGTCTTGTCTATCAACTTCCCAATGAGCATAAACTAGAATGCGAGATTACAGAAGGTCGTGCTTGGTCCCAATTTGAAGCTGTTGACCTCCTGAATGTCTTCTATAAATATCGTTGTTTGGTGACACCTCTTGGAAAAGCTGTGACAGTTGGGGTAACCCAGCTGAAAATCTGCAGTTGAATACTATAGAGTACTCAATAGTATTCAGTAGAGTAGTTGATTGAGTATGATGTGTAGTTGATTGAGTACTATTGTGTACTCTATTAAATGCAATAGTGCACACTATAGTACTCAACTGTGTACTCAATATACTTTAAAAAACTGTGTAGTGTTCAATAGGGAACACTATAGAATACTATAGTGCGCTATATAGAGTTATATAGTGTACACAGTTTAGTATGATTTAGATTTAAAAACAAAGTGAGAATTTGTAAATGTCTAAATCTATTTACTCTAGTTTTTTACTATCTGAGTTCCAATCATGGGTATTTGATGGGAATACTTAATATTTGCGTTACAGGGGAAGCTATGAGAACAGATATGTGTTTATAAATTGCATGTAACTTGTTACTATTATTGTTACTATTCCGGGTTCATGTGGGACTTAGAAATTTAAAAGGATTTTGTAATGTTCATCATTGGAATATATTGCTGCAGTAATGACATTAGTGTAAGTCGAAGTAGCTCAGTTGGTTAAGCGAGTGTCACACAACGTAGATTATCTGAATAGGCAAGTGTATACTGGTATCGGTTGCGTCCATGCGAAATTTAATTTTTCCCTTTTGGTTATTCATCAAATGAGGAAGACATGTTAAGTTAATACGAAACATTTTATCATTTAAATTCAAATTTTAAATGCAAAAAATACGTTTTCTCAGTAGACTTCTCAGTAGTGTACACTATTGTGTACACTAAAGCGTACACTATAGTCCACTCTATAGTTCACCAAAAAACTATAGAGTGACTCTATAGAGTACTCAATCAAAAACACAATATATTATTTTCAGCTGGGAATGTTCCATCACAATTTCTTGTCTACCAAATTCCCATTGAGAAAAAAAACATTACAAAGGGTTTGCTTAGTCGCAATTTGAAGCTCTTTTCCTCCTTCATGTCTTCCATACTTATAGTTGTTTATTGATTCCTTTGGGTGTCAAAAAACGATTTTCCTCATAGCTTGAAAAGTTTTGAATGGATTTAGCCAAAATTAACAAAAATTACCAAAATATCTACTCAAGAAAACTGTTGGGAAACAGAAAGAAGAAACGAAGAAAGATCAAGACTAAGCGTTGGGTAGCTCGTAACATACAGTGCCGTCAATAGTACCTATAGCTAAAGTATTCGAAAACCCCCTTATATGATGACCGGTATAACACGGGCTCTTAAGGCGGCTTTTTTCGCTCTAAGGCGGTGAAATTAGAAGTAAGGACAATAAAGTTACAGATATTTTATCAGTAGGCCAATCTACATATCCATGATTTTTCCAGAATTTTTTCGTCAATGGATTCTTCTTTTAGAAAATGGCCAGTGCACAGTCAATTGAACACCCAATAAGGGGATGACTAATAAAATCATTTCAGCTTTTACCATCAAGAATTAAAGTAGGGGACATATCATTTTCTTGATGGCATATAAGAACAGAAATATACTTTTAAAAGTTAACGATTTGAAAATACGCGCGCGGGTCTGAAGGAAAAGATATTGGAATAGGGACGAGCGGGATGAAATTTTGTAGTAAACGGGGCTTTTTTCAAATAAATTTGAATATTGTTACGAACTTGATGCAAAGTCGGACATATAAATGAAGAAAATATACTTTTTCAAATTGAGCACTTAACGATTTGAAAATACGCGCGCGGAGACTCTGAAGGAAAAGATATTGGAATGAAAGGGACGACTGCCGATGAAAATATAAGAAAATCCCACGTCTTTTTTTCCAACTATAGCAAATAAATTTTTTGGAAATATAAGAAAATTCCACGTCAATTAGCGTTTTACCAAATCCAACTATAGCTAACTAAGGGTCAAGTAGTTAAAGAATTGCAAAAGGAAAAAAAGAGAGCTAAAGATTTAGAATATGAGCTAAATATAATGTAAGAGAAGCAATTAATTTGGGTGACTATAAAAGGCCCAAAAATTAGCTGAAGAAAATAATAATTTAGAAAAACTGGAAAAGAAATTGCAAGAGTTAGGATTCCAATTCGATTCTGAAAAAGAGGAGAAAGCCCAAAATGATATGTTCCAGCAGTTTGATCGTTTCGTTGTTGTGGCTTTTGGAACGACTCTGTTTGTTTATTTACTGACACTCAGAAGCAGAAACAATTGATGAAGAGGGAAAAGTGGAAGATTTGAATTTTCGTGGTTTCGAATCTAGTTTCTCTGTTGGAAAATTGGAAAATGAATATATCATTTGGTCCAACTTCTTCTCTCTACGTGGCGCTAGTGGAAGCCTGACAAAAATAAGCCACCTCATTCCATGAGCATTTGGCCATACAGTAGGGCACAAGATTTGTTAGAAATTGTCCACTAGCCTGTACTAGCTCATGGCTTTTTGGAACTGAAAAATATGAGATCATATTATATGATTTTCGTAAGGGGGCTTTTAAAAATTTGTAAAATTTTTTTTTGAAATAATATAACAGGTGAATTTTTTATTTCTTATGAATTTTATAGCAATAATTATCAATTAATTATAGCAACAAGGAATCAGCGTGGTCAATCAAAGAGCTCGCGTGGTTTTGGTTCTTTGTTTATGTAGGCTACACACATGTGGCTAATGAAGCAAAGGACCAAAAACGCGCGAGCTCCACAGTACAGTATTTTTTAGAGAGTGCTTTAAATAATTATAAGGATGCAAAAACATTTTGAACTCAATTATTTTAAGTCTTAAATGGCTCACTTCTCTTTTACATACTGGGATTGTTAATATTTCTTCACATTTAGGTCAAGTCGCGGCCGATCGATACAGATTTATGAAAAATGCAACTCTCTAAAAAATGCTGTACAGCCCTGAGTTCTCCCGCGCTTTTTTACCGGACATTTGTATGGCTATGAGTTATCCAGAAAAATGCAAAAAACATTTTTTAGAGAGAAAAAGAAAGTCAACTGGTACGATCCTGTTATACTCAGAAACAACTAAAAATGATTGAACTATTCAAAAATCCTATCTTCTTCTAGAAGATATCCCACAAAATGGGTGTAAAGAGATGAATCGTCAAACAAAGGGGAACCAACGTTAAGCGCCACCCACACTTTGTCTCCTTTACTTAACCGAAGTGTAGACTGAATGGCCAACGTATCACGATATCCATTATTATATCCCGATCCTATTTGAGCTCCGTTTTTATATAAAATGATATGCTGCCAATCGCCATCAACAGTTCCAAAAAAGGAAAAGTAATAGACTCCAGATCGTGGGGCTGTGAATATTCCAGAGGCTGCATCCATGGCTCCTCCGATGTTCAATCTTTCTATATTAAATGTAATTGGGACTTTTTGTGTGGTGAACGAACTGTCTCTCTGGACATAAAAATAGACAGCCGAAGATTTAACATCGACGTATCCGATCTTTGTTTGAAAACCTGTAATTGGTAATTTGAAGTATTGTTGGTGCTCAATTTTCAGTCAGTTAGTTTTGGAATTTCGTTGCCTTATACCTGTATCTGAAGTTTGTTTCGTAAAATCGCAGTAAACAGTTTCAACATATGTTGGTCCCTTAACCAAAAACAACCCGTTCATCTTGTTTCCGATGTTTTTTTGGTCTAAACATGAAGTAGGAATTTTACCAATGTCCACAATGTCACTTGTTCTCGCTGTTACAATTGAAAGTAAATTTTGAGAAATCTTTTGTTATTAACTGGCTGCCTAATTTTTTTACACTTTAATCATACGTACTATCGAGTTTTGCTGCCAGCGCATTTAGTTGCTGGATATTGGCTTTATTTGCTACATAGTTTTTAGAATATTTAAAAATGAATTGTAGTATAGTTTTTTCATCATACCATCAATCGTGCATGCACGAATGAATAGCTATTATTAAGTGCTAACTACAGACCTAGTTCATCTTTCAAATCCTGTAGGTTTTTGTTGTAAGAAACTTTCAAATCTACAAAATTAACAGAGTAGTTAGATTAGAACTTTTGAGTTTTAAAGTAGTTTATGTCGTTAAACAACGTTCACGACCTTCACAATAGCCTATAATATCAGATATATGTTGGACTATCGTTTGAAAATCCATTGACTGTACGTACCTTGAATTTGTGCAGAATAGTCATTTAACGTTTTGTGAATGTTTTCGTAATCAAACAAGTTCCGGTTGAAAGCAAGCTTCAAATCTTAAAAATTAATAAAACATCTTTAGCACAAAAGAACATCTAGATAATTAGGCGCCACTTTGAAAGTTTTGATATTTGTTTTTTTGATCGACTTTATTATAGGGTAGGTCTAAATAGTTTAAGCCCGTAGAAACTCCTTGGAACGAAGGGGCGAGCGTAGAGACGGTCTTGATTGATGGATACGGTTTTTAGACACCATATAGAATGTCATCGAATTTCATCTATTTGCATGCCGTTAATTTACTCAAACAGAGAACCAACAACGAACGATTGCCATTCAGTAAGACTCAAGCGTTTTTATAGATTGTCGTAACTCTCATATTAGAATAGTCGATGACGACGGTATCTGTAAACTTATTTGGTATTTAATCTAGTAGGTCTATTACTCACCGTTTAGTTCTCTACCCAATCTTGAAACGGTCGATTGAAGCGAATTCCAGTCACCTTGATACAATCTTAGTTTCAATAACCTGAAATAAAAAGAATTTATGTAAAATAGTTGAACTACATAACCAGTAGTACCAAAAATCTAAGAAAATACATAAATAAATAAAGAAAAGCAGCAACATTTCCCAATTTAATTGAAGGGGCTGGGATAATAGATAAGGTTGGTCATGCTACATGGCCCAGAGGCTATATAGCGATACGTCGTTTCTTTAATAATAAACCTATTTTCTACCAACTCAATAAAAAATCAATAGTAGGCTAATAAAGCTGAGAGAAAGCCAAATTTATACAATTGGAAAAATTAATCCACTTTGGTTGGAAATCTACTAATAATCAATAGAAAAAGTCAAGCCGTCAATTGACGAGAAATTAAAAAAAAATTATAATAGTCCTTATTGGTCTGCAATTACATTACATATAATGATTATATTACTGCCTTTTGGCGAATTTCTGACCCTATATAGTAGTCTACACTATTGGTCACAACTTCCTAGAAACTTATGACAAAGTTTGATTGATATTCTAGTGTAAATTTGGTGCGTGACTCTTCCATATAAAGAGTATACTATGGCTGTAATAATAAATATACTTAATGGATTTACGTGAAAGGATTTTGAACTTCTGAATTAAAAGATTGGCGGAAATACGGTTCAATATACTGCGTTTTGCAAACCGGAGTTAGAAGTAAGACGAAGTAAACAAGTTTGGCTGCGTAGAATCCACTCGTCTTCATTATGATGCCACAGATGTATGAATTCTTTTGACGTTGAGAACTAAATAAAGTAATTATTGAAATATTATGTAACTGTTATTAACATGAACAGTATTATATGAACAAGAACAAGATGATTTATCAATTTAAAAGAATGCAATGACCTGTTGAAACCTACCTTTTTATTATTAATAGGCAACTTAGAATGATCGACCAGTCCTTGAAGAGTCCTTTGAATCTATAAACTAAGGAAGCCCTAATCACAGCTTTTATACAGCTGCTATGTTCACGGCATAGTGTAGGAAAGACATCAGGTCAATTTGAACACGAAGCAGTTGTAACTTGTCATGTGTAACTCGTCCAGTCATTGTTTAAAAGTTGAACTGGCTATAGAGTCAAGCAGGAATTTCAATCTACTCGGAATTATAAATGTAAAGACAAGTGAAGAAATGCTGCTTGACATTTTAATAACCTTTTCCCCGATGTAATACTCTTAAATTTAATTAGTCTAGTTCTGACTATTGCTCTTTGGACGACAAAGTTTCTTGTTTTTCAACATTCTTTCTATTCTTACATAAATGGAAACTATAGAACAAGTTTTGAGGTCGTATTTATTATTTCTTGCTGAGAGATATCTGTTGATGACTTCAAAGAAAATTAAGCGTTAAACATTTGACTTTCATGCCAACATCAGCAGGACTTTGTCGGGGTTAACGCTCTAAACTTTTGGATCTAGTAACAAGTTCCCGTTATGATCTTGACGTAGAAGGACAAATCTATTGTGTGCTGGGGACGATTGTACTAAAAGTTTCGTAAACCGGTTAGGCCTACTGATATATTTTCAAACAAGTTTCCGCTTGTTGTTTTTTGACGCTAAATTCAACGTTGTTTATGCTACTTGGTTATGATGAAACAAAGTGAACATTCACATTAAAATAAACACCCCATACCACCCAGGTGGGCTCTTCTTTTCGTTGCGTAGGCTATCGTTCGTTTTTAATTGGTATAAATTCCCTGTCATTCTCCGGCCTTATGTAAAAACTGGTCTCGATTGCAACAATAAAGCAAAATTTAAACAGAAATATTTGGAAAATATAGATATCTCTGCACATTTATACATGTACTATTTGTTTTACTAGCCTATATTATTTAGCCTATAGCCTACGCTCAGGATTAAGAAATGGACTAAAATAAGTTGTACACTAAATTAATATATAGCAATAAACGATATATGCTGGTACTATTATATACCTCGGAACTCAGCACATTGCTTGAGAAACCGAAAGGGAAATAATACAAAAAACTACTGGATCAGTAAACTGACCACCTGTCGGGGCGGTGTATTTTGTCTTATTATTTTTCCACAAATAAAAACCTATCCAGTGCCCGATATCATTAATATTTTGCCCCGATTATCGATTATATTTCCTCATCATCTGATTTACGATACACTTCAGTGCAATATATTACAATCGAAAATCTGAGCCATCTCCCGCCGTGGTGAGGCAAGTTTGCTTGGACTTGGGCGACAGACGGACCCCAAAGCGAATGACGATTTCATAAATATTTTAAAATCAAATCAAATCAAATTAATCCTATTTTCTTTTTTGAACAAGGTTTGTAAGAATGTTATTGATTATTCAAAATCGATGAACGTCAAAATTGCATGGAAAAATAACAAAACAATAAGGTTTAACCTCTAAATTTAAAGACGCGTGTTACATGATACACATACAAGGCTACTAAGACTAGCCAACACATATTTATAATGCAAATACTAATAGTTAAACGATAAAAATGAAGGGAATTTTTAAGATATCAGATAAAGAAAACGGAATCAAAGAGATGGAGACAAAGAAGTTGAAAATAGAAGAGAAACAGGTGAAAACTAAGAAGAAAGAAAACCAATTTCCCCTACAAAATAATTCCGATAATAAATCTGCTAATTATTCACCTAAAGAAAAAGAACCACACTCTGAAACAGACGGAAAGAAAAAAAGCTTTGGAAAAAAATTGTTGAACATAGGAAAATCCATAAACAACATGACAAAAACAGCTGGTAACAACATAAAAAACACTTACACGAAATTGAAGAGCAAAATAGCGTCTAAGGGCCATGAAAATGAAAACCCAATTCCTCTGATGCGCAAAAATTCAATTGATGAAGCTTTTGCTAATTATAAGAAAACTCAAGAACCACAAAAAAAAGAAAAGAAAACGCGAGAATGGGCATTGGGACTTCATGATGCCGGTGAAACTAAAGATGAGATAATAGAGAAAGCTAAGAAAGGAGATAAAACAATTCCTCTGCGAAAAACTTCGATTGATGAAGCTTTTGCTAATTACATGAAAACTCAAGAACCACAAAAAAAAGAAAAGAAAACGCGAGAATGGGCATTGGGACTTCATGATGCCGGTGAAACTAAAGATGAGATAATAGAGAAAGCTAAGAAAGGAGATAAAACAATTCCTCTGCGAAAAACTTCGATTGATGAAGCTTTTGCTAATTACATGAAAACTCAAGAACCACAAAAAAATGAAGTGAGAAAAGATTCAAGCTCTAGTCATCTGAAACGTTCTGATTCCTATTATCTGGCAGAAATAGAAAAGAACAAGTTAACGTTTATCAAAAAAGAAGTCATTTCAACATTTATCTCTTCCATTCCTAATCCCTGCGATTTATTAACCACATTTTTTCAAACTATTTCTGATGTAGTTCCAAGAAAACTGCTGGTTAGAAGATTTGTTCGTTATGTGCGCTTATTATGTCTGATATCGCATGAATTAAAATCCCCAGATATAAAAACAAAAAACAGAACACTTAACGTTTATGTACTGGAAAAAATCCTTTTAAAGAGTGAAATGGCTGTACTCGAGCAGCTTTCTAAAGATGAAATGATACTCCGAATTCATGTTTGGATAACTGAAACAGTTGTATCTTTAAATGAGCAAAGCGTTTTTAAAAACGAAAGAAATGTAAATCAAATCTTAGACGCTGTGAATGAGCTGAGAAATTCGATTTCTTCGTTTTTGTGCGTTCAAAAAGGTGGATCATTTTATCTATGATTCATTTCATAGAATTTAATTTTTGATTTTAATAGTGTTATGTTTATTTATTCCTTTACAAAAAGAGATAGTTTTCCTAAATTATGTTATTATTGGTGTTTTACTAGTGTTAATTTGTATTGGCTTAAAGCTCGTTTTATGGCTCTTATTCCCATTTGAAAACAATATTTTTTCTTGGACACTCCTGGAATTTATTTTGATGACCCACTTCTCGCCTTTTTTCCCAGTGGTAGTTTTTCCCCGAGTATTTCCATCTAAACCACACGCCAATCGCCACCCACAACCAACTAGTCACCCGGCCTTCTACCGACGAATTTATCCCGCCCCAGCAACCACCCCAACCAATCGCCAAAAATCCCGTTAAAAGCTAAGCCATGAGATTAAATTTAAATTGAGCGAGATTTAGACAAAAGAACTTGTTTCTTTACTGTTTAGGCCCACTTGTGTCAATCATTAAAAACAATGTACGTTAATTCTTTCATTTTTTTTTCACGGGACGACCGGCAAATGAAAAACATGAGACTTAAGACTAGGGGAGAGTGGGGTAAATTGGCACGCAGGCAAGTTGCCATTTCTTTAATAACTAAACTGTAAATTGACAAAAAATTTTGAAATAATTGTCAAATGTGCGTAATTACTCATAGATGCCTTGTGCCAAATTTGGTTTTGTTGTCGCCATGACAACAAAAGTTATTAGGAGAAGTTTGTTTTGACAGCTTTTTGTAATTTTCCGTCGGCTGCTGTTTTTTTGTTTTAACTCATATAGTATTAGGGCTAAAATTTTTTCAAGATATACATTCTGCGCCAAATTTAATTATCTTTCTTGCTATTATCATTAATTTTATCGTATTTAAGTATTTATCAGTGAGAAGTAATTCATTTCAAATCACTTCCCCTGGGGTAAGTTGTCCGGTTTTGATTCCTTATGGAACATCCCTTAAGAGAAAAAATAAATTGGAGAGTTTTTAACTATTAGGTATCAAAAGATGTCAATTAATGACAACAAGAAAACTATGTTGAAAGGTAAAATATCTAGTTTGTCCCTTAACCTCCTAAAATTTGAATTGTTTGGTTTTCTTGTCGTGGGAACGTTCACCAACTTTCCCCAGGGTGACAAATAATTAATGTAAAAGTTATTTCTAGGTTTCTTCACACTAATATTCTTATTTATATCTCAGGGTTATGTCTTTTAAGTTTCATTGACATACCTGGACAACTTAAAATGCAACAACAAAGAAGGCACTTTGCCCCCACTCACTTGGCACTTTGCCCCGGTGATGGGGCAAATTGCCTAAAAAAGTGGACTGTATTATTTTAATTATATATATCTTAATCTTAAGTTTTTCTTACTCTTAATTAGTTGATTAGATAGCTGAATAGATGAGCTTTAAACTAAATGCATTGAAAAATTAAAATAAGTTGTTTAAAATACAATTATTGGGGTCGGTTTGAAAAATGCGGCAACTTGCCTCGGCCTCCCCTATAGTGTTTGATGCTACCTGCAAATGGTTCGCCAGGATAATGACTTCCTTGTATTGGAAAAAGTTCCTAAGGAGAAAAAGAAAAAGTTCATAATCATCGGAGATGAGAAAGATATTTTAGAACGCAAGTGCATGGAGCCGAGTGATGATTCTTTAACTAAGAAACTTAGCTGCCGGTCTCGGCTTTCAGTGCTGCTGAAGAAGTTGTTATATTTGACGCATTATTCCTAGACTGGGCTCGATAATATTTCTTAGCGAAGGAACAAATTTTCTCATTACAGCCTCTTCAAATCACTGTTTTCAGATATAATTGACACTGAATTTCTCGTCTAGTGGAAGCTTTATGTTTCAACTAAATTTCTGTGCATCTGATTCTGGATTTTTCCATGGGGTTTTAACCTTATTTGCTGCTTTGGATCTTTGCCTAGATGTACCCCGTTTAGCTGCTGTTTTCTATCGACCTAATTCCGCGGCTCTCAGATGTCCTGGACATCTGAGCTATGGTCTCGCGTTCCCCTGTAACCAGTTAGAAATATGGGCGACAGGGTAAATAGCACGGAACGTCGATAGGGGACCTTGATACTAAACGGGGGCGACAAAGAGAAAAAGTTTGCAATTAAAGTTAGGCTTGCGAATCCAGAACAATGATGCGCACAAATCTTTTTGGAGCAGATCGCTATGACTTATCCAGAATTCAGCGCCAATAACGAGTCTAGAAAAGCCTTGATTTTCACGATGTATAATGATAAAATTTGTTCCCTTCGCTAACAAGTATTATCGGGCCAATTCTAGGAATCACGCATCAAATATAACAATTTCTTCAGCAGCATTGAAAGCGAGCGACCGACAGCGTAGTTTCTTGGTTAAAGAATCACTCGGCTCCATCCACTTGCTCGCTAAAATATCTTTCCAATTTCCGATGATTACGAACTTTTTCTTTTTCTTTTTAGGAACTTTTTCTAATACTAGGCAGTCATTATGCTGGCGAACCATTTGCAGGTAGCATCAAACACTATAGTCTTAAGTCTCATGTTTTCCATTTCCGGTCGTCCCGTGAAAAAAAATCAAAGAATTAGCGAACGTTTCTTTAATGTTTAAGTATAAGAGGGCTTAAAAGTAAAGAACCAAGTTTTTTATCTTTATCTCGCCCAATTGACATTTAAACTCATGGCTTATCTTTTAACGGGGTTTTTGGCGATTGGTTGGGGTTTTTGGGGCGCGATAAATTCGTCGGTAGAAGGCCGGGTGACTAGTCGGGTACGGGTGGCGGTTGGTGTTTGGTTTTAGATGGATCCTCTCATGAAAAAACTGCTGGGCAAACAGGCAAGAAATGCGTCATCAAAAAAAAAATTCAGGAGACTGCAAGAAAAATTGATTTCAAATGGGAATTAATAAGAGCCATAGGAAAGGAGCTTTAAGCCAATACAAATTTACACTAGGTAAACACTTTTGAAGTTACATAATTTAGGAAAACTATCTCTTTTTGTAAAGGAATATATAAACATAACATTTTTAAATTTTAAAATAATATTCTAAAAAATGATTCATAGGTAAAATGCTCTACCTTTATGGTTGAAGGTACAAAAACGAAGAAATAGAGTTTCTCCGCTCATTCACGGAATCTAAGATCTGATTTTCATTGCTTTCATTTTTAAAACAGTTTTTCTCATTTAAAGATACAATTATTTCAGTTATCCAAATATGGCATTACTTTTGGGTCACATCAAAGTTGCCCATATTTATATTCTCTCGCGGGGGTGTATATATATTCTTTCGACGCGAGATATATATTTTCACCGCGGAAGTCCGCACAGTCTAGGGGTCCAAACTCCCTCATTCTTTTTTCCGCTGTTTACGTTTCTTTGCTTTTGCTTAAACTAAATATTCCGTCTTTAAAATAAAAAAAAAGCCCATATGCATCAATGAGACATACTTTGACTGCGTGTTCCTTTTCACAGATTTCTGTTTGAAAAATACCGGCTAGAAATCTATCAATCAGAATGACTAAATTCATGAAAGTTAAGGTGATAGTTAAACGTTACGGGTGGAAGAGACAAGAAAGGCCTTTTTTTGGGAGGGGGGCGTTGGATTGTTTTCGTGTATATTATTCGGGCAAGATTTTCAATTCGCGACAGTTACCGTACGCTTTCAAATGTACAGATTTCTAAATTTAATGTGTAGAGACAGCACGTTTCGGGTGTCCGCTCTTCCCCTCAATTTTCTACATCATGATATTTAGATATACTCTTTTACTTTTCCAATTGCTCATCCTTCATACATCCATATAAAATATACTGAGTCATTGAAGATCGCTGTCTGATTTGAAATTTGCATGATTTGGCATTTGAATTTTTTGATTGCAGCAATACCTGGCGAAAAGGTCCTTTACTGAAAAAATAAATTATGCAAATTTGAAAAAAAGTTACTGTTAGGCGAATGTCTCGGTAAACAAAAACAAAAACAACATAAACAGTGGATATAGAATGAGGGAGTTCGGACCCCTATAGCTTGTGCGGACTCTCGCGGTGAAAATATATATCTCGCGTCGAAAGAATATATACACCCCCGCGAGAGAATATATATATGGGCAATTTTGATGTGACCCAAAAGTAATGCCATATCCAAACATGAATTCGATCTATTATTTCATCTTTAGAAAATTTTCCGAGAATAGCCATTTCAATTTTAAAGGAGTTTTTCCAGTAGAAAAACGTTAAGCGTTCTGTTATTTGTTTCTATATCTGGGGATTCAAATTCATACGAAATCAAATATAATAAGCGCACAAAATGAACAAATCTTATAACCAGTGTTCTTGGAGCATCATCAGAAATAGAATAGCCTAGGTTATCAGAAAAAATTTGGTTAATAAATTGGAGGGTTTAGGAATGGAAGAGATAAATTTTGAAATAATTTCTGCTTTGATAAACGTAAACTTATTCTTTACTTTTTCTACAAGATAATAGTAATAAGAACGTTTGAGATGAGTAGAGCTTGAATCCTTTCTCACTTCATTTACTACAGGATTATTTGAAAACGCATTATGCATTACAGGAGGCTGATTCTCATTTACCTTTTGTGAAGATTCGGGAAAACAAGGAGACGCTTGCGTTAGATAAGTTTCAGATGAATTAGTAACCTGGTCTTGGATTTTTTATTTGTTTTGATTTTGCATTGGGTCTAATGGGGAAACTTCATCAGAACACCTAAGGAGGGTAGCAAGGATAGCGATAAACGATAACTTATTCTTTTCTATTTCTGCAAGATAATAGGAATCAGAACGTTTCACATGAATAGAGCTTGAATCCCTCCTCACTTCATTTTTGTGGACTAATTCCGAAATTCAGTGCCAATAACGATTCTAGAAAAGCTTTGATTTTCACGATGTATATTGCCAGAATCCGTTCCCTTCGCTAACAAGTATTACCGAGCCAAGTCTAGGAATGACGCGTAAAATATAATAACTTCCTTGAGGTTTATACTTAAAGCCGAAACCGACATCTTAGTTTCTTAGTTAAAGAATCACACGACTTACCCATTCACCTACTCACTAATATATCTCTTTCATATCCAATGATCATGGAGTCATTTAGGGCATGATCCGCCAATAACTTGCTGTGCTAATCATGCTCGACACAACGGATGATGATTAAAGTTGTTTGTTCACTAATAAGCTTATGTCGTCTACACTCTCGTTCACCGGAGGGTCAACTAAGTGCTACTTAGTAAGTAGCAAAATGGAAGTTACTACTTATAAGTTGAGGGGTCTACGAGCTTCGTAGACCATATACTTAATACACCTAAGTTGACCCTCTACTTGCATAAGTTGATGGTCTACCTGAAAATTTTACATGGGGCAGGTGGATTTACTTAGACATTTACTTAGGCTCTTAGTACTTTCTAAGTTGACGTATATTTAAAAATTTCCCGAAATTCCTCCTGGTTCTTCAGTTTTCCAAGACATCCTTATAATTTATTTTACTTTGTTGCCCTCGCGGTAATATTCAGAGATATTTTAGTTCTCTCTGTCAAAAAAAGATCCGTTCTACACACATCTGTTAAGACGTGCGTACGTGACTAAGACAAATTTTGATACCCTATATAAATATGCCGGCGACATGAACCTCGATGATAATCAGTTTTACATTATTTTGCTGAAATTTTACTATTTTACTTAGATAGGACTGCCATTTTATAGATTTAATATAGTATCTGAAAGTAAAGTAAGTGTTCTTCATGTAAAAAATCATACAGTGCTTTGATTAAATATGTATTGCCCAAATATGCCAATTTCCAACTAAATTGATCCAAATTTCTAGTGTTAAGTAAACCTACCCTTAACTTATTAGTAGATCTTCCTCTTTCGAAGGAGCCGACAGCCTTCCACTTGCCCTATTCTACTTATTCGATAAAGGTTAAACTTATAAGAGGATCACCTCTACGTATTTCTTAGTAGTATCCACCCTACACTTAATGCTACTTAGTTTTTGCTACTTAAGCTAAGTAGACCAAAGTTGACCCACCGGTGAGCGAGAGTGTAGTCCGGTTTTGACACGCTAAAAACTTCTTCAACTCCTTCCCCACGATGCACCGCATGTACATTGAACTTATTTTTCTTCATCACTAACACATTTATCCCGAGTCAAGTCCATGAATGCCGGATTGTCTGCTGCGGACCATGCAGTTGGGTGAACAATACTCTCAAGTAGCCTAACGCCTCGAAGAAGTTTGAATTATTATTATATTTATATTTGTATACTTTCCATATTATTGATCAAATGATGATTGGGTTTTGGGTACAGAACCGTACAGAACGGTACAGAATCATATCAGATAGCCAAGTAAAAACTTATGCATTGAGTGCCAAAATTTACGTTAAAAGCTCGGTCATGAATTTCAAAGTCAATTGTATGACATTGAGACAAAAAAAATGGGTTCTTTACTTTTCAGCTAACTTGCTTCAATCATTAATTCAAAGTAAATGTTAATTCTTTAATTTTTGCGGTACAATCGGCAAATAAAACACTTGATACTGTAGACTATACTGTTTGATGTAACCTGCAATTGCTTCACCTGGCTAATTACGCCCTAGTATTGGAAAAAGTCCTGTCTACCAAAGATTGGCCTCTCTTTTTGCTTCCTAAGTCCTAACCGTTAGAGATTTGGCTTATTCCCTTATTGGGAAAAGTCCCGTCTTCCAAAGATTCGCCTCTCTTCTTCTTCTTGAAACTTGTCTGTCAGAGATTTGGCTTTTTTCCCTTATTGGAAAAAGTCCCGTCTACTAAAGATTCGTCTTCCTTCTTCTTGAGTCTTATATTTCGGAGATTTGGCTTTATTCCTGTACTAAACGGTAATTAGCCAGTTGAACCATTTGCAGGGAACATCAAACAGTATAACCTAAAGTCTTAGTTTTCCATTCGCCGTTCGTCCTGTAAAAAATTTAATGAATTAGCATGTACGATAATTGATTTCATGATTGAAGAAAGTGAGCTAAACAGTAAAAAAACAAGTTCTTTTGTCTTAATCTCACCTAGTTGACATTTAAGTTCAGGGCTGAGCTTTTAACAGGATTTTTAAAGATTGATTGGGCAGGTGGGGGCAGGGTGAATCAGTCGGCCCATGACTGGTCGGGTGGTGGCTGGCGTGTGGTTTCAGGCGGCTGAGGGTGGCTCAACTTGAAGGAAACCGGAGAAAAAAGAAGGAGCTTGCACCGTTTTATTTTAAATTGTCTAAAAATTAAATTGAACGACCGTTCTATCTACTCAGGTTGCTTTAGCTGGCAATCAGTAGATCTGATTTCAATTTGAATGAGGAGATCTGGTTGGAATGGGGTCTTCAATTTCCTTGCCTCTAATCGGGAGTGGTGGCTGAAAAAATCTTGTTCAATATTTTAAATGTCCTGGTTGACTAGCTACCAAATTTTATGAGAATTTCTCTGTGAAATTTTTGGCACTTTGGCACAAATTTTCCGAAATCCAAACAGTGAAGCAATTCATCACTGATCCAATAGTCCTAGTGCAGTGCGCGTACCCTGGCTCGCGCTTGCTGTTTTTCGAACGCACTGCCGCGAGCCGAACAGCCGCGAAAGCGCGACCTCCTTTTAATGGCCCAAGGTTCTGGAAAACAATCGTTAGTTGACACCTCCTCTTTAGGGAAACATACAGGTATTTTTTATATAAAACTTCAACATTTTTGTACTTCTTCAAAAAAAGCTGACGTGTCCTGTAAAAGATGACTGGTTGTTAACTTTTGAATGAATTTGTATATCGTAGAAGTACCTGATCACATCCAGCATTAATTGGAGATTGGAACTGAGTCTGAGCAATATGAGGCTACCTACACAAAAAATGGTAAGGCGAAATAAGATTTTGTAAGTGGTAGTTCGACATTAGATGAATTGTGGGCTTGTCACTTTCAATGTCCACTTTTAATGTTTTATCTCACCTCTAACTAGCACACTTTGGATATTCCGGCATGGTAACTAACATTTTTGCGTAGCCAAAGTTATATTTAGATTCTCTGAAACGGGAAATATTCTATAAACAGATTGAAATACGTTAAACAAGAAATTAATTTTTACAAATAACAAACAATTAACTATATACAAACTTGAGAGACGGTTGGGCACATTTCCCCATGAAAACAAACAGACGAATTTATTTTCTCAGCCTTTACTCGTTGCCAATTTTCAAATAGTCATTTCTCAGCAATAAAAAAAAACGAAAAATTTTACAGGAATAATGGAAAATATTCTTTACTTGTCATTTATACTGTCATCTTTATTCAGTGAAAAACCATTTGGCGTCCAACCGAGCTGCTCAGGTTACCAAAATAGCGTGACGCCACCACTTTTGGCAAACGAAGGAGCTAAAAACATGCAAATTAAAAAATATATTGATCTATGTAATAAAACCAAAATAATATGTTTATTCGCCAGGTACTCTTTCAAATTCCAAGAAAGGCAAGCAAATTATAATACCTGTGAAAAGCAGCATATTTGAAAGGGATGTTTTAAACCATTTAAAAAGTTTGTTCATATCTTTCGTTTTATGCGCTAGATTTTACTATTACTAAAATAATTTTTATATTAAATTTAAGGCGATATGTAAGGACTCAAGCACGAGATACTTAAAGTATTAAAAACGAACTTCGGGACCAGAAAAAAATAATACAAAGTCTGCAAGACGAAGTTGAAAAATTGACGTTGGAGCCATCTCGATCGGGAAGCCAGTCGCCAATCCCAGATGTTCGTCATCCTGTTTATGACGAATCGTTTTCCCCCTCGAAACATTGGCCAGCTTCGAAGCGCAGGAACAAAATCTGGAAAATGTTGAAATTAAAAAGAAACTGGTATATACTTTTTTTATGCTAGATATTTTGATTTGTAATTTTTTCAGATAAATATTTTTTGTTGTAGATATTAAGGATTCGAGCTCTTGGAGGGCAAAGGCTTGATAGTAAACTAAGAAATGCATGGAAAGAATGCATGGCAGACTCTCTTATGGTTCAATTTACATGGCTAGGGCGTACATCTCTAAAAAGCAAAAAACTTGGACTGCAGAGTGATGACCAAAAGATGTCTTAAAGACAACTATGGGCCGGACATAAATACTAAATAGAGCTAAGTGAAAGACAAAATAAAGATGTCTGGAAGATATCCCACCATGGACATAAGGACGCAAAAAATATGTCTAAAAGACGTCCCGGTGCAATGCGGGAAGGTACGAATAAGCCACTTATTTGCATATCCGAAACTTTTTTAGCTAAATAGTTTTCCCAGATTACACTTAGATTTTTCAGAAAATGGTAGGAAAAAATTGGTATCAGAGTGATGTAGTTAATACAAGCTTAAATTTTTCAAATTCCAAAACCAAGGGCAGCATTGATTCCTTTCAACCTAGTTCTTCAAGGCGATACGCCGAGTAAAAACGAAGAAAGGGCTACTGCTGTCTTGGAATAATTAAACCACTCGCATACCCTACCATACCAAATTGTTATCTACCTAAGTCTGAAAAGCCTAATTTTGAATCAGGGGAAACTATTTAGCTTGAAGATACGGATATGCAAATAATTGAGTGCTTATTCGTATCTTGAGCTTAATTGTATTGCCCTACTTATAGTTAGGCGTCATTTCTATATTAATGTACTAATTTATCTATAGTTATATGTTCACCTCGAGTCCTGAGTTTCTATCGGTTCGGTTTCTTTATGTAAAAAACTTTGGATCTCTTGTGGATAGTTTACTATTGTCCACAGATTCGCATTTTTAATATCTATCTGGCAGCCGACTAGGTATCCGATGATTAACAGTAGCATAATGTCTTACACTTTCTAAATAAAGGTTTTCGAATGATTCTTGAGTAATTATCTCATCCAAAAAATTAGAATCATTTGGCTGGCTTAAAGCAAATCTGACATAAGGTTTTAAAAACAAGTAAATGATTGACCATGGAAAGTACATGAACAGTGTTGCAATTCCAAATATACCTACTATCCAAGAGGAAACATAATTCAATAGGTCCTGACTTTCCTTTACTGCGCGCATAACTTCGTAAGACCAGTTCTTTAACTCACATAAGACGATAGAATTTTTTGTAGAGTTAGTTGTGTGAAGCATAGATAGTGTGTCTAAGGAATCACGAACAATTTGAAAAAGATTTCCCAAAGTTTAAAGGTCGCTTTTTAAAAAGAAACTTCCTTATCAAATACTCGTTGGGGTACAGTTTTTCAAAAGACTTGCTAGCTCCCCGCAGAGTGAGATTGCAGAGGAAGGTCACATAAAAGCTGTACAGATCTAGTATGCTTTGGCCTGTTCCTGGTTAAATGTCGTCCCTGAAATAAAGGATAGCGCGTTGTAATTTTGCTGGTCCGGTTTTTAAAATCAAAGTTAAAAAATTTGCTCGTTTAAGGATTGCAGAAACTAGTAAAGTAATTACTCCGCATGTTGCAAGCAAACCTAAACCTGTGACGAGACATATCAATACATCAGTAGAACTTCACATTTTAAACATATTTTTCGTTTTGTCGGTTAATACGAAAATGTGAATCAGCAGCATGAAGATCCTCAGGCCAAGATGAATAAGTGCTGGTTCCAAATCAGTTGAATTAATTGTAGGATATCAATTTTTTTTGGGTGGATCGGGTCCGTGATGTTGTGGTTCCCAGGAGTATAGGGATGTATTATTTGTATGGATGGTCGTTAAGTCAATCAAGTCAGAACTCATTTTAAATTGAGGTTAAGAATGTACACAAACTATTTGACAATGTCGAATGTATCGGTTCCCTTACCTACCTACCTACCATATGATGCGCGACTCTCTATGATAGGTAAAATCTAATTTTTTAAAAACATAACCTACACTAATTTATTTTTTTAGCATTGCAAATAGATAATTACTGTTTTACAAATAACGTTCTGATTGAATCGAAATATATACTGCAAAGCTTTGTCATTTATTTTTAAAATTTTCAGCATTGAAACCTCTCAGGCAAAGGTAATTCTGATAACAGCATTTTGCATTCAAAACCGAACCGCTGAACCGGATGACCCATGAGTCGCCGAAAAAACGTTAAAGCAAGTTGGGGATATAGCTATAGTCCAGTAGTTAAACGTGTCCTTTTTATTGCAAAAATTGCACAGACCTTTTCAAACCAAATGTTCAAACATTTGTAGCAAAAAAAACAGTTTTCCTGTGTTAAAGGGGTATACGAGAGGAATCGCCTTGTAAACTATCGATACATAGCCGACTACTATCGATCGAATTAAAGCAATCAAATTTTCGATTCCAGCCGTTGATAAAAGTGTCACAGTTCTGTTTTTATTAATTAAAGTTCATTTAATACACACGTATGCACATTGAAACAAGTTGGAAAAATGAGTGTTTGAAAGTTGTTGTGAAGAAATATATTTTTCCGTGCAAGAGGTAATATTTTGATGAAAATACACTGTATACATGCTAAAAAATATATTTTGTTCAAGGGGTACCTTATAACATGGGAAATAATTTTTTCTGTGCAAGAGGTAATATTTTTATGAAAATGCACTGTATACATACTAAAAAATATATTTTGTACAGGGGATACCTTACGATTTATTTTAGGTACTCTATGGCTAAAAGCAATAAATAATAGGTTTTTACTATGTTTAACTACGGTCTTTCTCCTTTGCATCTCATCGTCTTTCTCCTCAAGTCCTCAAATGGTTGGGTTTCATTGTACTCCAAAAAATTACGAGATCGTCACTTCCAGAATCGCCATGAACATCTACCACGAAAAACAACAGAATAATTGGTGTGCAATTCATGCGACCAATTCCCTGCTACAATCACCTACATATATATTCAAAGCAATAGCTGAAAGTTTGGAAGAAAAAGAGAGGGCCTTAATGGGGTCTGTAAGGAACCTTCGTTCACAAAACATGAATGATAGTGGCAATTTTTCCATCCAGGTTATCATGATAGCCCTTGAGCCTTGTGGTCTAGATCTTCTACTATTTCATAGTTCGGATCCTAGAGTAATTTCTGCGCGTGAAAACAGTGCTAACGAACAGGCATTCATTTGTAACCGTAATAACCACTGGTTTGCACTGCGCAAAATTGAAAATACTTGGTACGATTTAAATTCCCTTCTACCACTACCACAGTACACCAACCACTACCACAGGAAATCAAAGACGAAGGAACACAGTTATCCCCTTACACCCAATGAAGAAAACAAAGAAAATACAAAACTTCTAGAATACTTTCATTTGTGATATGTAACTGTTTCAATACAATGCAATTCAAAAAAATTTGCATTGGTTTGATTTAGTTATTTAATTCAGTTCACAACTGAATTACCAATACTAATAAGGGGCGAGCTGCGGAACTGGAAAGCTTCGCTACCTATTTTGCATTCCGGGGATACAGCTATAGTCCAGTAGTTAAACGTGTCCTTTTTAAAGCAAAAATTGCACAGATCTTTAGGACAGTATTTCAAAAAAATAACGAGGAAAAGAAGTTAGAAGAGAGAAGAGTTTACAATCACGAGTTGATTGATGGGGACAGCCAGTGTTAGGAAATCATTAGGCGATTTAAATCATTTTCGATTTAAATCGCGATGTAAATCTCTTTTATCCTGATTTAGATTTAGAATTAAATCAAAAATTAAAATGTGATTTAAAAGGCATGATTTATGCGGATTGAAATCATTTGAAAAATCATTAAATCGCGTAGTACAACCGCTACAACATTTTACTATTTGTAGCAAGTTTTCCTATTTATCGTAATAACCATTTGGATCAGTAAATCGTTTTGCAGTCAACTAGTCAGTTTTTTCAGCAGATTATTGTAATGGCGACAGAAGAATTAGTTCAAAGTGGCTTTGCGGCTGAAGAGACACCCCCTGAGACTGAAAACGTGGGCTCTCTGTATGTCTCACAATAAATTTTCAATTTTGATATGATTTTGATTCGATTTATTTACGATTTAAATCCAAAATCATGCCTGTCTAGCGATTTGAATTTGATTTCGATTTTTCGGCTTAATTTCCTAGGAAGGATTTGATTTTTGTAGTGATTTTTTGCATTTCTGAAATTCGATATTGATTTTGATATAAATAAAAAAATATAAAAGATTTCCTAACACTGGGGACAGCATTGCACTGACAACCTTGGATCGAATGTAAACAAACATCATGGCAGCGCGCTTACTTGCAAACGTAAACTTTCCGTGTCGTTTTTATCTACGTTCTTTGTCATCCAAAGCTGTAATCACAGAGAATTTCAAATTGCTGACTTATTCAGACAACAATGGAATTCATCAAATCCATCTTAACTCCCCTAAAACAAGGTACACTCATCATAATGATCAACATTGTTTACTGGCTGTAATCGACGATGATTCATTTCGACAGGAATGCTCTATCAATTGAAATGCTGGCTGAACTATCGACAGCTTTGAAAGGTGTGAATGAAAATCAAGATGCTCGCTGCGTCCTTTTTTCTGCGGAAGGCAAAGTGTTTTCTGCTGGCCACAATCTCAAGGAGTTGGTACATACTCTTCATTCAGATTTGTTTTTTTTACAACTTTTTAAAACAACTCACCATTGCTGTCTCACCATTTACAGACAAAAGAAACGTCAAAAGCCCACCACGAGTTGGTTTTCAACACATGCACAGGACTGATGAAACTCTTACTAGACTGCCCAGTTCCTGTGGTGGCCAAGGTGAATGACATTGATCGTAATTGGGAAAAAAACAGTTTTAAATTCAATCATTTTCTCAGGTTGACGGAATAGCTGCAGCTGCAGGTTGCCAACTGGTAGCCATGTGTGACATTGTAGTAGCAAGCAGCCATTCCACATTTTCCACACCGGGTGTCAATTTGGGTCTCTTTTGCTCAACACCTGGTGTTGCTGTTGCCAGATCTGTGCCAATGAAGGTGGCATCTTACATGCTCTACACCGGACTGCCCATAACAGCTGAGGAAGCTTTGAAAGCAGGACTGGTCAGTCGAGTTGTCCCTCCTGAACAACTGGGTGAGATCACCATTTCCTTTTGGAATGAAAACATTCTCATTATTGAATTTTCACTACTGCAGAAGCCGAAACCCAGCGTGTGGTTGACAGCATTCGTGAAAAGAGCTTACCTGTCATCCGTTTGGGCAAAACCTTTTTACACCGACAGGTGAAGATGGACAACATCATGGATGCTTACAGGTACATCAGTTCAATTGCGAAACTAAGCAGCCCAATAATTTTAATACGAAAACAGGGAAGGAGAATCGGTGATGGTCAACAACTTGCAGCTTCAAGACGCCCAAGAGGGTATGCAAAGCTTCAGTGAGAAGCGTAAACCTCAATTTCAAGACAAATAACGAGTCTTTTGCTGTCAATTCTTGTGTAATTTATTGTAAAAAATGAAGGGTTTCGGTAGGATTACAATAAAGAGAATCAATCATGTTGCGGAGCTCGGCCCCGGAATAAAGACAAACAGACACCAAACAACAAATAATGACAATCGCAAAGTCTATTCCGAGAGGGATAGCCGAACCTTTCAGCAAGGCTCCCTCTTGACAGGGCGTCGGAGAACCGACGGCCATGCAGAAATCATCAAAACGGGGGAAAAGGGACACATAAGAAATATGCAATCGGTACACTCTGGCGCCCAACGTGCGCAGACGGCGAGTGACAATTAGAGAAGAGAAAAGGGGGCGCACATCACCTCGTGCCATCTATCGGGGGGAAAAAGAGGGGGGACGTAGCGGCAGAGGCGCCACACCATAACAATCAGTTTCTTCTAACAAAACGCCGCTAAATTGGACGGGGAATTCGCCCGGTTCAGCTTCGAAAAGTGGCGTCAAATAGCCTTTGTCGAGACGGACGGCAACTCTATCGTCCACTTTCAAGGACAAAATGGACGTGAAAGAGCTGGTGGAACAAGGTTTAGAGTGGGTCGTCATCACGGCCGTTTCTTGGACGAGAAGACTCACGGTGACGACACTATTGGATGTCTTGGCTTGAAAAGAGAATTGGTACAATCCACTTCGAGGCACTTGGAAAATTCCCGAGCTCAGATTCATGGCCGAACCGACATTCAACCTGGCCGATTGATAGGTAATGATGGAACGTGACAAAAGCGAACAAAACGCTTTGGCCCGGGCGACAAAGTAAACCGACCGAGTTTTATTTCTCGATTCTAGTTCAACGAATCCAAGTCGGTCGGCCAAATCCAGCAACATTTCATTCCTATCTTTCTCACGATCTGAAACAAACTGTGTCGATTAATGTGCATACTTTATAATGGAGCAATGATTTCTTTACCTAGAAGGCGTTGCTGGAGATCGTCAACACGATTCAGAGTGTCTTGCAATTTTGATTCAATCCGACGGAGCAAATGTTTGGCTTCCAAATTATTACTGCTGAAAGCTTCTTTGTCAGGAATGTTGATGACGTACACGAACACAGGTTCCTGCTTCTTGATCTTGTTGGAAACGAGACTGAATTTCACTCGGAGATGGGCAAACTGTTGCGGATCTCTTTTCATTTGTACGGCCAGCACGTCGGCCGATTCTTTGGACGGACAATTGATGGAAAACACGACCGATTGATTCATGTGGTAAGGTGTCCACGAAATTGGAAGACGATATCGACAACTACCTTGAAGCATTACCTGTTGGAAAGCAATCATTTGAACTTGATGTGTACTCACTTTGTCATCCCGACCGTTCAAAAATGCCAGGACAGCTTCTTCAATTTCAGTGTTCCACATTTGAACTCGAAAACAAAGTTGGGCTTCTTGAGTCACCAAATTCAATTGGCCGACTGCACTTTCTGGCTGGAGAATGACAGCAGGGCTGTAGTAATACATCTTGTGCCCAGATTGATTAAGTTTTTCGTAAATTCTGATACGAAATTTCAAGTAGGGGACTGAACCAATCTCTGATCCAACTGTTTCAGCAGGTGGACAATCAGGCTGAATGTCAGTCTTTTGATTAACTTGCAGATTCTTTTTCTGGAATGCTTGGCACTGCAGAGAATTGGCTTGATTCTGTTCTACCCAATCAGCAACTTCATCATTGCCAAAGTAATAAGAATCTGGATTGCCAACAATCACGATCGAACTCCCACAACTACATCCTAACTCGCTTTTCCCTAGTTTTTCTTGAAGACGATTCTCTCCTTCCATTCTACTGCTTGTCTGTTGGACACTGAAATACCGAAATCCCAAAACTCGAAACGTTTAAGGCCAAAAAGGAATCAGCGTCAGCCTAACGTTCTCGGCCCCCAAGAGAATCTCTTAAAAGAAAGGGATTATAAAACAAGAACTGTCAAATGAGATGCAAAAGTTTATTTCACATCCAGCAAGAACAGAAAATGTTTTGAAATTTTCACTGTCCCTGGCCTCCTTCGCTGGCTGGCATGGACCTGATGATGTCTGAATCTCCAGGATCGGTGATGGACATGGTGCAGACTCGGAAGTACTTTCCGCAGGCTGTTCCCAGCTCAATGTTGTTTCCAGTGTAGTGGTGGACACCAGTCTTGGCCAACATGGCATAGTATTCAATCTCCGATTTCCTGTAAAGACAAAACAGCACTATGTTAGACACCAAATAATTCCAAATGAAAAGGGCAAGCCCCCGATGTTGGTTTCCAAGACTCCATAGACAGATACTGCCTACTTCTCAGTCTCACCTGAGAGGGGGAGTGTTGTTGGCGATAATCACCAGCTTGGATTTTCCCTGGCGAAGAGTCTTGAGGGTCTGACGGAGTCCAAGGCAGTACTTGCCAGACTTCATCACCAAAGCAAGGCGAGAGTTGATGCTCTCGATCGCCTTTTTCTGTAATTAAACAATTTAATTAAAGGTTAGTAACAAGGAAACAGATTGCCACTTTCACACACGTGGTTGACAGCCGCCATTTTCTCTCACAAAAAAAGCCGGATGGGCCACATGCAGAATTACGAACAGAAATTACGACTTTACCTGTTTCTTTTGGGCGGCAGACATTCTGTAGAGTTAGGTGGTTTGTCTGTTAACAAGATACATTACAATTAATTAACATTCTAACAGAGAAATGAAAACCGTTTGTCAATTACCTGATGAAGCTTCAGAGAGTGACCGAGACACAGAGCCGAATGAACGACGAGAGACAGATGATGGCGGCAGCAAGGTCTATTAATAGGGGAAAAAGACTCGACACGATTGATGAATAAATTTACATATCGTTCATTTTTACGGGTAATTTCAACGTTTAAATTAGTTTCAATTTAATTAAACCACAAAAATGAATTTAAAACTATGTTTTAGCATGATTTTTGATTACAATTTAGTAGATCGTGTATGGGAGTGGCTGGGTTGTGCAACCCAGCCCAGCTGGAAGAAAGGAAAAGGCCAAGAGCCGTCAAAAGTTGCCGAAACCGATTGCAGTGGCAAAGGGAAAGATCCCTCGAACGGCTGTCAGATGAGAAGGAAAAATTGGTCGCCCGAGACAGCAGCGCCTGCGCCCCAGCAGCTAGCCAGATCGAGTCCATTAAACCCGAGCCGTAAAGAAAGAAGACTGTAGTCCGCCATAGTTTCCCCCCTGTCCATACCAGCAGTTGGGCTATCGACTTTTTGGTCCCCGGATTTCTTGGGTTTGCCCGCCCCCAGATCTTGATCAGTTTCGAGTTTTGCTGGTTCTTGATCAAACCGGCCGACAATTCTCGTTTGGTGAGACACTCGAGTGCCCCCCTGTCTGCAATTAACGACAATCCCGCGTGAATCACGCTCACGATCGAGGGAATCTCGGTCTTCTCGGCGAGCCCACTTTTGCTTCGTCGCCGTTCTTCCAATCTGACTCTCTGTGACGTTTGAGTGTGTTTCCCTGTTTTGTGAGAGTGCCACGAGTCTTCTCTCCGAGCAGCTGCCTTTCACTGAAACCCCGAGCCACTGGGTTGTGTGATGTCAACGGGCGTGTCAGATCAGGTACTTTGTTATTCTCGCACAGACTTTTCAGTCAACTATTAATCTCTCTGTTTTTCTTGTTCCCCGATCAGCGGATGAGAGGCCAAGGAAGTCAAGGTAAAATTCAGTTTACCGAGCAGCTGTAAGGTCTCTTTTGAATCTAAAATGTTTACCTTTTCCCCAGCAGCCAACGGGCCCAACAAGGATCAACTCAACGACCATGAAGACTTTTCATCTTGGAGGAACCAATCAATTCAGGTATTAATATTTTCCCCGATATTCAAGATTAGAGCTAATGATGGAAATTCTAAACAGAATTCGTACGTATCGCCGGCCGTAGCCACTGCATCGGATCATTACTTGTCGAGCTACTATGGCCCTTCGTTCTCTTATCAACTGGACCATGGAGCCTGGTCCAGCAATTCGGCGGCCGGTGCCGGATCTGGTGACATGCCCTTTCTGGGCGGTTACGGAGCTCCCTCGCAGCAGCAACAACAACAACAACATTTGCAACAACACCAAGACTCTTACGGAATCGACGGGATGTTTGGGCCCAGCGGCGTGGGCAGTTTCAGCAATTTCGGCGGACAGCCGGCTTTCGGCGGTGGCTACGGAGTTGGCGCCGATTACTCGGCCACTTCTTGGGATCGCAAGGCGGCCCATTACGACGATTACTACCAGAGGGCCGCCGCGGCCGACCACCACCAGCAACAACAACACCACCATCACCACCACCAACAGCAGCAACAACAACACGCCGTCTATCCTTCGACGGCCTCATCGACTGGCCGATTGGAGGAACCTTCGACATCGGCGGGTGTCAAACAAGTGGAGCAAGGAATGCAGGGACTGGCCCTAGAGACGGCCAAACCCGTCCAGCATCACCACCAGCATCAACAACAACAACAGGAGCAAGTGCAACAACCGCAACCGAAGAAACTGACTTGGGCTTCGATCGCCAGTCAGCCGGCCAAGCCTCAATTGGCCACCAAGAAAAAGTCGATGGTTCCTCCGCCGATGGTGACGCCGAGAACTCCCAGTTTGGATATCGGCACGTGGGAGAATAAGAACGGCGGAGGTGGATCCAACAACCAAGGAGCTCCACCACCTCAACAACAACAGCAGCAAGTTTCTTCCGCTATCCAACCACCGCCAGCTGTTCAACAACAACAACCGGTGGCGCCCAAACCGGTTAGCCAGCCACATCCTCAACAACAATATCAACAACAACATCATCATGCCCAGCAGCAGCAACAGTACCAACAACAACATCATCAACAACCGCAGCAGCAACAACAACAGCGTCCTACTAGACCGACTCCTCCGCCAGCAGTCGCAGCTGTTGTCCAGCCGGTCCATCATCCTCAACCGGCGACTCCACCGAAAACAGCAGCTGCTGTCGTTGCTGCTCCTCCACCGGTCGCTGTGGCACCACCACCGGCTCCTGTGGCTTCTACCAATTCGAACGCTGCGTCCTCCTCTGCCGCAGCTGCTGCTGCAGCTGCCCAGGCTGCCTTGAACAATCCGGTGCTGGAAGAGTTGCAATCGAAACACATTTACAACCCGAAAGAATTCGACTTGTCTGCGAAAAACGCCCGTTTCTTCGTCATCAAGTCGTACTCTGAAGACGACATTCACCGGTCCATCAAGTACGAGATTTGGTGCTCGACGGAGCACGGCAACAAGCGCCTGGATTCCGCCTTCCGCGAGAGGTTCTTCTTTTTATTTTTTTTAAATTAATTTTTTTCTACTAATTATAACGAGGAATAAATGTCAACAGGGACGGAAAGGGTCCGGTGTACTTGTACTTTTCCGTCAACGGATCGGGCCACTTTTGCGGGATGGCGGAAATGACGTCGGCCGTGGACATGTCGTCGACTCTGTCTGTCTGGTCGCAGGACAAGTGGCGCGGACAGTTTACCGTCAAGTGGATCTACGTCAAGGACGTGCCCAACGCCGCCTTGCGCCACATTCGGCTAGAGAACAACGAAAACAAACCCGTGACCAATTCGAGAGACACCCAAGAGGTCCCCGTCGAAAAGGGCCGTCAGGTTCGTCGGTCGAAATCCCTACATAAAACACGACAACTAATTCTTTTATTCTATTTAGGTCCTGAAAATCCTGCACTCGTACCGTCACGCCACGTCCATTTTCGACGATTTCAGCCACTACGAGAAACGACAAGCGGAGGAGGATCAGAGGAAGACGACCGTCTCTTCACCTGGCGGCCACAGCAGCGGAGGAAACGACAGTTACGACAACGATCGGGCCCCTCCGCCGCCGCCTTCTCAGCAGCACCGAGGCGACAGGGATCAACGCGATTCGTACAGGCCTCAGCAATCGGACCGTCGTGGTGCTGCCGGGATGGATCGCGACGGGTTCGATCGTCATCACGATCGCATGGATCAACGCGATCATCATCGCGACCGCGGCAACGACCGCGGAATGGACCGCGATCGCGGCATGATGGATCCTCGAGACTTTCGCGGTGGCAGGAACGACCGATCTGGCTACGACAATTACAGGGTATTTCCATTTAATCTCTCTGTTTTTCTTATATTAATCCATTCAAAATCAACCAATAGGATCGGGACTCGCGTGATTCGCGCGACGCACGTGGTGGAGGTGGTGGTGATGGATATATGCGCGACAGGGACAATCGTGGAGGCAATCGAGATGGCGGTGGCCAGTACCGTCCGTCTTCGGATCGTGATCGTGACGGATACCGCGGTGATCGGGCAGTGTCTGGCCGTGGGGTTGGCGGCAATGGTGGTGGTGGGGGAAACATGCGTGGAACTGGAGAAATGTCTCGCCCACGCCACTAGAGGGAAATGGCGCCCACAGTGTCGAGCCACACAAGAGAACTTTTTTGTGCATTTTTTTTTTGTCTACTGGGGGGTGTGTGTGTGTGTAGCTTCCTTTTTTCTTCTTAATCATCCAACGCATCTAAATGGAACACTTTTGGACGAGAAAAAAAAACAAAAACAACTCTGAATTCGACAACAGTAAAAAAAAGAACAAGAGTGTGGTGGCAATCAAAGAAAAGCTAAAGAAAAAAAGAAAGTGAGTGAACGTTCAAGTGCTCGGAACAACTGGAGTGAATTTTGTCATGCTACATGTAGAACAATCCAGAATGCAACTTGATGGTGGTGATTCGATTCAATCAGAAAGCAAATCAAGAACAACAAGTCGCTACAACTTCAGGACAGCAAGACTTTGACGTCAAACCTTTCACTGAAAGAACAACATATTATGTTTGATTCCCATATTTTTCAATTTTTTCACCTTTTTCCCCTCTGCCTCCCTTGAACCATAATTGTGTCAGAAGAAAACGAGCCATTTTGTTTCATTTCTCCAACTTCCCCATCAGACAAAAACAAAAACCTGAGCTGTTGTATGGCTGTCTTGTTCCTTCCTCCTTAAATGTGTTTGGATTCATAACCTAAAAAAAAGATGGTTTGCTGCTTCAAAATGGATTATTACATACACGACTAAAATATTCACAAAGAGAAAAAGAGGTTGCCGAAACCTGTCCGGGTTGCTTAACCTCGATCATCTGCGTCGTCTGCTAGTTTCTTTTTTCTTTGTATTTTGACAGGTCCTTCTCTGTTTTCTTTCTTTTTTGTTATCAGAATCTCGTTTTTTAACTCTAGATCTAACAATTGCCTCAATATTCGACATGGATGAAAATGTAGTAGCCACGACTAACCAAAATATCGAAGCTAAAATCGTCATTTTAGGAGAACAAAGTGAGATTACAGGTTTTGTTACTTTAGCTCTGAAAGCTTTAATATTACAATCTGTTGGTTGGAAAAAGATGTAGGGAAAACGAGTTTTGTTGTCGTCTTCAATCCGGAAGGCAGCAGCGAAACGAGGAGAAAACTGAGCTGTGTCAGTTCCACCATTGGTGCCTCTTTTGTCACGGTCAGGGTGAGAGTGCAAGACAAATCGGTCAGAATGCAGGTGGGTGTGTCTCAATCAGTGTGTCCATCAGATGGTTCATCCTTTGGGAATTGTTGATAGATATGGGACACTGCGGGACAAGAGAGGTTCAGGTCGATGGCCCCACTCTACTACAGGAAGGCCAACGCAGCTGTGGTCATGTATGAATTCCTCGAGTGTCTCTTTTTACTGTCTTATTAATCAAATTACTTGGTTGTAGGTATGATGTGAGTGCCTTATATTCTTTCAAAGCAGCTCAACTTTGGGTTAAAGGTATCTAGACATTTTGAAATTAGATTTACAGACAGTCGAATTGATGAGTTTTCCAATTTTGTTGAAGAACTCAAACGGAATGTGGAAACCCCAGTGCTGATCCTCCTTGGTAAGTTAACTGAATCCATAAGTGGCATCACATGATTTTTCTAATAAATGAATGCGTCTGGCTCGTCAGTGGGGAACAAAGCGGATTTGTGCGACCAACGAGTCGTATCCTACGATCAAGGATACGAGTACGCCTCATCGGTCGGTGCCTTGTTTTGCGAAACGTCGGCCATCACGGACAAAGGTATATAATTCAATTATCTTTAATTTTTAAGTAATAAAGTGTTATTTCGAATCGACAGGAGTGACGCAGGCGTTCGGCCTGCTGGCCAAGAGTCTGATCGACTACGAGCGAGAACATTCCAATTTCCAATACAAGTTCAAAGCGGATTACGTCAGTCTGCACCAGAGCGGTTCCCCATCGGACGACCACCTTTCCTCGTCGTGCTGCTCCTCGTAAACGGCATGAGCCGTATTGTCGTTGATTGATCTCTCTAAACGAATGAAACAAATCTGCTAATAACGAAGTATTCAAAAGAACTACCTCCCCATCAATAGTGCCATTATACAATATTCTTTTTTGTTGTCGAGTAACTCGAGAAAAGAATACAAACATCTCTCTAGTGCACATCCTGCGAGTAGCCGACGCCTTGGTTACGCACTTTTGTATTTGTCGGTTTCCTGTCTGCCGGTGTCAACAAAGCTAAGCCGTTATGCGAGCCATGGCGGACGTTTATACATTTTTAACGAGTAGGGGGGAGCCCAGCGCGTTTCTCTGAATAATTGAGACGGAATGGTGGACAAAAGGCATGGGTCCAACATCGTCGAGACAGTCTAGGAAACAGAACGGGACTCGACGCATGTCGACTCTATTTCCTCGTCGAATTCTTTTCCTCTTTGTCTTTGTTTATCCACTGATTCAACTAGATGATTCATTTTACGTTACAACATGGCGACTATCAGTTAGTCGAGTCATAAAAAGGTAAAAATTACGTGTTTTTTAATCTTTACGACCGTCGTCGAGTCGAAACGGAAAGTTTAAAAGCTCGGGCACTAGAGTGTCGACTAGAGAATGCGGCTGTGCCATTTCGTCAACAGCTGGGCAAATTACCAACGACTATTACAAGGCCCGTCTCCAAATTGGATATTTCATTCGCCCGGCTGGACGAGAAGATGGCGGGCTCTAACAGCTAGTCGTCGTCGCGTCATTTTGGTCGTTTCCGTTCAAATTTTGTTGGTGATTCTACTCGTTTACAATGTCCTCACATCCGAATTCCACCTCATCAAGGTATTTTCCCCCCATAATTAAAGTTAATCAATAATTCAAAATCGTCTGTTAGATGAAACCGCGCGTCGAAATTGCACAGTCGATACGGTCGAGGTGTTGTACGACGACGGATGGAAATCTCGACATGTGCGGAAGAACCGACTGTTTATCGCCGTGTCCGGTTTCCGTTTCTTCGGCTCACGACGGAGTCATCAATCAACAAGAGGACAAGGCCTTTTTCCACGAGACTTCCGGCGCTTCGACGCTCAACTTCCGCCAGGCTTGCGTCGTCGAATCGCTGGCCAATCGCAATCCCAATTTGACTATCCACTTATTAATGACCGGCTCCAACGGATCGGATTTCAATTCCATCACTTTGGCAACGCTGAAAAAATTCTACGGGAATTTGCACGTGACCGATATCAATTTAGGCGATTACGTGGCGGGGACACCGCTGGAACGGTGGTATTTCTGCAGCGATTGGAACCGAGGATGGTTCGCCATTTCTCATTTGAGCGACGCTTTACGATTCCTGACGCTCTCCAAATACGGTGGTTATTACTTTGATTTGGACGTTATCCAATTGAGACCCGTAACGCCCTACCGGAATTTCGTCGTGGCCGAAGACGGCGACAAACTCGGGTCGAGTGTTATCCACGTCGACTATCAGCATCCGGTCATCCGGGCGGCCGTCGAGCAATTCCCGGTCGATTACAAGTAGGCTAAATAGATTAATTTACTAAAAAATTGATGAAATGAACTTTAATGCAACTATTAAGGTGGTACGTTTGGGCGCACAACGGACCCGATCTGATGACCCGAGTGCTGCAGAACTGGTGCAACGTCTACTACGTCAGCTGGATGACGCCGGAACGGTGCAAGGGATTTCAAATTTTGCCGCCGAAATCTTTTTACCCCGTCCACTACTTGAATTGGCGGGCGTATTTCTACACGCGCGGCAACGAGGAGAAAGATATGATCCATTGGGACGACTCGGTGATCGGAGCTCACGTCTGGAACAGTTTCAGCTCCAAATGGGTCGTCAACAAAGATTCCAACCAGTATTACGCTCAGATGGCCCGTTCGTCCTGTCCGCGCATTTTCCAAGTGTCTCCCGACCAATTCTAATGAATCATCTAGTATCATATCATCTTTCATTAAATTTCGATCATCAACAATGTTTATACAAACTGCCATTTAAATTTCAATATATACAATGTGGAATGGAACAATCAGATGATTTTATACGACTCTTCCAGCTTATAGATGACGCGACTGGGTATTTTAGACGAATAATGGCAAAAAATTGCCATGAAAATCTTTTGGTTGGAAGACAAAGTGAAACACTGGAGAAGTTCAACAATAGTCGGAAACAGAAAGATGAGAAAGAGTCAAACAAGTCGATAAATTCAAATAGAATTGAAGGCGAATAAGTGAATCATGGCATTCGTATGAATCGAGACAATAACAACAATAATAATCATCTTTAGGTAATATTCCATTAAAAGGAGAAAGAAAAAAAAGAAGAACACCGGCGTCGATGTTTGATGAAGCGTCCAGAAATGTTGAATTTTCTCATTCTCATGATTCTTTTGATTAAAACTGATCCGGGGCGATGTCGTAAATGCGCGGGCAGGAAACGCGGGCCAGTTGAGCAAGCAGTTGATTAGATGACTTTTGAATGGAAGTGTTGGAACTCAGCTTGTTCCAAAAATGGGCTCCAACAGTTGTCTCACTATTGAGAAAAGTCTGGGCATCTTTGGTTTTCCATTGGGTAAAATACAATTTCCAGTCCTGCCATTGAATGGGGAAAAAGGTCGTGTTTGGTACCACCTGGAACAACCCGTGACAGGCCTCGGCCGTCATTTGGCTAGTCCCTTGGCTGGTCATTTTCACGTTGGGATAAGTCGAAAGTGTCTTCATTGTCGGAGAATCGAAATTGATTTGATGGTTAGTCATCAGCACATTGACATTCAGCTTGGGGTTGTGGAGGGCCAAGGACTCGACAGAGCATGCTTGCCTGTAGTCGAGTGCGGAGACTTCAGAAGTCTCTATGAGGTAGGCAGCACTGTCATCTTTGGCTGAGAGTTCTGGAGGAGATGATGGTATCTTGCGATACTGGTATTTGTGCTTGGCCATGCATTTTTCATGCTGGTGACGATTCCGTACTAAATGAATCTCCAATGTTCAAACAACATACAGGGATGTAACAGTCAGCACTTTTTGAAATTCTGATTGCTATTTGCTTACAAGTGTGAATGCTGTGAAGCAAATAAAAGTAAGAACTAAACCTAACAAACCTCCCCAATAAATAACTTTTTTCCTGCTGTGATCAAGGACACAATAAGTCAGCATTGTCTTGTCACCGTTTCAGACTTCTTTCAGCTATTAAATAGCTTTCTCAGATGCCAATAATTTCCCCCCTGTTGCTGGCACCAACAATCTCTGTGGGATTACAAGCAAATACTTGAGATTAGTCGTGCAAAACTGTGAATGGAAATTAAAACTTATTTGCCAAACATACAACAAAGTGATAACATAATACTACAGGGAGCGAAAAGGAGAAAGACAAAAAGTTGAATGAGTAGTTTGAAAAAGAGATAAATTAATTGATGACACATGACGGAAGCGTAAACAAAGTGCCATTGAGTAGGGAAATCTCATCTAGGCTTGCTCGGTCTCACAAAGGAGGGCCGGCTTTGCATTCTTGAAATATTATAGGAGTGCACATTTCAACTTTTTGGCAATTCCTAATAGCAAACTATTACCTTGAAAACAGAATCTGGAAACCACTTTGGAGTAAAGACAAGATCCTGCTCTAGACTGTCATCGCAACGATGCAATGATCAACGTTTTGAATAACAACAGATTGTGACGGTCGCCATAGCAACCGCGTTGATTCGCTAAATAGTGCGATTGTGCGAAATACTACGCGCGCGTGTCAATACACGTAATGTTTTCGTTTACAGGTATACCAAAAAATTACGCTACAACTTGGCTAATTCAGATTTGCTGAAATTGAAAAATCAAGTCTATTCTCACAGGGCAAGTAGGCCTATCTAATAGCAGTAGCACAAGAATCCACCGCAATAAATAGAACTAATAATATAGCTCCATGCACAATCGTAGCCTAAGTTGAGAAAAGTTTCGGCCGCTGATGATGGAAGTAATAGCGACGAGCAATTCTGAATGAGAGAGCTATACTGACCCAGAATGGGTCTATAGTGTTCAAACCAAAACGACCACTGTTAAAAAAGATTAACGATTTTCGTTAAAATTAACCCTCGAATATTGTAAGTCGCCGTTCGGGGGTTTAAAACCCTCGAAACCAATCGTAGGTTTCAGTTACGAAAGTCGTAAATTGTTAACCAATGATATTCGACCGGTAATGAAAAAGAAATTCGTGCATATAATCTTACCTAATATTGCATTTTATGAATCAATAATTCGTGTTTTGACCCTCTACGTCAACTAATTTCTCATGGTGGGTCTTCCGGAGGTCCAGATATGCCACAGAGATACTTCACCTGGCAATCCGAGAAGGGAAAGCCGGGCTTGGTAGTTGGTACCCCAAACAGGCGCCGAAAGTGCCATGGTTATAAGCAGATCTGTCCTTAAGAACCACGATGGTGTTACATTAAATTTAAAAAAAAAACTAAATGGCAACGAGGCATTCAGCTCTCACGTCCTGTAAACCATTCGAGCCAGAATTAAAAGTGCTTTAATGTTCATTGAATGTCATTGAATGTGTGTTCTCTTAATTTTAACCCACACTACACACATCTCGAAAATCGTTGGTTAAAATGAACGGTTTAACAGTTCCATAGGAACTTACAATTAGAAAGGGTTTTAAACCAATGTTTTGGTAAATTTTCCGTTTTCGTAACCCTTCTACGCTTTCCATATCTTAAAAACCCACGAAAATCGTAACCCTTTTTAACAGTGACTGCCCCATCCTCGACCCAACGTGTCTCTCTGTCTGTTGTAGCCTAGTCAGCCGCCCGGCCGGCCGCGCCGTATAGGTTACGTCGAGTCGAAGTGACGGAAGTCCCACGGTCCCACTGCCGGAAGTTAATATTGATTGCGTCTCCGTCGATCATTCTAAGTTGCCCCATATAGAATTGGCACTACAGTATAGTAGAAGAGCAGCATCCAGCATTTAGAAACTGGTGTTAGTCGCTGTTAGTATCTAGATTTCGCTTCTCGGTATTCAAGGAGATAACCTTTTTGCTTTAGATCGTCAGATAAGATTCTGCGCCTCATCCGAGGGCGTTGGCAGATGTGTCATTTACAGTGAGGATATTATTAGGCTATATCGATCAGTCTATTAAGCATCATCACATAATAATATAGGCAACAAATGAAATCAATCAACCCGTTCTTACAATCACAACATGACATAGTATTAGCACTATAGTTCTATTCAAACGATGAAGGATCACATATTACTGTCACCACAAACCCAGACTTTTGTTTAGAACCCGAAAGCTATTTTGCACCTTGCGATAGGCTATTTCTCAAATTCAGAATATAAAAAAAATACGCCCCAAATCCTATCACTTTGACACGCTACAAGGCCCATCTTATTGAAGAGTATTAGTTTTATGAAGGGTACTTGGTCACTTGAAGGTCGTTACCGTCTCCGTAAATCGATCTTCACCGTCAAGGAGAATCAGAGAAATATCTTCCTGCATTAGCCATCCGCTAAAATGGGTGTAGTGAAGATTGTCATCTCGGTGAGCATCTTCGTGCAAAAACGCATTGGAACTCGTGTAGTCAATCTCTAGCCAGATTTCATCTAGCGCTTTTAAATTGAGCATCGACTGGAGGGAAAGCGTTTGGAATCCGCTACCGTCTCCCACGTTTCCCTCGGTATGCCCCCGACCGATCGAATTCCCGTTCAATTTCAAAACGACTCCGATGTAATCATCGTTTGAAGCAGCGGCTTCAAACTTGGCAACTCCAGATAGGGAGAAGAAGTACCTGCCAGTTCTGGGGGCCGTGAAAATTCCCGACTGCAAATTCATCGCTCCACCTTCGTTGAGTCTTTCCAGTTCGAACGGAATCGGAGTATTCGTTAAACGGAAATGCTTCTTCTTTTGGACGTAAAAGTACGTTGGCATTGACTTGATGTCTTCACATCCAATCATGGTCTGGAATTCTGTTCATTAATTCATATAATTCATGTATTAGTTTTCGTATAGCCTGATGAATTTTTAAAATGAATTTTAGGCTATATAGCCTACTTTTTTCGTTGGGTTGTCTGGTAAAATTGCAGTAGACAGTTTCCAACTGTAGTTTACTACCAACGATGGAATAGAATCCACTAGCGATGTGCCCCGTTAGCCGAAGGTCTCTACAGGACGTGGGCATTTTGTCCTGAGTAATAACCTCAATCGGCGAGACAGCTCCAACTGCATGTTATTGAATAATCAAAACAAAAATTTTTTCCAATTATGACGTATAGGCCAAATTTAACAGGGATAGGCTATAGCATACCAGCATTCAATAACTCCTTTTTCAAATTGTCAACAGTGACTTTGGTTTCCATAGAAAGTTCTGTATGTAAAAGGATATAAAACTCATCATTTTAAATATAGCCTATAATTATAAAGAATATTCATTGATTAATATATAACTCACCGCTCAGATTTTCCTTCAACACGTTAACAGCAGTCACAAGTTCCGTCCGCCAATAATCGTCGGAAATGACCGGTGACGTGTGGACATCTTTGGCAAAATTAATTGGAGTCGAGAGAACGGCAGTCGAGTAACGGACGCGCACAGTGCGATCCTGTAGCGACTGTCTGTCGCGCAGTTTCGATAGGTTGATCCTGGCCAGCGATAGAAGCTTGGGGACGAATTTTTCACCGTTCCATTCAACATTCGTTTGACTTTCTTGATACAGATTGTCTAGATCGAATTTCGAAGTGGATGCGATCTGCGACAGTTTCTCGTTCGTGCCGAATTTCGAAAGAAACCAATAAAAACTGATTTCTCCGCTCGCTCCAAACTGTTTATTTTTTCGATAGAAATCTACCAGTTGCTCCTGGCTTTCCTTGTCGAGTTTCTCGTAAATGCTGTTTAACGTGTTCGTCGTTTTGTCCGGCCGATAATTGTCTTCATTCCAAAATACCGACTTCCACATTTCGTCTTTTTCCTCTTTGATTGTCACTCTGGATGAAATGAGAAGCTCTTTCAGCATGTTGTAAATCTGCAATTCAGAAGTGGGTGAAATGACGTCCGAATCGTCAAAAGTTTCCACAATAATGTTTGTCATTGTTTCGGTCAGCAGTCGCTTTTCGTCGTTAGCCGTTAGTAAAGGGTCCGGATCGACGGAATCGTAACGCTGCATCAGTTTGCTGATCATCTGGCCGGAGACAATGTTGTCGATTCGGATGGCTGTCTCTCTAGTTTGCGACGTCTGCGACTCGAGACTAAAGAGAAGTTTCAAATGTTCAAATTGGTGCGGTTTGGATTGCATGCTCATCGCCAGTTTATCACAATCCGTTGGGTTTAGGCAGGTCAGTGCAAACCAAAGCGATTCCTGTAACCTGTACGGAAGCCAGTTGCTGGGCAGTGAGTAGACGGTGGAAGGGATCGTGCTAACTAGAACCATCTTCTCCATGGGGATGACTTGCACGTAACTGGATTTCACCTGATGGCCCAAGAACTCG
This sequence comes from Ceriodaphnia dubia, assembly GCA_022539655.2. Classification (NCBI taxonomy): domain Eukaryota; kingdom Metazoa; phylum Arthropoda; class Branchiopoda; order Diplostraca; family Daphniidae; genus Ceriodaphnia; species Ceriodaphnia dubia. Next base: position 3,835,147 of record JAKUCG020000102.1, on the reverse strand, counting down.
CACAAATACTTGACCACTTTGTATTCAACTTGGCTGTTCCACATTTCGATGCGGAAACGCATTTCGGTCTGTTTCGTCACGTTGTTGAATTCACTGGTGGCGCTCTTTTGGTCCAGCAGCGCGATCGGCGCGTAAAAATATTTGTGGCGGTTGATGGCAGTGTTTGATTTAAAGTTGTCGGCATGTTCGTAGACGCTGACGCGGAAGTTTCCATATGGCATCGAACAAAGTTGCTTGGGCGAAATCTGCAATGTCGACCAGGAAGAGACATTGGATAATGGAGGCAGTGATGATGAAGAAGCGGCCCCGATAAGGAAAAGAAACAGCATGGACCAGCAAAGCAGTCGTGGAAACTTCTGAGTGTTATAAATAAATAATTATAAATAAACTGCTGGTTATAATAGGCTTAATTTTGTAAGATGAGTGTTGGCTATCTACATATTATAGAACCCCTTTACCCAAATAGCAGTAGGCCTAACTTGGAAGACAAGGTTTTTCTCGGATAGGCCTATCTTAATAAAATTTAAAATTGTAATTAGCCTACTTTATGTAGGCTAGGCTAATATTAAATGTTGAGAAATTGAAGCTTGACTATAGACTTTTTTTCACAGCGACATGAATATAAAGCCAAAGGGAACTCACCATAGGCTAGATTAAAAATAAGTTTTCTTATTAGCCCTCCATTACCTCATTATTCAGCATCAGGAAAAGCTTCAAGGCGCGCAACGTTAGTAGCCTATATAGTATGGTAATATAGGAATTCAATTTTCAAAAGACTTTAAACTAAAAAATTGACGATGCTGAGATGATTTACTGTTTCTGCTTTGTTCTAGTGTGTGTAATAAAATAAACTGAGCTGCACAATGATATGTACAAAAGCTTGTCGCTTTCTTACTGTGGCGCGCCACGTTGATACCCATATATATAGGCAAACTACAGGGCTATTAGTCCGTCCAAGATTGTGCAAAAACCTTCATATTCGTGCCTGCTGCGAGTTTTGTGCATATATACGTCTCAAGGGGATTCTGAGAGCGGAGACTGATGCGGAGTGATGGTTTTAGCATTGATGACGGCCCATGAACAAGCCATAGCAAAATGCACAAAAGGGGGTGGCCTATAAATCCCAAAATTCTTGGAAAAGTCACTTTAATTATCATATAGGTTAGGGTACTTCTTTGGAAAAACCTAAAGACGATTAAGCTTGTATATGACAACATTTGCAACATTGAATAAATCATCAGATAACATTGTCCTATTTTCGTTTTCCCAATATCATTTTTCAAAAGAGGTGATTGATAGAGAAACTATAGATCCGGTACTTCTTTTTAGCTGCGATCTACCGGCCGAGGACAGTATCTCTTATTACCGGATAGAGGAAATAGAGGAATAACACACGTAAAAGCTGTTTGCTAGCGGTTCTATCCTCAACTGTTTTGGCGTTTTTTGTCACTAAAAAAAGGGGCGATTTTCGCTTGCCTTTCCCAGCATCTCCACTCATCTCTTCTTTTACACCCTTCTAGAGGCGTGAAAAATATCGTGGTTTTCATAGGGGCTAGTCTAGTCACCGTGATATCTCCCACTTCTTCAATTTTCTATTTGAAATAAGATAGAAAAACTGGGTGATCAACGAAACCGGGTGGTACGAAGGTCATACCGCCCCCTTCGTAAACTCCAAGCCTAAGGTGGTTTATAATTAAGCTGATAACTGAGTTACTGCAGCCCATCTATATGGGAAAATACCCAGGACTGCAAGATAAATCCTGCACAAATGTAGCCTATATAACAAAGATAACCTCGTCGTCGGCTCGTCGACATGCAGATCTCATACCGTAGCCTAGTTTATCTGACTTTGAATGACTTTGAATGATTCGTAGAAGACAATCTTAGCTAGTAAACGGTGCATGTAGTAACTTGAACAAATCGATTTTTATTCCTTATATATAAGGAATAATAGATAATACGGTACATTTGAAAGCTGCGCCCTATAGATTTTCACCCTCTTGTAGGCTCTGATGCGGCTGCACATCACACCATTGAGGCGCAATCAGCAGTAGCCGTTTTTATTTGGCTTTAACGGCTCAGCATATACAGCGACGGGTGAAAGTTTCCTGACGCGATTTTTGGTATGCGCTTTTTGCGAGATAATAGTTATTTTTCGCCACATCGTCGCAGCTTTGTAGGTCTATGTATACGACGGAAAATGTAGACTATGAATCGATTTTTTATTGGAAAAAGGTAATCATGTATGCAGAAGAGGACCAATAGCTTAAACCCCTGTAGCTTATCTTGTTTTCCATGATTATGTTAACAGAAGAGCTCTCACCAAACCCGACTGCAGATGACACGACGCCAAAAAAGTAGCCAATGTCGTCAGCATACAAAAAAGGGACGGGGAATTTCATTTTGAAAGATAAGTTTTTGGGTGGTTCATGTATTGGAATATTGATCCCAAAAATCATGAGGAAAAATTTAAATGTCATTTTTGTACAGGCCTATTCCATCAACAAGAAACAACTTTATTTTAAACAAAAGGCAGAATAATAACGAGTAAAAACAAAAGACCAAAAACTCACGAGCTTCATTGGATAAAAGATATTCCAAGCTAATGCGTCATTCCTATTATAATAGGAATGACGTAATTTAGATTGTAGCCTAATGGCCACCGGCCACCGGCCTAATTAGGTGACACAACATCTGTTGTCATTAAGGCATGTTTACATATCAGTTGGTTAGACATTTTTCCTTTACATCCTTATATTAGCATTAAAAAATGCGTTGATATCTGGGGAATGATGCGTCGGTAATACTCGGAATCCATTTCATTGGCCTATATATAGTATTTTGTTACGACTTTAGCGCACAAAAACACAATTAAATCTGACCAGATTTTACTGTGTTTGTTTGCCATCGCCATACAGGTTGCTGGCTATTGTTTTTGAGAAAACAATGGCCTGTAAATGGCAAAAATGGCATTGTAAAATGTGGCCAATGGAAGGGGGCCGGCACAATATCGAAGCAACTTCGTAGCATTTAATTCTTAGCACTTTATTTATTTCGCCTTTGAGGACCCCAACAGAATGAGAGTGTAGGGCATATACTTGAAATTTAAACAAATGTCTGCTGAAATGGAATAAAATAAATGAGAAAAATTTCAGAAATAAAATTAATATGCAAGAGGAACTCGACAGAAGCACCTAACTGAATTTTCTCAAACATCACAACACTAATATAAATTGATGGCGACAAGGATATCGGCGTCAACGATCTTCATCGACTATATAAGAGACTAAAAGTCACACTCTCATTCTGTTGGGTTCTTGAAATTTCGTAATAGTGACATGATTAAATGGCAAGCTAATGCTTCGAATCCCTTGGGAGTAGGCCTAGCGTTGTTTTCGCATTTGATTTGATTTCGTAGAACGCTTCATTTTGCTACCAAGAGCCTTCGAGCACTCGATTCTTCAAGGAATTTTCGACGGAGAATAAGAGCGCACTCAGTCCGAAGACCAAAATTCGAGAATTTCGTGTCCGATGCAAGCAAAACATAATAGGCTATAGTGACCGCACCTACTATACACTAAGGTTCATCGATAGAGGGAAGACTTGCGCACGTTTTCGAGTTCGGATCTCTGGCAATACCCGTAACATGAACCCAGCAAACAATGTATTGTCAAGTATTCATCTTAAACTTCCTTGAGACATTGATGTTGAAACTCTCGTCGAACCAGATACTGAATCGAGCCGATGCCTTCTCGCATGGCTCACCAAAAGCCCCGCGATTATTCTTTTATCTATTATGATGAGTCATGATTAAGAACCGATTTTATCGTCGCATTAAATTGATGGCACGTGCATCCTCAATGCAGAATAATGTCGATTCAGGAAGAGATTTCGATCATCGACGGTCATTGATTTTCAAGCTTCATTTGGCAATCCTTATTCCTTATAAAACATGAACCTTTGTTTTTTTGTTTTCTTATTCTTTTGGTTTCTTCTATAATGGAAACAAATGTCCTGTTTCGATAAAAAAAAAGAAAATAAAGCAAGTTTTTGCATTTCGTGTTAGAGAGTTTGCCATTATTTTATCGTCTCGGTATTACTTCCAGTTATTCCAGGTGAGAATAAACTGGGACGAGGTTAGTTTTAATTCTTTCGGATCAAATATATAAATGTTAAAATAGTTTTATTGTCAGCGGCCATCTCTACAAAAATGTTTTACACTATATAGATCTTTTTATTTTCAGTGGGGGAAACCCCGCTGTCGTGTATTTTGAAAAAGGGCTGTCGTGTATTTGAAAAAGGGCATTAAGACATGCTGTCCTTTTTAATAGTCAACCATCCTCTCAAAAATTTACAAATATTATTTGCGTTGAAAAACCACAGGATATACTGTTATATAGAATTATGGCATATTGTCCGGTAACTGCTAAGTTATTTTGCCCAATTCAACTTTAAAGTAGGCCTATCATAGGCCTAATAAATTTCTCCAAAGTATGCTGATAAACATTCTTATACATGCCATATAGTTGTTGCCTACAATAACTTTTTTTTTAACTTCTACTGTCCATGCAAACGACTCATTTTGTTTCAATTGACCCCATCAACATCTCCCTTAATTTAAATTAACCATGCATGCAAGGCAATAAATAGAATTTAGGATATGGGATGTGGGGATTTCCATGTTTGAATATGAGATCTGGGACATGGGATAATACGGTCCTCGTAGGACCGTATTTAACCTAATATATTTAGATCCTTTTAAAGAATATGTTGCACAAATAACATTCCTTGAGTTGGAAGGGATATGAGCAACCACTGGCGACTTTGTTGTCGATTGATGTACAATAAAAGCCCGCACTGATCGATGAAGAAACCGGTTCCTTATCAAATAAGGGACAGCACTCAACTTTTCATCTGTCGTATTGGCGGTCAAAACCTGGTTTATCAACCAGGAAATGATTGCCGCCAAATCGCAACAGTATTAGAAAACCACATATATTTTATCTTATTCCGAAAATTTGACTATTACAGTGAAGATTTTGTATATTACGCCTAACGTAGGCTGAATTTTTCGTTGTCATACATGTGATACGAAACGCTCTTGAGCCTAGCAAGTAATTAAAATTTGATTGGGAAAAGTCGCCAGATGTCAAGTTCGAAAATGGAAGGGGGGACTTACAGGCAGCACATTGAGTGTCATTTTGGAATCCAGTACAACAATTCAAGTAGAACCAGATTTGCTCAATTACTATCGAGGTCGAGAACTCGAGGCTAATAGCATATCGATCCATTTTCGTACGCATACAAAGATGATCAGTACAACAACCCAAAGTTTTCGAATTCGGTATAAATACCCGTAGTCTTTCTCTCGTCTTTTCAATTGTAAGACGCTCGTCTTCCTTCACCTTTGTTGTTTTTTCAAATATTTTTTGAATAAACTTATAAGATTTCTAAGAATATAGAATTGAATCATGGCTATTGTTTGCAAACTTTTGGCATGCCTGGTAACGATGCCATTTAATTTTATTTCATTTGACAAATAATCTAATTTTTTTTCTGTAATTTAGTTGGCATTTACTTGTTGGTCGTCCCTAGTGACCAGCGATGAAGTTCCTGCTAACCAAAGGACTTCAAAACAGCTTTTGCTTCTTCCTTCGTCTGGTTATCCTGCATTCTTACCGGCAGATATCTATAATCACCCACAGCAAGATTTCTTTGAAGACTCAAATCCTAGCAATCCTCGATCGCCTCAGCCGACGGAGAACGTACAGGGTCGTCGTAGTTCAGGTAGACTATGCAGCATTCATACAAGATCATATTTATCGGAGTTCCATAAAATCTTTCTGAACGATATCTCTCGAAATTAGATTTTGTCACAAAAGTTCACTCGTTCCCTTTCAAACTTTAGGCAGCGGCATTTATATGATGAACAAAAACCAAAAATCGTCAGTAGACGATGAGGAAGAACAGGAACGTTGCCCAAAGCCACAACCCCTTGCCGTAATCACATGTAAGAAAAGCGTGACATTTTCATTTTCTTATAAGAAGAATGAATCTCTAAATTATGTTATCACAAATTCTGAACGACCACATCAGCATGCGGCAATGGTTTGGGAACTGTAGTTTCGGCAGCACCCAGAGGAGTTATTTCATATTATGTTAACCGACCAGCTCCGGCTGCCGGACGATCGCTAGAAGAGGATCCCACTGCTCCTCCTGCTCCTGGCAATAGACATGGCCATCCCTTCCATCCACACTATCCAACATATCATCCTAACCCGTCAGTAAATTGTACTTATGCAATTGCGGCAGATCAACCAAACACTAAAGTGATGGTCAAATGCCTCAACATCTCTCCCAACATCAAAATGACGGTAGCAATCAACATCAGTTAAATTTAATATTCATGTAAGAGACCCAATTTATTCTACATGTAGTTAACATTATTTTTGGTGGATTAATTTATAGGTTGCCCAAGATGCGGCCAACCACCAAGAGCTTCAACAAAACGCGGCGTTCACTTCAACGTCCAGCTATCTAATTCTGAATGCAGATCTTTCCCAAGGCCTTGGCTATTTCCACTTTCCGGCACCCGCAGGTGGCTTCACATGCATTTGGTCTCATGTTTCACCTTAGGCATGCGAAACCAATCGATAATACCATGTCTTTGACATGGCTGGATTCCTACAATTTGTAGGCTATATATTTATTCTATTTTGTTAGTTTGATGTGTAGGACTATTTGATACGTTTTCAACACAAGATGAACTAATAATGTGAGAAATGACAATAAATAACTAATTAAGCAATCAAAACTTCTTTAGTGTTGTTAACTTTGTAGATAAAGCTTACTCATGTAAGCTATAAATCAATAATTATCATGCCCAAAAAATGACTAAAATATTTAAAAACATTATTTTTTGAATTTCCGGGAGATAAACTTTGTAACGTCATAGAGTTCTTGACGTCACCGTAGAAAAATATTCAGAAGACGAAACATAATATATTTACAGAAATATTGTGAATCCTGTGAAGTCTATATATACAGGCCTACACTTATGAAAGGATCTTTGGGTAGGCCTACAGAATAACCAAACCTATATATATCTTAGGATATTTATGAAAAATATGACTATATATTTTTAAGCCAAGATCTCTTATTGGTCTGAGGGACACATCAAACCGTCTGGCGTACAAAAAAATTGCTCGAATCGATATTTCAAAAGGGAGTATAGGCCTTATATAAAAGTATAGCCTAGTTTTCGAGTAATAGGCCTACTCATTCTTTGGGGTCCTCGAAGGGTCGTTCGTTTCGGGAAATGAAGAGTGCTTCGAAGCTCTTCGAATCATCTTCGTAGCATTTCGTAGTAGCCTACTCTTCATTTCGCTACGAAGAACCTTCGAGGACCCCGACGGAAAAATTTCATTTCGTTTTTGTTTTTATCTTCAACCTCCATCCTAGGCTACTAACTGCTGCGATACCATTTCGAAGAATTTTAATGCTCATTATCCTTCTATAACAACAAACCAGCTTTTGAGTACATAATATTTCAAAACCTGAGCAGTGCTGGTGAACGAACCGGGAAGTGGAAGGCACTTAACAAGGTTTTCATTTTCCTCAGTTTAAGCAGCAATGCTGCTTGGGGAGCCGACCGGGGGCGATCGATTATTTGCCCTTGCTTATACTCTCAACCAGTATAAATACCAAAACGGCACTGCTTTGTCGTCTTTCGCTCTTTTGTTTTTAAATTAGTATAGCCATGGAAATACAATCCACTAGATTGAGCACTCTCTTTTCATTGATGGTAAAATTCACAGTCAATAGTAAAAGATAGTGCGCGCAATTTTTTCAACTTACAATATTGGACTGTTTTATTTTGCACGTGTTAGTTTACGGGGCTTTGCCAGTTATCAGCGGTCGTTGCCAATTCAACTGCTGCATCAGAAACTATTTACGTTTTTCAAGAATCCAAACCACTGACGCCACCTTCACTCACCTTGCATGACAAGGCATCACCAAACAAAGGGGAAAAGCAACCCATGGCTATTTCCGTAGGCATGTCCAGCTCTAATGCAACCGCAGAGGAATGGATACGCAATAATAATCTTACTGTTGGTAAACCAATTTAGAAATATGTAGGCTATCCTGCTTTTACAGTATTAGATTTGTACCTAAAACGAAAATTCTAGATGGAAATGAATTATAGATTAAAAAAGTGCTTATTCACCTACAAAATTTCTTATACTGTAATCCTGTGAGTAGGCTATTTTATTTTTGAAGGCTCTTTGCAGCGATCAAAACAAAAAAAAAACACGTAATCAATTATTGGGCCCATTGTAAATGCTTTTGTATTTTTCAAACCTTAAATAAGAGATGAAGCAGATTCAGCAGACGGGGCCATTTTGGGGATATTTTCCAAATACACGGCAACATGCATGTTGTTCATCGATAGTGAACTCGGTCAAAGTAGTAGAAGGAAATGTTGAACATTTGAAGTCAAGCATCAACTCGATTAATGGTAAGTTGTCTAAGATTCTAGACTAAATTTAGTTGTAGCCCATTTGTTTGTGTTATAATTTATTTTGTGCCAAATTCACTGAATGAGTATTGCCTAATGTTTTTTATATCAAAGTAGGCTAGCCTACTTATGTATATAAGCAGTATACACAGCAGCAGAAATGTAGATATAATTGACTTCCATGACATAGCCTATTTACAAAAGAATTGTGGTAATCTAATGTAAAGCTAGAAAAACTGAAGAAACGTCATTGTTGAAAAAAAAAACGATAAAAGAAAACAAATTCTGAAAAATTGATCAATCTTACTTCTAGCAATCTTACAACTTTTATAGTAATTGATGAAGGCTGAACTATTATAACATAACCCAACCAAATGATTAAATTAATTTATTCAACACCCAATAGGTATTGTGAATCAACAAGGGGCACGCTTGGACCAACACACAAATTACCATTACAACGACGTGAAAGGTAGGCTATCTTCTACCGTGTATGTTTTTTAAGACAAAGATCGTACCTAGACAACCCATGTTTCCCTGATGGAGTTCACTTCTACTTGCACAACATTACATTGAAAACCCACTGTACTGGCAGACATTGAAAAATTCGGGTTTAGTTTTATCAAAACAATGTTGAAGCAGTGGTAGCCTAAAATGTTCATTGAATTGAAACATTTTTTAAATTTGCAATTTCCTTATGACAATATATGTGATATTATCTTCATCCGTTTGAACTGTGAGCAGAATTCCATCAAAAGGTTGCAACCCTGGATGGCCACGTCAACAATGTCAAAAGTATGTGAATCTCGTCATTTGTCATTTTAAAATTTGGTTGCATTTCTGCGAATATTTTACGAAAATCATATATAGGTGAGAGAGATCATACTTGATGTAAGGTTGAAGTCCAAAATACTTAGAGCTCCCATAAGTAGCCTAATATAGCCTAATTAAGTAGTTTAACGTTGCTGTGCTACAACAACAAAAAAATAAACAAAGTAGAAGATATCTAGCCTCCCCCACACGGGTGGCCTCGCGACAATATAGGCTACTCTCTCCTGAGTTGTCTGCAAGTCTGCTCCCCTTTAAAAGCCCTCTCTCTCAAGCAAAAAGGGCTTTACATAGGGAAGCAGACGAAATAAAAGTGGCTTTTTCATTTTAATGGTTTCCCAATAATTTGTAAAATCAAGGAAACGCAGTTCATTTTTTAAAAGACTTTAAAATAATTTGCGTTTTATCTTAAGTCTGAAAGTGTAAAAATGTTTCATTATGTAAACTTTCTATTTTTATGTGACATTGAATTCCTAAAGTGGTTCTGGAGAACCAGATTGACTTTATGTACGGTCAACTATTGGAGGCGAAAGACACCTCTTTCGGTATGTTTGTGATCATTTGTTTCTATGAATTGGAAAAAAAGAGTCAAGCAGGCAGTATTGTTCAAAGCTCACTGGATTCCCAATTACTAGCCCAACTCTTGGTTTGACCAATAAGAGGACGAATAATGAGTTAAATTCAAAAAGAAGTTATTCATTTTCCCAATTAATGATAGCTAAGCTTGGCTCTACCAGACTAGACACATCAATCGAATATTTGGGTCTATATATTTATTTTTCTAACTTATTGAGGATTATAGCCATCCATGGAAGGGTCACTGCACTTGAGAATTACGTCAACAATTTCAAAAGTACGTGATATCACTAAATTTCTTGTATTTATATTCATAACATTTTGCTATTTCATGAATATGTTCGTATAATACCGCGTCAAGTCATTTTTTAGAAATGAAAAAATTGTGGCTACAGTTCATTTCTGTGGGTTACAAAAACTCGATTATATAAAATGTTATACGATTCAGTTTTAGCAATTAAATTTAAATGTTTTGCTGTATGAATTGACATTACTTTTGGGTCGTATCAAAATGCCTAACCGTATATTCTCACCACGAGGGATCAGTTTGAATATATTATTTAAAAAACAATGCTCGTTTTTACATAACCAACAGCAGAAGCAAAAAAAAAAATAGCGGAGAAAGCTAGGAAATTCATACCCACATAGAGCCTACCTTGCGTGGCATATACATTTATACGTGTTGTGCTGCAAGAATATATGATGCATCCTACGGAAAAATATTATAATAAAAAATATAGCCTATAAAAGGCACTTTGATATGTCTCAAAAGTATTGTCATATAGCTATGTTTTATCTTTCATCAACAATTTCTACTCTCTTTGAAACTGTACTGATCAAGTGTTTACCGAGCAAGATGCCGTCCATATCTACGGTGAACTTTCGGTTGTAAAAGAGTCCACAAAAGGTAATAGCCTATCTCAAATCTTTGATATGTAGAAAACTGTATGTTTTTGATCAAATAGGTTTGAACGCAACGATTACCGACTTGGGAAAGGCAATCAACACCTCTAATGGTAATTAAAACTATAAATGTTGCCAAAATATAGCATAGGCTACTCTCTCAAAATTGGTGTTCACAAACGGTACACATTTTGTTCATCAAAGACTGCAAACAACGATGTTTAGCCACCGACTCTAAGATAATCATTATTATTTCATTTCTTTAAAAAAAATGTTTCTTCCCTTTTCTGTGTTTCCTATATTAACTAACCCGTACCGTCCACTTTAAAGGAGGTCTCCCATCTAAACTTTGACTGAAAGAGTTTTCATTTAAAGCCTGCATGGTTTACACTGGCGGTACGTTTTTCACATTTCTTACGTATTTTTTCTTACGGAGTAGGGATTAGCAACCCATGCTTAGTATACAAGACAAGCATACGATGAACACCCAGGTTGCCGAAACCTATATCATAAGGGAAAATACGTAAGGTTTCCGTAAAAACCGCCATTAGTGTGAACCATGCAGGCTTAAAGCCCTATATATTTTCACTTGCGCGCAACTCTCGCTTAACTTTTAAATGGCTGAAATTATATAAGTTAAACCAACCTTTTAGCTAAAGTGAGAATAGCATTGACATGTTCGATCACTTTTCTATCTCATCTTAACCTGATTGGCATGCAACTCATCTTTTTACCATTCATTTTCCATTTTGCAAAATAGAGTAAATACCCAGTGTTTACAAACTGGATTCCTCACTCTCATTTTTTGGACCTTTCGAAGACCCTTTCGAAGCGAAATGAAAAGTGCTTCGAAGCTCTTCGAAGTATTGTTGGTGCATTTCGAAGCACTTTCCATTTTGCTTCGAAGAGGATTAAAAAATGTGAGTGCTAAATGAAAAAAAAACATTGCTTACTCTGAGTAACCAAATTGTTTGTGAAACTTCAAAAACGGTGCCATGTTCCCAGTAAGTGAATATCATTTTTTTGAGAGTTTACTGTTAACTCAGTTGATCAGTCGTTATGTTCTTTATTTGTTTCTAGACATTAAAAAAACTTTTCGATAATAAATAAATTACCTTACCTAGGCTATATTGTTTGTAAAAATAGGTAATGTGAATTCATATTTTGCAGCCATGAGATCATCCATATCAGGTAAGCGTCATGTTCATATGATGACGCAGTTCAGTCAATATTTTCTTCCTATATCTAAAATGTTATTATAGAATTGACAGCCAAAGTGGAATTGATAGAACATTTCTTGGATGCCCCTCCTGTCTACTTCCATGCCTTTCGCTCCACGGATTTTCCCGAAAATAACACTTTTGTCACGGAAAATGCTGTTACCATCACCTACGAGTCAATCCGTTTAAGTAGTGGAGGCGGTTTTAAAAAGGACACTGGAGTTTTTACGGCTCCAGTAGGCGGCACTTACATCTTCAATTTCAGAGGCTACACCGATGGGAAAAACGCCGTGTCAACCAACCCAATAATTGGTATTGGAGTCAATGGCGATTTTTACATAGACATCGTCAAGGGTGGCACTGGAGTAGAATCTAGAGAAGATTTCGTTTCTTGTTCGGCTGTTGTACCACTTTCTAAAAACGACCGAGTACAGGTGAACTTACTCAAAGGAAAGCTATCAGAGATGAAAACTACTCTAAACAGTCCCTACAAGAGTACACAGTTCTCTGGTTCCCTGCTGAGCAGAAAATTTGTTTGATTTGATATAAAGGATCAACACAGATGACTGTTTTGTAAATGTACGAATTTCACTGATATATTAGCCTATATTTATTTATCCTCGTCTCGTGACAGATAGCCTACAAAAAGTGAAATTAAATTTGATAGAATAAGTATAAATATTGTACAACGATCTGTTTTGGTTCACAAAAAGACCATAGCCTACACTTGATAGCCTATCCCTAATTACTATTTCATCAAAGAAATATTATAAATGAAGCCTACATATTATTGGAATTAAAAGAGAATATCTGAAGCACTTCAAATGGGAACTATGATAGAAAACATTCTCCCTTTTAACTCAAATTTACCAGTTTACTTAAAATAGCACGCAATTCTTATTGTGCCTTAATTTCCCAAAGGGATTCTGTACGACATTGTTAAGCACCCTTCGGTTGTCCGAAACACCCAATAGATGGACACCTTCGAAACTAATCAATTAGATTCCGTTGAAACGGCCCGGCCGATTTAAAAGTTCCATACTTCAAAAAATTTGGCATATTTTCTTACACTGGAATGGGATATTTGCAAATAGTTTTTTTCCCGTTTGTTAAATGTTAAATAGAGATGTGCGTCGTGTGATAGGAAAACCTGGCACCATTGTGTTTTCTTTACTACTACAAGATACGATTTACGAACGTTTTTTTTAGTTAAAAAGTATATATTCACCGATAAACAAGCGTTATGTGGGGAAACTATTAGAACTCTACGGGTTAGGACAAATTGAAATCGGAAAAGTTGCCAACGTAAAACTTAATCTTGATGTTTACAAACTGATTAAAGCGTTGTGGTAGATGAACTGTCGGTGCCGTGTTGTTTAATAGACATCATTTAGACGTTTCTTTTTTTCATTTCCGGGTTTTATACGAAAAACTGTGTATATAGTGTGGTGTTCGATATATCAGCTGATGGCCTGAGGCCATCCGAGGCCAGTGTTAATCAGTCTTGTACCGTCTTCGGTCCTGGTGTGACCATGCTCTTGTCTGTGCCAATAAACCAGATACTCTCGATCATAACATGGCGCAGTTGGTAGGATGACTTTTTTGTGTGCACCTACAACATCTGGTTGGCAGCCATTGTGAGTGTGAATTCGTGTTTTGCGTTTTGTGTGTTGTGAAAGCAGTGCTTGAGCAAAAACAGCTTCCGGTCGGCCATCTTGAGCCACCACGCTGCAACTGTCGAGAACTAACGTTTATCCAGTGTTATCGCTCGCATCCGCTAGTTTTCGTGAAAATGCCGAGAAGAGGTGCTTCACATGCCTCTACTCCACGAAACCGTCGTGTTGTCAACGCCAACGACCCAGCCACAGAACCAGAAAACAATGCCGACAACACCGGTGGTCAGAGACGACCATCTACGGCCGAACTCCTCGCAATCATCGAAAGCATGCGTGAAGACAGAGCCAAAGACAAGAAAGAGCGTGACAAACGCGAGAAGGAGTTGAAGGATTCTGTTGCTGAGTTGCGCAACCGTATTTCCATCGACGACCGCACCAGAAACCCTCGCCCAAACCAGCCAACTGGAGGTACTTCTGACGAAAATAAACGCCTAATCAACGTTTCAGGACTGGAGAAGATGGCCGGCGATATCTCTCTAAGGGATTTCCAGTCTTGGAGGACCAAATGGAACGATTTTTGTCAAATCCAACGCATTTCAACTTTCCCACCATTGGAGCAGATGGCCGCATTCAGGATGACACTATCGAACGAGATGTTGCAGACGGTGGAAATGGTTCTCAACATTCACATAACCAACGCAACTACTCCCGATATTGTGTTAGATCACATCCGTAATTACATACGCAAAAAGAGAAGTGTGGCTCTCGACAGAATGGAATTCGAACAATGCCGCCAAGAGTTGAATGAGTCATTTGACAACTTTTATATTCGTCTTCAGCGAATCGCCACTTGTGCTGATTTGTGTGCCCATTGCTGGGATGAACGTATGGCTACTCGCATCATTGTGGGAATTCGGGACCAGGAAACGAGGAAAAAACTATTGGCTCTCGCGCCGTTCCCAGCCCTGCAGACAGCCGTCGACTTATGCCGCAGTGAAGAATCGGCTTCCGAGAATGAACCCGCCCTAGGCCATCACTCCAGATCCATTTACCGCGTTAACGGGAAACGAGGACGAAGATTTCAACACGACCGTGGCAGATCCCGCGAGCGACAGGGCAAAGATGGTTTTCAGAACTGTGGACGCAGCCACGACATTGAAGACACTTGCCCGGCTAGCGGAAAAATTTGTAATTCATGCGGCAAGGAAGGTCACTTTGCCTCCATGTGCCCACAACGAGATAAATCTTCTTCCCCAGCCCCTCCCGAGAAGCGGCAGAAACGATCTCACGGCCAAACAAAAGTTGGTAGTGTTCGAGTGCTTCGAGTTGCCACCACACGCAGAATACCAACTGTTGATGTCGAAATATTTGACAGCCGTGGAAAATATTTAGCAGTCATCACCGCCGTTCCTGATAGTGGTGCCGAGGCTACAGTGGCTGGCTTCGACGTTCTAAAGCTAATTGGCGGCGACGTTGAGAATTTGCTCCATCGTGGCGCGGACAATTTGGTGGCCGCCAACGGTCTATCGCTAGAAACTGCAGGACGACTCAAATATACCGTCTCACTTCGTGGAAGATCAACAGTCGCCACTATCATCTTTAGCCCAGAACATACGGGAATGTTGCTATCGTGGTTTGTCTGCGTGGAGCTGGGACTACTTCCGGCTAACTACCCGGAACCTATCGCTATCCGTTCCATTCAGAACACAGTTTCATCAGCGGACGAACCAGTACCAATTCAGCCAGTGAATGCCGATGATTTGCCGGCCATTAAAGAGCAGTCATTGAAAGAATTTGCCGATGTTTTCGACAAAGGTGACATTTTGAAAACAATGTCCGGCCCGCCCATGTGCATTGAGCTACAACCTGATGCCGTGCCCTTTGCAGTGAATGGTGCCCGCCCGATCCCCTTCGCTCAACGCGACGAGGTCAAGAAGATGCTGGACGAGATGGTAGCGAAAGGGATCATCGAACCAGTCATCCAGCCGACGGACTGGGTACATCCGCTCGTTGTCGTCACTAAACCGAACGGGAAAATTCACATTTGCGTCGACCTCACCCGCCTCAATCGATACGTCAAACGGCCTATTCATCCGCTGGTCACTCCTAAAGACGCGGTGGCCGGAATATCGAGCAAGGCTAAATTCTTCACAACTTTCGACGCCCGTCACGGTTATTGGCAACTTCCTTTACAGCAGGAAAGCCAGCTCCTCACTACATTCATCACGCCATGGGGGCGATTCAAGTTTTTACGTGGCCCAATGGGCCTCGTTTCGACTGGTGACGAATTTTGCCGTCGCACCGACTCGCTTTTAGGAGGCATTCCCCGACTAGTTCGCGTCGTGGACGACATGTTGTTATCTGCAGAGGATTTGGCGACCTGTAAAGTCTAACTTAATTGAATAAACATAAGCATTTATTTCAACACAGTGTATTTACTTACTAAAGGTGGTACTGCAGGTGGTGGTGGAGTACAACAACTCTGATTTGGGATACAACTGTGGGGGGTTTATATACTACATCAAGAAGCTAGAAAGTCACATACCGGAGAGGACAACTCTCCGCATAAATGAGTATAAGTACTTCAAGGATTTCTCCTTGAAGTTACAAGAAAGAACTGAACTATGGAATATTCGATCAGATATCGAATATTCCGAAGAATTCAAGAGAAGTCAAACATGAAGAGATGCTTGACTATGAAAGCGGAAACATAAATGGAATATAAGAGATATAGGAATATTACATTCCTTCCCCTTTTCGGAAAAAGGAATTATTCCTATAATTCTAGAAAGCTCTACAGAAAATTAACCCAAATAATATTTACCAAACCGATAGAAGTTAATACAAAAAGAAAAAGAGGGTACATTTCAATCATGGAATTTTGCTGTTCCGTGTTTGCTACTTCGTATTGTGATTTACTATCAAGGTGAAAACAACAAGCATTAGTTTAGCGTCATTTTCTTTTTCCTTAATAAAAAGACATCGCGAACAATTTCGCGAACTTATGGGAGGCATGGATAACAATTACATCGCGAACTATATCGCGAACTTACGGAAGATATGGAAAACAAGTTATTGCTTATCTTTTTTGGTTGGTCTTCGACCACGTCGTTGTTTCTTCTTCGGGGTCGGGGTTTCTTCGGATTCCTGTTGCTTAAGAAATGTTTCTTGTTGTTGTCGGAGCTTTGTTAATACTCTTTCGATCATTTCCATCCGATCGTCCAGAGTCTTTTTTGTCACTTTTACTTCTTTTCCAACGTATTCTTTTTCATAGTTGTGAAGCCACATTTCGTTTTCGGACAGCGGATCGGTGCTATCGCTGTCGATGTTTCGACCTTTCTGCAGTTCTTGCCCCGGCTCTCGTGGCAAGTCTTCGTCTATGTGATTAATTGCGTCGACTTCCGCAGTGGCGGAATATTTACTTCCTGGTGTTTCCTTTCCCGTCTCTATTGCCAGTGGATCACTATCTCCTTTGGTGAAGATGATGAGAGACATTGTTGGTTTCTGTTCTTGTTCACAGTTTCTACATTTGAATTCTATTGGAGGGCCTACTACTCCAGCGGCCAATCCTTGCTGAATTTTGCTGAACGCCAACACCATGTCACATTTGTTCACTGTGTTTTCACCGTATATGTAGTCCGTGTAGTTTATACGGAAACTTGTTTTCAATTTCGTTAAAGCGTCCATTCCGAGAATTATGTCCACTTTCATGTCTACGACTATGGCCCAGATGTTGATAACGAGGTCACTTACTGTGATGGTGAGGTTTGCTTTTCCAGCCGGAAACAATCGGATCTGATGCACTGGGTCCGTATAAACACTTGAAAACGCCTCGATGACTATTTTGTGTTCTTTACACGATAAGGCGATACTTGTCCAACTTGATCCAAGGACGGCCTGGGCCGGGAAGTCTTCGCACAACACAGGAATCGAAGTTGACGACATGTTGAATGTAGTTGGACTGATACTTGTAAAACAAATGCTAGTCTATGTATAGAAAGTGGGTGAATGTCAAGGCGGTGAATCTGGATAGAATTTTCTTTTGTCGACTGGGTCTTGTCACATCGGAAATCAACGGTCACGGTCATTGGACCATAACAGGTTCTGTTTACTCGAGGAAGAAGCAAGATATTCCAGAATGAAGTGTAATACGATAAAGAGGAATAACACAGGGATTTTCTTTGTTTTTAGTCATCCCATGCGCGCTTGAGTCCACGAAGCGCGTTGTCAATGTCTTTCTCCCGCTGTTTGTCGCTCTCGTCAACGATATTGTCAGTCGTAGATTTTCTTTGATTGCGTAATTCTGTGACAGTTTTTTCTAGTTCCGTGACGTACACCATTAGCTGTTCCCGTGCACAACGCTCCTGTTCTTTGCTGCTTTGTTCAACTTCTTGGTCTGCAAAATCTTTGAGGATTTTTAATGATTTTTCCACGTTGTGCAACGTTAGTTGTAGGGTTTTCAGTATTTGGTTAGTTAAGCTTGTATGCTTGGCAGACTTCGACACTTCTAATGGGGCGCTGGCTTCAGACTTCTGTATCTTGTTACTCTCAGAATCTCCCGACATGATGTAGTTTCAACTGCCTGTGATTTCGGAAAACTGTTTTTTTTTTTTTTAATCGTTGGTTGGTCACAGCGCAGCGTGATGAACAGTTCTTTGTTTGTGTTTTGGGCCAACTGGGAGTCTTGCTGGAGAAACAGAGCATATATCTGTCTGTTTTCGACGGTCCGGAATTTTCGTTATTTAGTAGATCGAATAAGAAATTCTTGAAAGCAACAGAAAGGGGATAGAAGAGAATATTTCGAGTGTTGCTTGCATGATTAGGTAAGGAATGACATGTTCAATGATCCGTAACAGAAATTCTCAGAAGGTCTTAGAAAGTCCGTTACAGGTCGCTTCTCAGGAGATGACCGATACAACAGGTAGGAAGTGAAACCTCCTGTAGTTAGTCAAGCGTTTAGCTAGTGTTGCTGGCTAAGGACTTGGTCACGAGCGTGGGATGCTTAGTTTTATTTTGACTCTGGTGAGAGGGAGTCATCTGTTTGTCTTTCAGAAGGAAGTGTTTTTTTTTTTTTTTTAAATTCTTAGTTTTTTTTATGGAAAGTGTTATGAAAATTGTAAACTACTTATCGGCAAATAAATGGATTACTTATGAAGTGTTGGTTTCATTTGGTTTGGGATATTAAAGCATATTAAAACTAGTTGTTTATTTTTTTTTTTTTTAAGATGTTTTTTTTTTCCGTTTTGATTTTTTTTTTAAGTTTTAGGGTTTTTTTTTTATCATGGGTAAGTTAGTGTTACTAAATTAGCGGTTAGTGATTACAGTCAAGGCATTATTATATAATTTTTTAGTAGTTTTTTTTTTCTCTTTTTTTTTTTTAGTTTTTTTTTAAATGTTATTTGCTTTGGTAACAAGGGGTAAGTAGGTTAGTAAAAGTTAGTAAATGTTGGTTTCCTTATGGTTTGTAATGTTAATAAAGGTTAGTAGAGATTAATGATATCCTATTGTGAATAGAGGTTAGTAGAGATTAATGTGGGCTGTTTATGTGGGACTTGGGTGTTAGCGTTATTTTGGGGGATCGCAAGGGCAAAGATCTTCCCAGACAAGACCTTTACCAACTACATAGGTGCAGTGATTATGAGAGTGCAATTCACGTTCTTGGGGAGGTGCTGTTGGTGGTTTTTCTATTGGTTTTAGTGGCAACATGGGGCTTGCTGCTTCTTTTTCTAGTTTATACATTCTCTTTTTATCTCGTCTTTCTCTGACGTTCTGAATTAATTTTGGAAATGGGTTTAATGCTATGAACAAACGTACGCAAACAAGGAATAGAACAAAGCCAATTACGCACAAAACCATAATTTTTAAAGTATCGACCCATGAAAACATATGTCCTATATTATTAGTTTGTTTTTCGGAGACTACGACACTTGAAAAGGAATTTGAACTAGTGTCTTGAATTCTACCCATCAGATCATTTAGTACATTTAATTGCTCCAAGTCACTAGTTTCGTGACCAGGATGTGCTTGTAAGGAAAAGTCGAAATCATTTAAAGGTACCTCGTTAAATTCTGCTATTAACTCTAGGTTAGTAGAGTGAAGATTGGGTGTTTGTTCTATCCAATCTCCGCCCTGTGCGTTATGTATCCAAGAGTGAGGTTTACCGTTTATATTTACAAGGTGAGATTGCCAAAAGCAATTGGAAAAGGGGTGGATAGAATATCCATCTATTCCAATTGTATAATTCATGTTGTTAAAATTAAAGAATGGTTGAAAACCACAGCTTGTCTCGACAGCTGTGATATTCGTGCGTTGCTCCTTGCATTGCTGCAACAAGAGCATTTCTCCGAAACCTTGAAGCCTAGAGCAAGTGGGCATTCGCAGAGCTGCGGCCGCGAGTAGACCATTGCCCTGAGCTAGTAGTATTGCTTGGTTTCGCTTTAAAGCAGATACTTGACAATATACCTGACGGATTTCAGTGGCGAGCTTATTTTCATGTTCAATTTGCAGTTCCTGCTTGTATTGATTATGTAAAGGAATGACGAGTTTTTTAACTTCATTTGGAAGATTCAGTATCTCCTGTTCACTACTTTGGGACTGCAATGGTATTTTTGAAGGTTGAGTAGTTTGTTCTGACGAAATTTTCGCAGTGCCGTCCGTTAACTGCTCTTTACTAATCGGTAGACGTTGATTTGGATCATTAATTACGGCTCGTTTAGTTATTGTGGCGTTATTGTTGCTAATGCTAACATTGGTATCCATTTCAATCACATCAGCTAATGTAATTTGTGGAATGTCTTCCGCCTCGAATAGGAATGGATTAAAAAATTCGAATTCCCATTGTTGGGAGGCTAAGCGCTTGTTGCATGCTTCTAATACGAGATATCCGCTTTTTTCGAGAAGACCGTCACCGTCGGCCATTATGCATTTTCTAGTTTTAATTTCCATAATTTGGCCAGTGTGCTTGATTTTTGCAAATTGCAGACTGTTATTATCACATCGGCGTAGAAATAGGGTGTTTTCAAGAGGCGGTACATGGTGATTAGGTATGTTGGTTTGTATATATATATGGTGAAAACATAAATCCGAATTAAATTTTCTAATCGTAAAGTCAGTTAAAAATTCAAAGTTTGCTCTAACCGCTGGGGACCTACAGGGTTCCAATATCAGCCTTGGAGAGATCTTGTGGTTTTCTTCCGCAACACATCTTCTTTCATCATTCTTCCAAATACTCAAAGTTCCCCAATTAAAAGTTTGATTTAATCTATTTTTTCCGACTGTAATCATAGGTTTACCCCTTAGCTCATTTTTTACGTATGCTAGATCTTCGACTGTCATGGGCGGATAGTTTTCTACGATATCTGGATTAACATTGACTTCAGAGAACTGCCAAGTTTGATTTAATAAATTTTGTTGACAATTTTTAAGCAAAATTTTGTGTCCTATTTCAACGGTTAGGCATAGTAGCGATTTTTCTTCTATGATTTGCCGATTTTTTAGATCTACCACCCAACGGGAGGTAGTACGTGAGCATGGTTGTAATGTTATATACGAGCTGTTAACGGCGGTGAGACATATGTTTGTATTCTGTCTACGGATCGACTGGTCAACGAAAAATTCGAAGTTTTGATGGGTCTCGTCTCTTGTTTCTGCCTCCTCTTGTGAGGCCATGAGAACTACTTCTTCTCCGTCGTCAAAGGCAGTTAAAAACTGATTTCCTGGCACGAGCGACCTTAAATTTCCCCACGCGTAAGATACGCTATAAAGACGATTATTTGTGGACCTTGCTCTGTTGTTTAGGGTTTCCCGGTCTAAATCTACGTTTCTTTTCGTTACTCGGACTGTTCTATGAGTCAGAAGGAAGGTATCAGGTAACCCAACAACACTAAATCCTTCTAGACGCGGTATCATACCGTCCCTACAGATGTTTACTCTTTCATTTTTGAATAGAATCTCGATTTGTTTTCCGTCATCTATCAATCTTCCTTTAGATTTTCCGTCCGTTGTTGAAAATTTTCCTTTTCCATGCAAAATACTATGTGATCCACAACTATTATTTTTGTTTCAGGAGCTCTCCATACTATGGTATTATGATTAAAAATAAGTTTCTCATCCCTGATGCTTACATTATGATAACCAAATGGGGAATGAATTGGGTCATTAGGATTCTCTTGTGTCAACGTTATATCTTCGGCCAGGCAGTTTAAAGTGGTATACTCTTTGGTCGCATACCATTGGCCTTCGCCAGTCGGTTCTTGTGAAAATTTATATGTACTACCGCTCTTGATTATCACATTTCCTCCACACTTAAGGTTTAAAACCATGTTCCAGCAATCTGCGGGTTCTACAAATTTGCTGTCGTGAAAATAAACAGTATCATAGGAACCGACCCAAAAGGATCCCGTTATTCTTTTGGTTTTTACCCATTGAGAACATGTATGTGCCTTCCAGGTTATGGTTGGTTTCAACTTTGTTATCAATGAGTAATCCTTTTCAACAATCGGGCCATGGTCTATCGGTTGCGTTTTGCAATAATATGGGTCTTTTAATTCAATTATCCCTTTAGTAACCGGTTTCGTGCAGTCACAAACTGATCTATAAATGGCCTGAATTGGATTTGGTAAAATTACGATGCAAAGGACAAAAACGAAGCGGACGTATGAATTCGCCATCTGTACAAGAAAACAAAGATCTTTTAATATCTTTGCGGGCGTCGAGCCACTGGTCTTAGATTATATCTATTATTCGTCTGTTGGATGGGTTCAGGGTGGTTAAATGGAGAGGGATTTGGTGGATAATTAAAAAGCTGTACGTTAATCTCATTAGCAGGAAATCGCTTTCCAGAAACTGTCGTATTGCTATTACGCAACGATCTAACAGAGTTTGAAACGGCTGGTTCCAATTGGCTAAGTTTCGCCATTTTCGGCGGTCGTCCCCTCTTTCTTTTTAATTCAGGGACCGGATCCAGTGCTACTGCTGGGATAGAGTGTTCCCGTTTCCTTTGATCACTGTTTCTTTGGCTAACTCTTGTCGGAAAATTGTTCTGCTGCTCCTTCCCCATAGTCTTTACTTTTACTTTCTTTCTCTGGTCTATACTATGTCCGTGTTCTCCTACTAGGTTCGTAGCATCGTTCTTTCTATCGCTGTGTTCTAAAAATTTAGTTCTCGGTAAATATTTTTTAAGTCTATTGATATGTACTATTTGTCTGTTTAATTGTTTTTTACTCACAATTTTCTCTCGTAATATTTCACAGTTTAAACTGGATAATATTTTAATTACTTTAAATGGACCATCCCATTTGTTATTAAATTTACCGGCTGATGGCGGTAATTTCAGTAATACTAAGTCGTTGACTTGAAAAATGTTAGGTTTACTGTTCTGATCGTAATAGGATTTCTGCTTGGACTGAGCTTTTCGCAGATGATCTTTAGCAATTTCAAAAGCTCGTTGCCATTGTTGTGAATAAACTTTGGCGTCATATTCTTCGTAACGGTAACGTCTATTTATATTTACTTCGTTTGGCAATACTGGTGGTCGTCCATAAAACAAATAAAATGGGCAAGTTTGTATACTCGATTGTTCAGCTGAATTATATGCAAGCGTAACGAACGGTAAGAACATATCCCATTTCTCTGGTTCCTCCCCTACGTAACAGGCCAACATATCGCATAATGTGCGATTGAATCTCTCGACCAACCCATCCGATTGTGGGTGGTAACTGGTAGTTTTCAACTGCTTAATTTTGAATAACACGCAAATTTCGCTCACTAACTTTGATAGAAAATTACTTCCTTGATCGGTTAATACTTGTTCTGGTGCGCCATATTTTGTAATAATTTTATCAATAAAATGTCGAGCGACAGTCTGTGCTGTCATATCCTTCATTGGGATCGTTAAAACAAATCTACTTGCGTAATCGGATAGTACGAGAATATATTTATTACCTTTTCTACTTTCCTGAACTGGGCCTACTATATCCATTGCTATCTTTTCCCAAATTCTTTCTACAAGAGGCATTGGATGTAGTGGCGCCTTACTAGCTCCGTAAGCTTTTCGACGTGCACAAATTAAACAACTGTTAATATACAAGGTCACGTCGTCTCTTAGTTTCGGCCAAGTAAACTGTTTTTGTATCCTAGCCATAGTTTTCGCTATTCCCAGATGTCCTGCCAACATGTGATCATGATTTAATCTCATTACTTCAGATTTCTTTGATTCTGGTACCACTATTCTTCCATGTTTATCTAATAATTCGTTACTTTCTGTTAGCTTAAAATTTTTCTCGGTCTGTAATTCGCCTTTTTCTAAGGATTCAATTATCGATTTGCAATACACATCGCTCCGTTGCGCTTCAGCCCATTCGTTGTCGTGTTTAGGAACTATGGTAGCAATCAAGGGCTTCGGTACGCGACTAAGGCAATCCGCGTTTTGATTGAGCTTGCCGGATCTATACCCAATCTTGATATCATACTCCTGTATTTTAAGTGCCCATCTGGCAAGTCTGCCAGCTGGTTCGTTTTTCGACATGAGCCATTCTAAAGGCCGATGATCAGTGACCACTGTAAATTTTCTTCCATATAAATATGGCCTAAATACATTAATCGCGTGTATAATCGCATACGCTTCTTTCTCTGTAGTCGACCATTTGGCTTCTCGGTCGTTTAAGTGCTTCGATGTGTACGCTATGACGACTTCGCGGTCGTCCTGTCCTGTTCTAGGCGCTGAGTGGGGTGGACATTGCATTTGTGCTAATACTGCGCCAATCCCGTACCCTGAGGCATCCGTATAGATGATGAATTCGCGCGAGAAGTCCGGATAGCCTAATATAGGTTTCGAGACGAGGCAATTTTTAATGCAATTAAAGGCGTCCCTTTGTTCGTCCCCCCAAATCCATCTTTCATTCTTACGGGTTAACTTTGTTAATGGATGAGCTTTCTCAGCAAAAGCTCTTATGAATTTTCGGTAATAGCTGGCTAGTCCAAGAAACGAACTTAGTTCCTTGGCATTTGTAGGTTCAGGGTAGTTGGCAATAGACTCGACTTTCGCACTGTTAGGGGCTACACCCTCGCAGGACACAACATGCCCTAAAAAATCGATTTTCTCTTTAAAAAATTCGCACTTCTTTAATTTTAATTTCAGGCCTGCCTCCGCTAATATCTTAAAAACGGATTCTAAGTGCTTTATATGGTCTTCTAAGGTTTTACTAAAAACAATGATATCGTCACATCGTCACAGACGAAGGCTGTCTTATGTTTATCTGCTTCTTCGATCTCTATTTGCCAGTAGCCACTAAAGAGGTCCAAAGTTGAAAAATACTTGGCACCGTATAGGGCATCGATTGTATCATCTATCCGTGGGAGCGGATACCTATCCTTTATAGTAGCCTTGTTCAACTGACGATAGTCAATGCAGAAACGCATTTCACCTCCTTTCTTAGGGACCATTACTACAGGGGCTGCGTACGGACTTGTACTTTCTCGAATTATATTGTGAGCTTCCATCTCTTGTATTTGGGTCTTTACTATTAATTTCAATGCTTCGGGAGTTCTGCGTAAAGGGAGGTTGATGGGATCGCTTGTACCGGTGTTAATGCTATGTTTAACAGCTGTAGCCATGCCAAGTTCTGACATTTTTTCAGCGAACAGCTTACTGTGTTTATTAATCAGGGTCTTCACAGCAGACAATGATTCAGTTGGTATCTGTGGAAAATTAAATCGATTGTCTGGCTCAATTTTAATACTGTACATCGGATATTCGGGCAACGGTATTACTACAGGGGAGTCATTCCCTTTGAATAATAGACGTCTACCTTGGAGGTCGACTGCTATTCCATATTTAGTGAGGAAGTCAATCCCTAATATACAACCTTCGTTGAGATTGTCTAAGACATAGAAGGAATGCCTATACTCTTGATCGTCTGACACATGTACTGCTAATTCGTATAATCCTCGTGATTTTATAATTTCTCCCGACACCGTTTTGAAGATTAAGGCTATATGCTTTTCTTTTTCTGTTACTTTTTCATTTGGAAGCTTAGTTATTAATTCTATTGATATGAAGCTAGCTGCCGCGCCTGTATCTACGAGCGCTTGCGTTTTTATGGAGAATATAGAGATGGGTATGCGGATAAGTGGAATACTAACATTACTAAAATTGTTAAAATCAAGGTTATTGTTAAATTTATGCGTATCTATATTATTTATTTTATGCGTGGTCTTTCCTAATTTCTTCTTTGAAAGGTTGGGCGGTCTATCCTGGTTCGACATTCTCGTTGTATGTGTCCTCGTTTACCGCACTTATAACAGTTAATAATCCTTTGATTATTGGATTTAAAACGGGGAGGTTGCTGGTTCCCGGCGGGTCGTACGTACGGGGGTGGTCTACGCGAGTTGGTAGTATACCGCGGAAAACGATTACTAGGGTTTAGATTTGGGTTAGGGGTAAATATAGGAGTATTCTGTACTGGTAAGAATGTCTGAGACTCGTCCTGCCTGTCGTAAGAGATTCGTGGGGAATGTGATCGGGGGCTTTGACCACGGGAAAATCCGTGATTTGTTTGAAAACGTTCAAGGCTACGACTTCTAGGTCTTGTATAATTGGTTCCACTACCTTGCCGATCGGAGAAACTGTTGCTTCTGCTCCTTGTAGATGATCGAAACTGAACGCGGTTTTCTTGCCGACTGGGCCTACGATCCCCAGAGAGGGAACGTCGCGGGGTGTAGTGGTCCGCTACTGCGATTGTTCGATCCTGTGTGGGGTTTCCCTGTTGATTGGTAGCATCGGATATCTTAGTAAATTTTTCCAATTGGTTTCGTAAATTTTCTATTTCTTTGTCTTGCTGTCTTTCATGGTGTGATATTCCGGCAATTACGGCTGTTAGACCTTTGTCTTCGGTTAAGTCTTTATTGATTACTACAGTCTCGGCAGTATAAGCATGGTCACACAATTGTTCGTATGTATCGTCCCTGGTCATTCTTGGCCAAACTTCTTCTTTTATCTTAGGGAGAAGTCCTTTTAATAGAATCTTTTTCTTGGAAGCACTACGTAGTTTCTGAATATCAATTATCAGATCTCTTTCGCCCCTTGGGGTGTTAGGTGTTATTATTTTCTCTTTGCCATATATACTGTCATAGAGGCTATCTAATTTTGCCACGAACGCACGTGTACGTTGTTCTGGTTTCTGTTTTAAAGTTTGCAATTTGTTTCTTAATTTGTCGAGGTCGGATTCGTCTCTGAATCTTGCAACGAAGTCTTGTCTCCATTCGGTGAAATCTATGTTATTCCCTTTTAATTCACTATACGCAGTGTGCCAATCTAGGGCCTCTCCTCCTAAGCGGTCTGAATAAAATCTGACTTTTTGACTATCATCCCAATCGTTGTTTCGTGCAACCCTGTCAGCTTCCTTAAGCCAATCGGTTACTAGCTTATCCGTTGTTTTCCCTTTAAATATGGGAATCGATTTTTTGTCTTCCCTGGAAAATAGTTCTCCCAATTGTTTAACGAGTGGTGTCGCGATGTCTGGTGCGGTTCCAGTGGCACCTTGGTTTGGGGGTGTTGTTGGGGCCATTCTCTGCGGACTATTAGAGATGGATAAATGAAGGCTACCAGGAACGGTAGAGTCGGAATCGGAGCTTGCCGATGTAAAGGTAGTTGTATCGTTAGGGTTAAGTCTACGACGCGGTGTTCGAGGGGAATGGGTCCCTTTTGTAGAGCTTTGGTATTTGTGGAGCTCTTCACTTAATGTATGTATTTCAGTATTCTGTTTGTCTATGTATTCAGATAAATCTTTTACTTGGTCGTTTAATCGGTCGTTAGTAAGACTACTTTGTTTTTGTAAGTTTCTGAGTGAATCGATTTCCTTTTCAAAAGTGATATTTTTATCAATCTCTGTCTGGATATTAAGCTTTAGCGAGTTTATCTCTTCTTTAAGATCGGTTACTATTATCTCTAGGGAATAATTCTGATTTCCAAGTTCGATATTCTTCGAGTTAACTTGTTCTAGTTCGCTCTGTAATGCGTCTTTGTCGTCGTGAGAATCAGCAATTTGCTTATCTCGATCCTCTAGCTGTTGTTGTAAGCTGAATATTGAGTTTCGGAGTTCTTTGATCGTATCTGAGCTTGCACCTATCAATTCGCTGTGTAAGGATTGGTTCACCGCTTCAAGTGAAGTATTTTGGGCTGTCGTATTTTGTAGTTGGATTTTAAGCTGGGATATCTCTAATTTAAAGTTTTCTGACTCACTTTCAAATGTTCGCTCGGCTTCTTTGAATCTCTGTTCTTTTTCTGTAAAGGTTTGTTCTCGGTGTTGGAGCTTAGCAGTCTGCTCTTGTAATTGTTTCTTTGTTTCCCTTAATTCAGCTCCGAGAGTCTTTTCTGCGTCTTTTTGTTCTAGTAATAGTTTCTTAATATCTACTAACTCAGTTTTTAGCTGAGCTCGTTCTGCCGCAAGCTTGTTTTGAGTGTCTTGTGTCGCGTCTAACTCTTCCTGGTGAGTCTTTAGTTGTTCTTTTAACTGAGCGATGTACCTGTTGGCCTTATGTAGCTTGTCACTATTCTCGTTACCTTCGGCGATTAACTGTTGATTTTGTTCTGTACTTTCAGTTGTGACGAGCCTGATATAGTCGTCACGTTGGGCTATAGTACGTTTTAGGTTTTCTACTTCGGCTAACAAATCGCTTTGTGACGCTTTGTATGATTTTATTTCTTTCTGTAAAGTTAGGGCGGTTTGCTGGGCTTTGGCGAGGGGCCTTGAAAGTTTTGTAGTAACCCTATCGACTCTTTTACCCGAGAGAGCTTCTAAACGTTTAACGTCGTTTTTTAGTCTTTTTACTTCTACTCTAGATCTGGCGTGTTGGGAGAGAGCTTCTTTTTGCAATAGTAGCAGTACGTTCTGTATGAATTCTAATTGCTTCCCATGCACATGGGTTAGTTGCTGAGTAAGGACATTAACTAAATTATCGTTTCCTCCTTTACTTAAGATATAGTCTTTTAGTTGTTTTTCGTATTTCTTAGCTATGTCCTGGCCTGCGCTTTCTTCGGTACCTGGTTCTAATTTTTCTTTTATGGCCGCAAAAGCGTACTGGTGAAGCGAATTTAATGTGATATTGTGTACTTCAACTCTTCTCTTGAGTAACTCGTTTAATAAAGGTTCGGTTTTTCTAGTCTTTGCTTTGGCGGATTTTTCGATGTATTCTTTCTCGAGCCTGACAGACTTTAGCCAATTTTTTAGAAAAGCTCGTCTTAATACAGTAACATGTTTTGGAAGTGGATTGGATACTGTAATGTCGAGAGAGTCGGAACTTAGAGAACCTGACGAAGGCGATTTCTCGGTTTCTGTGTTTTCTGTTTCAGAGGTTTCAGAGGTGTCGCTAGAAGAGGAAACGGTAGTTTTTTCTAATTCAGATGATAGGTCGGGATAAACGCTAGGATTTAAAGATGGGGTGCTGGAAGTTGGGTCTTGTTCCGTAGGAAGGGTTGGATAGACGGATGGACGAAGGGGTACAGTAGGTGAAGGGTTGAGAGTTGTTTTGTCAGTCACAGATGGTTCATTAGACATTAGCTTACCTTATCTCGGCAGATGGAAATGTGGGTGTCTCGAAGCACTCACTACACTTTGGTTATGATTACACTCAATGCCTTATACTCACTCAAATAAGTTAGAGCTCTACGGTGTTCAACAAAAGAAAGAAAGTCTCGTTGGGACCTCCAAATGTAAAGTCTAACTTAATTGAATAAACATAAGCATTTATTTCAACACAGTGTATTTACTTACTAAAGGTGGTACTGCAGGTGGTGGTGGAGTACAACAACTCTGATTTGGGATACAACTGTGGGGGGTTTATATACTACATCAAGAAGCTAGAAAGTCACATACCGGAGAGGACAACTCTCCGCATAAATGAGTATAAGTACTTCAAGGATTTCTCCTTGAAGTTACAAGAAAGAACTGAACTATGGAATATTCGATCAGATATCGAATATTCCGAAGAATTAAAGAGAAGTCAAACATGAAGAGATGCTTGACTATGAAAGCGGAAACATAAATGGAATATAAGAGATATAGGAATATTACAGACCCATTTGAAAGACGTTCGCTCTTTACTGGAACTATGCCGTCGACACAAGATCACCCTGGGTGCTGACAAATTCCATTTCGCCGCACAGAAAGTCGGATTTGCCGGCTATGTCGTGCAATCAGGCGGCATCTCAGCTGACCCTCGGAAACTCGACGCCATCGCTAAATTCCCCCGCCCGACCAACATCACTCACCTCCGTTCGTTCCTGGGTCTCGTCAATCAACTGGCCGACTTTTCTACTGAAATCGCTGCCATGGAGGCGCCGCTCCGCCCGTTGCTTCACTCCAACGTGCCATTCATTTGGACGCAGGATCACGAGGTCGCTTTTGAGAACGTTAAGAAGGCCTTAGTGTCACCTCCAATACTGGCCCAATTTGACTTAGCGGCGGAAACGGTTCTTCAAACCGACGCGTCTCTTAAAAACGGTATGGGTTACGTGTTGTTGCAACGGCAACGCGGAAAATGGCGTTTGATTCAATGCGGCTCCAGATTCGTGTCGGACACCGAAAGCCGCTATGCAGTTATCGAGTTGGAATTGAGCGCAGTGAAATGGGCCATGGACAAGTGTCACCTCTACCTCAAAGGCCTGCCCAGTTTCACTCTCGTAGTCGACCATCAGCCCTTGGTTACACACTAAATCCAAGGTTATTTACTTAGGATCACTTATAAGTTACGAATTGGAAACAATTACTTATAAGTGATGACCACTTACTTGTTCAGTAGATACTATACTTAATTGTTAAGTAACACCTATTACTACACAAGTTAAGTCATAGTAGAGAAGGTACTTATAGATTAAGTAGGTGATAAGTAAAATAAATTTTTAATTACTTGTTTAGAGAAACATTGCCACTAGTCTAACTAATAAGTAATCAACGCCGTTCAAATATATAAAAAAATATAAATAAATTGTTTTGATGTAATCAAGGAATGTATTAGGTATACACGAGTCAAATCATCAATTAGCATTCAGTAATATGCAGAATAAAAGAATTAATATAAACGAGATGCAAAAAAACTAAAACAAAACATTTGTCAATAACTGATGAAAAGGTAAACAAAACATTTAAGCAACGCATCTTGGGGATTCAAGCCTCGAAACAAACTCAGCAGTAGTGGAACTCATAGAAGAACTAATTTTAAACACTCTTTCCTCAAAAAATTTATACATGGGTTTGATTAGTGAGGGATAATGCAATTGCAATAAGAAAAAGGATGAAAAAAGAATTTTGAATGCTGACAAAGACGAAATCCCACAAGGAATTATAATATCCTCAATAATGACGTTGTAAAACAACGGATCCTCGGGAGATCCAGAACACAATAAGAAGGGCTGCCTCGTGTTTTTAGAACGGGACTTGAAAAATTCCTCCATTTCAAGATTTGCCTAAAATATAAAAAAGTTCAATCATACTGTTCATCAGCGTATGTAAGTTTAATGATTTATTACCGGGAGAAAAACAACTAGCTGCTCGGTTTTGGTTTCCACACAGCTATGTCGAATTTTTTTAATCTCAGGCATTATTTTAATGCAGATCAGAAGCGAACGAAGAAAATCTGTACAAAGAGAGATGTAGAGATTATTACGTTGTAACCGGTTCAAACTTAAAAAAGTGTTACCGTCATTGCATGATGGTAATGCGATGCCCTCAATCACAGCAAGTCTCTCCAAATTGCCCTTGTATCTATCAAGGAATTCGTGTTCTACATCCTGTGCATTGGGATATTTCCGCATAAAGTCATCGAATATCTGTAAGGTTCAGTTTAGATCTGATATTAACAAATGCTTAGCCTTTCAAATGTAACAAACACTAATACCAGACGTCCGTTGTTACAATCAACCATCCTAGGATACTCCGCAAGCAGAGAACTTGGATCTTTGTGTGTCGTTTTGATTTGATTCTGTCGGTAATGAAACGTTGCCTCCATTTCATCCGAAATTTGCTTTAGGTTGCTTGAAGTAGGAGGTAAACTTTTCAACAAACGAACCTACATTTAGGAAAATAAACAAAAATGTAGCCTTTATATCAATTTTTCTAAATTACTTTCACCATCAATTTGAATTCGATGGTCTCCAACTCCTGTGGTGTCAACTCCTTTGTAGTTGAAAAATAACCCGGTGGAAATTTCCTGTGTGGACGTTTTTCTTGATTACGTTTTCTTTTCCGGCACTCTGGGTGACTTTTTCGAATGGTTTTCACTGCATTTTCAAGAAACCCGCCTGATTTTGGATGGAAATAATGGGTGTGAATCAGACTCGGTCACACGCCGCGCACCAGGGAATCGAACGCTCCAAGCGCCGTGCCCGACAAGTGGTTTACTGGCCAGGGATGTCGAGTGATATCACCAACAACGTTCGTGCTTGCGTTTCTTGTCAAAAGGCATTACCCAGCCTTCAACGTGAGCCGCTCGAAAACGACCCACTTCCATCTCGCGTAATCGAAGATATTTCGGTAGACATCTTTAGCTTCGCCGGAAATCACTATCTCACATATGCCGATCGTCTATCCGGATGGCCCGCCGTCCACGTCGTCTTCAATCGCGATTATTGTACTAAAGACGTCACCCAATTCCTCACCAGAAACTTCGTGGACCTGGGCGTTCCGGTGCGCATCCGATCGGACGGTGGCCCTCAATTCTCTTCGGCCGAAATGCTTGCATTTCTCAACAAATGGGCAGTCCATCATGAAGTTTCAACCCCAACGTACGCCCAATCCAACGGCCACGCCGAGGCCGCTGTAAAAGCCATGAAAGCCCTCATCATGAAAATGGCCGCCACGGGACGTCTGGATACCGACACATTTCAGCAAGGTTTACTGGAATGGCAGTCATCGCTAATAATTTTTTGGTTTGTCACATTTTTTTTGTAGCAGTGCCAAATTGAATTTTTTTCCAATCACGAAAGAAACCAAGAGGGTCCAAGCCGCGCAAGCGGCACCTTTATTTCCCTTCCCCTTTTCTGAGTTGCTACCGTTTCCTCCTTCTTCCTCCTAAACGGCATTTTAGATTTTGATGCTGCCAACCCAGTAATTAGCGTCTCGTTGGTCTCCTAATTGTCATGTAAAATTTTATATTTATTATTTTCGGGAACACCGTGCAATTTCGTGTTTTCCCCAAAAAATGTGCGTAGCTTCTCTCCACATTATACAGATCCCCTCACTTTCCAACGCTCGCCAGCTGATAGTTATTGCTACACTAGCGCCACCAATATTTACTACACCTTAAAAGCTATTGCCAACCAGTTTACAGTACGCCTTTCTTCAATATACCCCTGTTGCCAATCTATATACTTCACTTCTCACTATTCTCACCCCGCTATCCTACTTACATAATTTTCCCCACTTTAGATCCTTACATATAATTTCTTCACTCTCACTTCATTTATTTACGCCATTGGGCCCAATTTATACCACATTCTCCAAAACCTACCACCAATAAACCAACCCTATAACGAATACCCAACCCAAAATCTACACCATTCCTATAAAATCTTCATTATACATCGCTTTACAAATACCTAGGCCTTCAATTACGTTTCCCATTGTAAACCAAGAGGGACCCGCCGCGCAGCGGCGCTTTATTATTATAGCGTAAAGGGGGTTGGGGGACGGCCCCCCAACCCCCGCCCCGCGAGATCCCCGCTTTAAATTCCTTAATTCGATTAATTTCGCTAAAACTATGAACCTATCAATGATACATTTTATTTTATTCCTAATATCCAAAAATATCTCAAATAGAAAGGCTTATCAACTTTTATACACAAGTCCACTACTACTACTGCGATAAATAATTTAAGAAATTTTGCGGTGTAAAATTCGCATGTTACGTGCGTCGCTAATCTTACAATGCAAAGCGTAAAACATCAATTTAGATAACAGTTTTACCCTTGTTATTTAAATTGTATAAAAATTTGTTTACTAATTTACTTATTTGGTAACACAAAAAAGGCTACGGTAATACACAGAAAACCATTCGGGTACCTGCCTGCGCGAGCGCGGGTAACAGTTGTACGTTTCGAAATTTTGAAACGTGGACTAAACCACCAGGTGGCACAATGAAGAACTACGATTGCAAGATTCTGTTGAGAAACAAGCCGATACCTTTAGTTGCTCTACTGAGCAATGTATTCACAACATCTGGATTATCGTCAGATGAGTTAGAACAACACATTGAACATAGTACATTACCAGTATATGACAATATAGAAACGATGTCACGATGTACTTCAGATTTGACACAAACGTACAAATTCCACCGCCATTACCTACTACACACATACACAGAGCCCGAGGGGTGATACTCCACAGCATCCCCTGAACCTATTTCAATAATCGATTAAATAACAACAAAATGGCCGTTTCTTCTTATTTGCACTAGATGGCATAAATGTCATCCTCAACAGATTCTTTCGTTCACAAATAGATGGCATTCACGAAAGCTGGCGGAAATCTGAAATTTCCCGGAGGGATGGATCCGGAGGGATTGTAGTAAAAATTGTTTCGCGACGCCGCCACTACGAATGAACCTACGTGCTACGTCTCTTATTCTGGTCGTAGCGACTGACAGCTGCGATGATATCCACGTCTGCTGATGAGTCCATTCACGTTCACAATACCCCATGCCATCTGAGGCCTCTCTCGTTCAGTCTGGGAACAGCATCTTATAAAACATTCAAGGTTACATACTTAGATTGCAAAATTAGAGACACCGAGCTTCATAGGAGGACGGAAGCTTAATTGACTTTGCCCCCTTCCTATTGACATCAGGAGGCCTGACTTAAGAGAGCCGGTGTGCCTAAATGAGGGCATCTCCTGACTATTCAGGGATTCGGGTAGAGGTGGCAAGGCATTAGATGGGTCTAGCATGTGGCGATGTGGGAGAAGTATCCAGGGCTAATGGATACACACACACGAATTTTAATCCAGCACGCCGTGTTACGCTTCTGTAAAGGAAGGCAAGATGTTGTCATCTTGTTCCAATACGGAGAGTTACGTTAAATCACTCAAAAAAAGAGGCGGTTTACCCATAATGTCAATGTATTACCGTACTTATCAAAGTCTAAGAGAGTGGTACAAACACGAGACAATAACATAGGTAAAAATCAAAGAATAAGTAAGAGTCAGGCAAGTTGGTCTTACTCAACAGGAAGACCACTTGCACGTGGTTTTGACTGATTCCCTCCTACAGGAGAGGGAACGAGATGGATCCCCTCTCCTATGGACATGATGAAAGAGAAGATTCATCATCTCATACATACGTTCATTTTATTCAAGACATACATGTTTTGGATTGCTCGATAGCGGCTTGCCCATTTCTAAAGAAGCGCCGCTTCTTGAACAGTCTTCGATCGTTCCGATATACATATACAACTTTTGGAGTCTGGTCGTTAAGCCCACCCGTTGAAAGCCTACTACCACTAAGCACGGGGCTTAGTGGTCTTTGTAAAATGAACCAAAAAGCCCACCAAATTAGATTTTTACTTACCAGATTCTTAGCTCCTCCGCTAGATGGCAGTAGTTATCCGAAGAGAGAAGAGACAGTACCATAGATACAATATATACTGTTTATTTCTAAGTGCTGTACTTGCGCTCCATTGCTGTACTTGCGCTCCATTTCTAAACTTGCGCTCCATTTAAAACACCCTGCCACCTAACGGAAGAAAAACAAGTTAAAAATAGTAAGTAAGTAAGTAAGCAGGCAGGTTTGGGGGTAACTGAAAAATAAAAGGTCCAAACCTGCTTACTTACTTACTATATTTGTTGATGGTTACTATAAACAAACAACCATTGGTATGTATTCTGTTTATTCAAAGACGGTATCTAGATACAATATATACTGTCTTTTTCTAAGTGCTGTACTTGCGCTTCATTGCTGTACTTGCGCTCCATTTAAAATCTCCTGCCATCTAAAGGTAGAAAAATAAGTTAAAAATAGTAAGTAAGTAAGTAAGTAAGGTGGTTTAGGGGGTTCGTTAGTCAGGCAAATGAAAATTAAAATCCTGGGCTACCTGATGCTTATTTTAATTTAATTTTTAACCCACCCACAAAAATTTTTTACTTGTGTCGAAAATGCCACAATATTCGAAAATTTTCAAAAATGATTTTACAAAATCTGAATTATCTCCTAAACTACAAGGGAAAAAATCGCGGTTTGTCTTAATCACATTTTTTTGTCTTTGCGAACAAAATTAACTATCTAATCATAGTTTTTGATAGTTTTTACTAACATTGTAAAAAGTCACACCACACCAACTCGGACTGCTTGACTCGCGGACTGCTTGTTAATGGGCCTTAGCTCATTCTGAACTATCTGGCAGTTATTTTGTTTTTTTATTTGAACTCAACCTCACCCTAAGAAGGGATGTCCGTAAATACCCGACGGCATGTCTGGCAACTGGGCCCTTTATGAAAACGCCCGTTTCTGTTTTCGCCATTTACTCAAGCGTATTACAATATTTCATTAATTCATGAAATGAACTTTGTGCATCTTACGAATGTCCAAGTTTTGCAACTAAAACATTTGGAACTCAATTTAGCATACATAATTAAATTGCGAAAACAAAACCAGACATTTGCTATCTGGCCAATGGGCCCTTGACAAATGTCTGGTATTTACGGACATCTCTTCTTAGGGTGCTGACAATTATTTTACATGTGTCGAAAATTTGGATTTTTGGGTAACCCTCTCAGAAAAACCGTGATTATCTTCTAAACTACAAAAAATTTAACATTGAGATTTATTTTCTACGATTTGTATATTATCCTGACCAACAATATTACCGGTCTAGTTGTCTCATTTGACCATTCAATAAACACCCCCGAAAAGACATTCCACGAAACTTGCTAATTTGGTCTCCTTTACTCGCGGACTGCTTGTTAAGACGAATTTTTTCACATTAATTTCATCCAGCTTTTTATGAAACGAACGGAAAACTATTTCAAACACTTAGAAGTTTCATAAAATTGTATTGCTTAGAACCGTCAAAGACGGAGGGGAACAGACAGGGTAATATCGCATTTAAACTTATAATAGATTACTTAATGACTGGCAAGCATATCCATCTAGGCCATAAGCCAACCTGTAAAGTGAGTCATATGGATACCACTACTATCATACAGAACGCCATTATATTGCACTGATACCCCCTTTACTTGTATCTTGATTTCATCTCCCGGTTCCAAACTGATCGTAGATTTGATGGATAGCAAAGCATATCCAGATTCACCCACTAAAATATTCTCAGCAGCATTACCTGTTGCGATTACATTGTCGTTCAAATAAAGACCCAATGTGCTGAAAACGGAGGATACACTTTGAGTGGGCAAATTAAAAAAAACATTTCCAGAAAAGGAGAAGAAGTAGATTCCTTTTTTAGGCGCAGTAAAAATACCTTTCGATAAATCCATGGCCCCTCCGACATTGAGGCTTTCAAGATCGTAATGTAGGGTTTGATTCTTGATAAGATTAAAGGATTGGTTTCTCTGAACATAGAAGTAGGTATATGACGTTTTAATGTCGAGATGTCCAACCCAAGTCTGAAAACCTGTTTAATATTAAATCTTGTATTAGTTTAACATGATTACATTCCATTTTAACTGGAGATATTAGTACCGTGTGCATAATTAGGAAAATACTGAATACTATAACGCCGTTTCCACACTGGCTTTTACTACAACACCAGACTATCTTAATAAACACACCACAGGGCCGCCACCAGTAGTTATTTTTATCACACTTGAGACCCAATATGTGAAGGGTACGCTTCGTGTGTGAAAGAAACGGCGTGTGTGAAGAAACGGCTACTGATGGCGGCTCTTGTGGTCTAGGACAAGATGCTTAAAACCCTCCAAAAAAACTGAACTATAAAATTTATTGACCGGGAAAATTTGAGACATATCTTAGAAAAATCCTAGATTTTCTTACACCATTATGACTAAGTAATAACGTTATATAGTGTAAAGGCTCTGGAATAAAATAAAACCTTTCAGTGGCGCCCTCGAGGTTTTTGGGAATAAATTTGAATTTTTCTTAGCTTTTTAGCCTTAAATGTAGTTTAGTTCATTTAGTTATAGCAAAGAAGGAACAATACTGAAAACTGTTTTTTAACTATTCCCGTATGTTTTTCTGCTCCCTTACGTAGCCTAGTTCAGAATTAAACACGGGGATCCAAACTTTTTGCCTTTTGTCTAATGATCAGCACCACATAAATAAACATTTAAGATAACCAGTTTTCCCTGTTACCACCTAATCAATGAACTCAGGCCAAAGTACATTGCTTATAGAAACATTATATATAGATTTGTTTTTAATAGCCATTTTTATGATTTGAAAAACTAGTAAAATTTAAAAGGCGAGCTAAGAACCAAAAAGATATTTAGGAGGTATTTATAAGAAGGGCCTAACACTAATTGATTTAGTAGGGGAGACTGGGGTCAATTGCAACAAAAAACATAGTCAATTTGTCTCGTCTGCTAGAAATAAAGTTACAAATTTAAAAAAAAATGTAGTATAAAGCTTATTATTTTGCCTTACTTTTCTGAATTTATGGAATATAAAAGTTAAATAGCTATTTAGTAAAAAAATCTAGAATGATCATGCTTTTTTGTTACAATTGTACCTACATGTGGGGACGATTGTAACAGGGATGGGGGTCAAATGTAACGTGGGATTTCCCATAAAAGCTACCGCTTGACGAATCACCCATTTAAACCGTTAAATCTGGATTATTTTTCGTTCTTTCTGCAAGTATGCCAACTTTCAACACTCAATCAGAAGAATATGATGTTTTGCATCATTTTTGGGCGCAAAAACTGATTTAGACTTATTTTAGTGCTACCGTATTTTGGGGGTTATTTAGACACTTAAAAATTCTTATAAAATGGTCCTTGTTTCGATAAATCACTTCATTAACTTAACTATTTGATACTATATTACTTCCGACCCCCACTCCTGGTACAATTGTCCCGACATAAGGGGCATGTGGGTATGCAAATGTAACAGAAAAGCATGATCATTCTAGATATCTTACTAAATAACTTCATAACTATTATATTCGATAAATTCAGAAAAGTATAGCGAAGATAATAAGCTATTCGTCGCATTTTTTTTTTAATTTGCAACTTTATTGATAAAAGACGACAAGTATTTAATTATGTTTTTCTGTTACAATCGACCCTAGTCCCACCACACTTTGCTTTACAAGTTACAATTAGTGGGGTCAAGTAATAAAGGGGTATACGCAGGAACCCCAAAGTAATTGTAATGATTTTACTGTGAACTTGTATCAGCAATGTAGGGGAGACTGAAGTCAATTGTAACACGAGACAATTGTAACAAAAATCGTCGTTTTAGTCATTTAAGATAACTCTAAAAATTTGAAATATTCAACATAAAACAAATCTGTTGGCTTGAATTTTGATAATTTTTTCAACTTAATCTATTCAAAACTTTTCAAGTTATCAGAATAGAAGGTTTTTTGACACCCCAAATTAAAATTTTGGGGTCGTCAATTTTTTCTATTTTCCCTAACATAAAGTTCCAATTGGACCAAGTATTTTACACCAAACGTTTTGCTATTATGTCCTTTACATATTTCTTCCACTGATTTGTGTAAAATCAGAGATTTAATGGAGTAAAAATAATTTTAAAGGGAAAGGTTCAGTGTGGGACGATTGTAACAGTCCAAATAATTAAAGGAAAAACAAGTCTAAGTAAGTTTTTGCATCCAAAAATTATGCAAAACATCGTATTCTTCTGACTGACTGTTAAAAGTTGGCAGAATTGCAGAAAGAACGAAAAATAAACCAGATTTGACGGTTTAAATGGGTGAGTCGTCAAGCCGAATCTCTTATGGGAAATCACACATTACATTCGACCCCATCCCTGTTACAATCGTCCCCACATGTAGGTAATTGTAACAAGAAAGCATGATCATTCTAGATCTTTTTACTAAATAACTATGTAACTTTTATGTTCCATAAATTCAGAAAAGTAGCCTAAGCCAAGATAATAAGCTATCTACCACATTTTTTTAAAAATTTGTTACCTTATCGCTAGCTAACGAAAAAAATTGAAGCATGTTTTTTGTTACGATTGACCCCAGTCTCCCCTATCCCCTTCGAGGCGTTTGAGCCTTACGTGGTAAAGGCATTTTTTTTCAAGAAATAGACGCATTTTTTATTGGATTTTTTTTTAAAATATGTTTTAAAACCTTAATTACTTTAGTGTTAGTTCGCAAACGAGGCATTTGACTCGTTTTTATTGAAATTTTAAAGATTTTTAAGTGTTGGACGTCGGCGGCCACCTTGGCACTGAAAGGGTTAAATTAATTTAGTTGAAAAAAATACAAAAATTTCTACTTTAGAGAATGGTTTTATGTTGAATGTTTCAGATTATTAGAACTAATTTAAAATGACTAAAACGATTTTGTGATATATACAATTGTCTCGTGTTACAATTGACCCGTTTCCCTTAATCTATGCACTTTTAAGTAGTTTGCCGCTGCTGTGTATAAGGAAACGAAATAATAAGGTAAGACACGTTACAAACCCGGATCGTTTGGCACTTTTGTAAAGTCACAAAAGATTGTTTCGATATGGTTCTCTCCCTTAACAGAATACAATCCGCTCAACTTGTGCCCTATTTGCCGAAGATCTACACAGGATGATGGAGCGTTTTTCTGGAGTACGTTAAAAAATGATTTTTGCTCCTCCAATATAATCTTTAGTGCTTCAAATCGAATTTTTTTCTTCTCTAATTCACTTATTTTTTTCGACAACCAGGAACTTTTTATTGCAAACTCTTCTTTGAATTGAACCTTTTAATGTAAATCAAAATTAACGCAAAAATGAATACTTTAAATTATGAAAAGGGTAAATTCAGGATCTAAATAAATAATCTTACATAGTTGTCCGTCAGTTGCGTTAATCTATCTTCCAAAGTTAATCCATCAGATGCCAAACCCATCGAAAAATAAAAGAAAAAGAAGAAAACTACATGTAATTTTGTTAAGAATTGGACCATGTTGTTCCTTCTGTGTTTCAATCAAGGATAGAAGTAAAGATGTCTTCTGTTTCACATAAAAGCTCAAATTATTGTACTATACTCTCTGCAATTCACTGATATTTCTACTATAACTTCCTTATATGGGAGTATAACGCACACAGGTAAAAAAAGGCCCCTTAATCAACAGCAACTACTTTTTGAAATTTGTTTCTGTGTGCGTGGTGTTTGAGCCAACAATCCAATCCAAACCACATTTGTAGATGCACTTTGCCGTTGTACTTTGAAGTTTGTGATATTGTAGCCTACTTTTCTTCAGGTTTTCACTTTCTCCCTTGCTAAAGTTCCGTAAGATTTCATCATGTAGTATTCCAAGTTTGTTCTATATTACATGATGAATCTCGTGATGAAACCTTGCGGGACTTTGACTAGAAATAAAGTGAAAATTGCATGTAATAAAATAAAATAACAACTTGGGCAAAAAATTAAGTATTGTTTTTTTTTACAATCGACCCTCCTCTCTCCTAGATAAAAGAACTATTAATCATTCTTTAAGCAAAAAAACATTTATAATATCATAAGTGTTTTGGGCCATGTTTACTCTGCGTGATGAAATCATGTGGAACTTTAGCTGGGTAGGGGAGACTGGGGTCAATTGTAACAAAAAACCTTCTTCATTTTTTTTCGTCTGCTAGCAGTAAAGTTACAAATTTTAAAAAAATTCAGCGGATAGCTTGTTATCTCGGCTAACTTTACTGAATTTATAGAACATAAAAGTTTAATAGTTATTGAGTAGCAAAATCTAGAATGATCATGCTTTTTTGTTACAATTGTACCTACATGTCGGGACGATTGTAACAGGGGTGGGGGTCGAAAGTAACGTGGGATTTCCCATAAGAGCTATCGCTTGGAGACTCACCCATTTAAAACAGTAAATCTGGATTATTTTTCGTTCTTTCTGCAAGTATGCTAACTTTTAGCATTCAAATAGAAGAATATGATGTTTTGCATCATTTATGGGTGGAAAAACTGATATGGACTTGTTTTTTTCCTAAATTATTTGGACTGTTACAATCGTCCCACACTGAACCTTTCCCGTTTAATTAACTTTTACTCCATTAAATTTCTGATTTTTACACAAATCAATTGCCAAAATGTACAAGGGACATAATAACATAACGTTTGGTGTAAGAAAATTGGTCAAATTTGAACTTAACAGTAGGGAAAATAGAAAAAAAATAACGAACCAAAAATTTTACTTTAGGGTGTCAAAAACGTTTTTTTCTTATAACTTCAACAGTTTTGCTTTGATTTATTTGAAAAAATTACCAAAATTTCTTCTCTATAAGACGCCCTTATGATAAATATTTCAGAATTTTAGAGCTAATTTAAATGACCTAAACGATTTTTGTTACAATTGTCTCGTGTTACAATTGACCCCAGTCTCCCCTATAAAGTGAAAACCTGAAGAAAAGTACAATCACAAATCTCAAAGTACAACGGCAAAGTACATCTACAATGCTGTTTGGATTGGGTTGTTGGCTCGAACGCCACACACAGAGAAACAAATAAAAAAAAGTATACTTTTTTTAATCTTTCAACAGCAACTATAGTTGCTGTTGATTAAGGGGACTTTTTAACCTGGTGTGCGTTATACTCCCATATAAAGAAGTTATAGTAGAAATATCAGCAAATTGCAGAGAGTATAGTACATTATTTAGAGCTGTGAAACAAGAGACATCTTTACTGCTATCCTTGATTAAAACACAGAAGAAACAACATGGTCCAATTTGTAACAAAATTACATGTATTTTTCTTCTTTTTATTTTATTTTTCGATGTGTTTGGCATCTGAGGGATTAACTTTGGAAGATAGACTGATACAACTAACGGTCAACTTTGTAAGATATGATAATTTATTTAGAACCTGACAAAATAATTTGTTTTCCTTTTAATGGATATATATTTATATAGGTTGAAATGAAAGAACTTCAGGCAACCAAAATGTTAACAATGGTGAGCAAAGTCGATGAGTTAGAAAGGGTACTAAGAGGATTTGAAGCACTGGAGCTCAAAGTCCAAGAACAGGAATTAGTGCTAATTGCTCTTCAGAATATTTCGAAAATTAAAACTAAATATACTGGAAAGGTTGTTATCCCAAGAACATGTAATGAAGCCCACGAAAGTGATCCGTCTCTCGCTTCTGGTATGTACTGGGTTGATCCAGATGGTCAAGAGGGAGGAGATGACCCTATCTACGTATATTGCAATATGGTGACAGGTATAATTAAAGAGAGACGACCTATTCTCCTATAACATAAAAAAGTAGGTAACAAAAATTTTTAAAACCTTTTACAGGATCAACATCTATAACCCACGACAGCGAATCACAGATTGATGTAGGGCATTGTGCTGATCCCGGTTGTTATTCTAAAACAATTAGCTACAACGCAACCAGTCGCCAAATTGCCGCACTGGCTGAATTATCCCAAGAATGTCACCAGATGATTAAGGTAAGGGTTTTAACTTATAGCTTTTATATTCTAACTCAAATTCAATAACAAAAAATCTCCATTTAAAAACGAACATATTATTTGAAACTGCTGAAATATAGTACGATTGTATCGGAGCACCATTTGAAGTCAATGGCGTCTCCTATTCCTGGTGGGAAGACAGAAATGGAAATCCTCAATATTTTTGGGCCGGAAGCAATACTAGTGTTCACACATGCCAGTGCGGAATCGATAATAATTGTGTTGAATATTTTATGAAGTGTAATTGCGATTCTTCTTTGCAAACACCTTTGTTTGATATGGGTAAAATTTAAAGTTTTTCAAAAAAAATATTCTAGTTCTACTTGACACTACTGGAAACTATATTTAGGGACCATAACTAATATGGATATTCTGCCAATAAGTCAACTGAACTTCGGTCGGACAATGTTGAATAGTTCATCCGGTTTACATACTCTAGGGCGGTTCGAATGTACCGGACAGATTCCCGTCAACGGAGTGATGCCATCATCCTGTGCAGACCTTTGGCGAATAGGACACACATTGAGCGGACTGTATTCCGTGAAAGGAGAAGCCTTAATTGAAACAGTTTACTGTGACTTTACGAAAGTACCAAATGATTCAGGTATGTAACCTAGGCTAGTTACGGCTGTAGGCCTACTTCATTTACATTTTTTGGCTTGTATAGGCCTACATCTAACATAGATTATCCCTGATGGTAATATTCATTCTTATGAATATACCGAAGGTATTAAGTTCCCGTAGCTTCCGGCGATTAGGGGGCTCTAAATGCTTTAATGCTAAAATTCGTTATGGCATGGCTCAACAGATGGATTGGAGGGTTTTTTTCGTTCATTTTTTTGTTCATCTTTCGATTTTCATATTTTTTCCCTTCATTAGATGGCGTGGACAATCGCTTGCACATTTTCCATCTGATTTTTGTTTTAGTCTTA
Source organism: Ceriodaphnia dubia (assembly GCA_022539655.2). NCBI lineage: Eukaryota > Metazoa > Arthropoda > Branchiopoda > Diplostraca > Daphniidae > Ceriodaphnia > Ceriodaphnia dubia. The sequence goes on along the minus strand of JAKUCG020000102.1, from coordinate 3,790,946 downwards.
GTCTTTCTTTTCGTTTCACTTACTGACAGCAAGTAAAATTTGATAGACTTTAATGATATGTCGCTGCCCAGGATCGAACTCGTTTCTCCTTGCAATCAGGTGATTGGCGTTCGAAGCGTTATCGATATGGCGACCTAAGTTCAGGGGTATCAGCGCCCCTAGCGGATTTTCCCTTGCCATTTTTGGTTTTCGCTCCGAGCCAGGGATAGAACAACCTTCCTCTTGTATCGTTGTATGATGGTTGTTTTGTGAATTAGTTTCTTGAAATCCTGATTTTCTACCGCCCCCTCAAATTTTGCCCTAGCCATCTATTGGAGGTAAAATGAACTAAAATTAAATGTTTCAAAGTCGTACTTAAGGGAAAGGTCACTTCCTTCTTGTCGGTCCGATAAATCGGTGGAAGCCCTCGGTTCCCACCTAAAAGTGTGTGAATAAATTGTAAGTAACTTATTACTCTTTGCATTCCATCAAGGTGCAAGTGCTATTTCGGGTTCATGTGGGACTTTTGGAAATGTTAATAGGAAACATTTTTATCATTAATTATCATTAATAATTTAAAATGCAACAAATACTTTTTCTCAGTAGTCTTCTTAGTAGTGTACCCAATAGTGTACCATATAAAATACATACCCTTTAGTCCACTCTCTAGTTCACCAAAAAACTATAGATCGACTCTATAGAGTACTCAATCAAAAACACTATATAATATTTTCAGCTGGGAATCAGCCTCGAAATTATACAATATTATGAATTAGTTCGTTGATCGAAATGTAAATTATTTCAAAAAGAACTTTGCTTTTTTAAATTAAATTCATAAACTAGATATAATTGTAATAAAGTAGATGTAGATTTTAACACGGCATCAGTGGGATGGGAAGAACTACGAAGGAGGTACTAACAATTTGCGAGAGCAGCAATCGTACTTAGATAGGCCAGCTATCCCAATTATCGCGCGGGGTTACTAGTCGGCCTAATACATTTAACTCGTGATCTGCAAATGGTAGATAATGAACTTGGAAAGTTGTCTGAATCTATTTATATGTATAACCCCAAATAAAGCAGAGTACACATTCTAGAAATACTTAGTAGAAAAATCTAGAATTCTTTCAATAACTTAAATGGGTATGGGCTACAATGATGTTGAATTAATATGAAATTCAATAATTTTCAGGTTTTGAGACCTGGATAGGATACACAAATGTAAAAACATCACCTACCTACTTCTACGTTCAAAGAAACTATACTTTGTATTCTACAAAAAATGGAACCCTTTCCTATAATATTGAAAAACTAAACGTCGGTGGAGCCATGAATTTATCGGCAGGGATTTTCACGGCCCCTCGAAAAGGAATTTACTTCTTCTCCTTTTCTGCGTGTGCTGGGTTTTATTCAACTCTAGGAACCCAATCACGTTACGTCAACGTAGCTCTGTTTGTGAACGGTAATATAATTTCGAACGGTCATTCCGACGATTGGATTCCGGAAAACGGAAATGGAAGTGAAACACTTTCTCTCCAAAGTACGATCAGTTTGGAATCGGGAGATGAAGTTTCGGTGAGATTCCAGAGTTCATCACCAGAAGGGAGTATTTCGGATAATCGCGACGACTATCGCACTCACTTTACAGGCTGGCTATTAGAGGAAGATATTTTTAGTTCATTGATAAAAGTTTAAATATAAATGTCCAGGAGATCGTGAACAAGACAAGGGCAATTAAATTAGTAGGGGCGACTGGAGTCAATTGTAACAAAAAACATATTTCAATTTTTTCGTCTGCTACCAATAGAGTTACAACTTCTTAAAACATAAAACGGATATTAGTTTATTATCTTGGCTTGCTTTGCTGGATTTATCAAGCATAATAGTTACAGTTATTTAATAACGAATTCTAAAATGATCATTTTTTTACAATTGTGCTGGTCCGTTACATTCGCAAAGTTAGCAAATGAGTCTACATATTGTAACGAGTAAGAATTCCCTTTCCTTCTTTTTAAACCTTTCCCCTAGTTTCATCACTTTCTACTTCTCCTCTCCCCTGTTCGTCATCGGTCAGCTTATCTCTGGATGTCCTCTAGTTGTCTAGGGCCTCAGTTGCGTAATGTTCCTCCGTTCTGAGTTATTTACCATCACCTGCCCGGCTTAATATAGTTCTTTTGCCCCAATGGCTTTGGTTTTTGTTCTATTTATTTACACTCGTAATATTATTCTTCGGAATTTGGGTAGCTGATATCTTCATATTTGTCGCAGTGTCGTAAAAGATTTTCTATCCGACGTCTGATATATTTTTGTAACACTAGCTAAAGCATTCGTTAAATATAACAACTAGCGAAGGTTTCAAATAAGAAAGCTTCCGCATAAGTGAATTTTTCCATTGACTGTTCTCTAGGCCGATGTCGCAGTTTACAAAACTTTACCTTATGCTTTTGTTAACTTGCATCTTTGCGATTACGAGAGATTTTTTCATCGTTTTAAGTGTGATAATTTTCAATTTGAAAGTGGAATTATATATTTCGAAATTAGCACCACCTTCCACGTTTGAAGGATAAAAAGTGGAAACAGAGTTGGAAACTGAGATCTACCACACTTAAAACGATGAAATTTGGTACCAAAACATAGCTTTCGATATGACGCATAGCGTGGGTGGGTAGTTTAATCCCCACAGGGTCACACAAAAATTAGAAACTTGTTTTAACTTGTTTTCCGTGTTAAAAAAAAGGGAATCACAGTCCCGCTAGGGGGCTTCAGGATGAGAAAGGGCTTCGGAGTGAAGAGTGCGTTCGTAAAACGGCAAGCGCGAGCCAGGGTACGCGCACTGCACTAGGACAGAGTCATAGAAACCTGGTTCCACAAGTGGAGAAAGAAGTAAGCTTACGCTGCCCAAAGATTACTCGGAATTAAAAAAGAATTCCAAATTGTCACGTTTGTAAACGATTTTAATAACTGAATACAGTCTAAAGATGCTAAGTACCAATAATAACCTAGTGAAATGTAACTTGATCTGGTCTAAATGAATAAAAACTCTCCATTAATCACTTAAGACCGTATTGCATTATTTTGCAGCATGGCTGTTTTGTTTGTTCATTTGAATTTCGTCCCCTGCATTTTGATTGGTTCCTTTGACTTTCAACGGCTCCTTCATGATTGGTGCTGAGCACGTAGTTCCCTACACACCCACTTGGGGCGCTAGTGCAAGCCTGGCAAAAGTTCCTCGCCGGGTCGCATGAGGGTCCCCCCTTTTCCATGCTTTTTTGGCCATACGTTGTGGAACCAGGTTTCTATGACTCTGACTAGGACTATACTTAAATATGCCGAAGGCCCCAACCTTTGCACCTAGTTTTACATTTTATCCCTGAGGCAAAGTATATGCCTCAGGCCCCAACCCTAGTAATAGGGTGGGCCGGGGGGGGGGCGGTGCTCCGACCTGCCAAAAACAGACCGGTGCATCCGAGAGCCTACACACCGCATACACAGGGGAATCGTTTAATCGCGTCCGATTGGGCAAATAAGCGGAGCAAAATGATTGGATGCCAAAGTGAAGCCCACTGGTGCCAATTTTGCGAATATGAAGATATTCGCAAATTTCAACAGACTTTGCAATGGAATAGACTTAATTTCATTTGAAACTGAAAAACTCGTCTGTCAAAAGAAACTCGAGGATTAATAGCAGTACTGAGTAATATTTTGCTATCCAGAAATAACAACACATGGTTGAAACTACCACATATTTTACTGATAATGAAAATGAAAGTTATATTTTATCAAATACCATGTTATTTTACAAGTAAAAAGTAATGTGCAAGAATCTAACAAAAAGTGTTTTACATTTAACTATCCTATCTATCCCTAAATAAAAATTGAAAATTATATTAAGCTTCCATACATTTCTTGACCCACTTAAGTCTTGTTGTTTTTATGCGCCTGCAATACTTAAGGCACGATATAAGATTAGGAGGTATCCAGGGTGTGTATTCAGAAAGCGGCAGTCGTCTGATCGAATTTGAGGGGTGGCGCTGCGATCAGTTTTCGGTAGAAATATGTAATATTTTGAGCACAATTACATTTTTCTTTCAAGGAAAATCTAAAGCATTATTTTTAAGTAAAAAAGTAACTAGGCCTACTTTGATTCATTATAACACGTATTTAGTTAGAATTACACCGGCTTTTACGGGGAAAGGTAAGACCCAGCCACAAACACACTCGTTATTTAATAACTAAATCTACTTGATACAACGTAAAACTAATTAAAAAAATGCCTTACATCATGTAGTTTTCAAAAATAATAATTAAATCCCTAAGTTTACCTGTAGTATTAGAAAAGAAATCAAAAAAGTCCGAGCAGAAACGAAGTCTCCATAAGCAGACGTACAAAACACAGGCAGATTCCTACTGACAGAAAAACAGTTTGGAAACCTTTGGGCAAGCCTTTTGGGTGGACTCAATGGCCAAACAAATATTTTTCCAGAGCTATATGCACCATTGTACCTGCGCGAGACATTATATACATGGCAATCTATAGACAATCTATAAATATATTCTGCTGAAAGAATATATGTATCACGCGTGAGAAGAAAATATATATAGTTATAATATGGGCAATTTGATGTGACCAAAAGGTAATGCCATAAGTAGCCTATCCCAGTATATCATGATTTTATTAATAAAAAATCAGTAATAGATGATAAAAATATTTATAAATGATTGGAACATTTCCATAGGCCTACAAGTGATTTGCAGTTACAGTTGACTCCCATGACATAAACCAATTAACGCATGCCTTTAAGTTAGAAAAATGTCCTAAAATGTATAAACAAATTTGAGTTTTTACCTGACTTTTTATAAGGCATAGGATTTCCCCGATTTTTTTCGCGCAGAACTACAAAAATCCACCTCTGAATTCCTTCGGGAACCTTCCCGCGCAGGGCGCTATAGGACATCGATATGACTATACCTTGTATTAAAGTGGCTGGAAAACTTAGCCATAAAATCTTGAAAATGCAGTCTGAAAGTCCATCTTTCATCAAACGAGAATTGCAATAAGAATAAAGTTATTCTCTAATGCCGTCGATTACCGAAAGAGAAAAAACCAGTTTATTAGCCATGCGAATGAGACAAAAGAAGACTAACAAGAAATACCGTTAAGGGTAATACGTTGATATCAATCTGCATATGGTTGTTTGGGTCCGTGACCGGCAGTGGCCCTGCGACCGTCATTGAATCTTCTCTTTTCGTCAAATTCCATGCCACCTGCCGGCAAGAAAATCAGCTGAATCGATAAGGGCGCATGTGTGCATGGATAATACATTGGCTAACAAGTTTTTGTTGTTGTAGAAATAGGCTATTTCTGACTATAATGCGTGAGATAATGTCTCGGTTCTCAGTTTGCTCCGTAAACTCCTTGCCTAGCGGGGATTTTTCGGTCAATTGCCCTTTTTGGAGAAGCATACTGACGACTGAAAACAAAAAGATCGAATTATTTTGTGATTATTTAATGCTCCTCACATTCTCTCTTAAAACAGGCGAATGCGTTTTTGGCTCTTTGTTTAAGTTTACATTAAATGTAGTATAATACACGAAAAGGCCAAAACACATGGGTGCCATATTCGCTATTACATTAGTTTTTATTAGGAAGTTATTAATGAATTTGTTGCTACCACCACCAGAGGAAAATCAAAGTTTATTACTTTGTTACTTTAGTTTGTATAACTGTAGCTTTCGCACCATGTTTAAAGGTCATTCTAAGTTTATAATTCGTTTCATTGTAATCAGAAACTGGTTTTTCGCTGTAAAAAGCCTAACGGGAACGAATCAGAGCTACAGTATATAAATTGCCATTGAATAGTTCAGTCGTCTTGCCATTAGTTGCACAAAATAAAGAATCAGTGTATTTTTCTACTCTATATTCTATATTCGCAAAAAAAACTGCAAACATGTTTGCAAAATTCTCCCCGAGTTTAATTCTGGTGAGTTCTAAGATTTTACGCTTTTTTAAGTTCAGGGTGGAATGCATGGTAGGCCTAGTTGATTATAAGTAAACTTAAATCTAATCTAGTGGTAACTTTATTAATTTAATTTAATTCCTAGTTATTTAGTGTTATTTATCCAAGGTATCAAAGCCGAAAATAAAATATCTTTGGATAAGATAGTATCAAATTGCTAATTAGTTAATATGGCGTTGATATCATAGTTTCAATAATATCCTAATAAAATATTTTTGGTCACAAAATAAGACGAATGGTTTCTTATATTAATAATTTGCCACGGCAATCACTTAACGAGTAATAAAAATCTTGTAGCAGGTTCTAAAAAAATGTTTCTTTACATGACGTAGATTTCAATTGCCTTCTGGTTTTCACCAACAAGTGCTGGTCAATCACCTTTTGCAGCTTCGGCTGACAACAGAGAAGCGAAGCAACTTTTCTTGCTTTCCAGGCAGCAACAAGAGTTGACCCGTCAACATTACTTGAATCCTCTGCTCCCAGCAGGAATTCCGGTTTGGAATAACCGTTTCGACAGGCACTACGAAGACTTTCTGTCCAATAACTATTATGAAAACTCCTGGCGTAGTACGCAAGAACAACGGTGCCCTGTATGTGAAGTGTGCCCTGTCACCCCTAAATGCCCAACCTCTGGAGAACCAGTAGTAGGCTCAACTTCCGAACCAGAAAGACAGTTGATTGACAGTAGGCTAACAGTAATGGTAATAGAGCCTGATAAATAGTCTATTAATTCTTTTCTGTTTTTTTTTTCTAACAACGCAGCATGTTCACCCGATAGCCCAACGTATACGACGGCAAAAGAAGGAAACATAACAATCAAATTTTCGTCAACAGTAAGGAGATGTGTATTTAACATCGTAGGTGTTCTACATACAACTGACACCGTGACTGTCACATGCACAGAAAAGCATCCGTTTTCTACATTTTATGTAATTAAACTATACAGCGCTGCATTTTTGCTGTTGTTTATTTCGTTTGTTTGATTTTTGGAGAAATTTAATGTTTTTTTTTGCTTTCATTTTTATTATTTAGATTAACGGAGCTGATCCACCTATTGTCGGTCCAGCGGCAGTAAATAAAGTTTACCCTTCTTTAAACAACTATTTGGAATTGACTTTGACCGGCAGATTTTCTGGAAATTATATAAAATGTAACTGGGCTATAATCGAAGATCCTACTAAAGTTAGAAAATAACTTGAGGACGTTACTTCTCCAGGCTTATTTATCTCTTGACTATACTTTTCTTCCATATTTAACTTAACATGTAAACATTTAATATAATATATATTTATTAGATTTGTGAAACGGGTTATTGCCTATTCTGGAAATATCGCCGATTTCCACCTATAATACATTACACCATCTTTGATTAAATAATTGCTTATCTTTATTTATTTGTCAAGAGTAAATACTAATACTTGTTTTACAAATTTGTGGTCCAATGTTCAGTAGCCTATTCTATATAAGCTACGAAAACAAATAATAACAGTCCTAGTTGGAACAGCTCACTTTCTACGAAATTCGTCAATTTTTTTTGGACAATATTGTCACGTATCGGTTATAAGTTTAATCTAGATGGCAATAAAAGAACGAGGGGTTGAGGGAGGCTTAACCCTCTCACCCTTCTAAAAAGCCCATAAAAATAAAAATTAAAAGAACGTTTCAGCGACGTAATCCAGACTCTCTTCTCTTGTTTTGAGTAGCCTTCGTTGTGTCCGGTTTCAGCTTTCTCCTGTTTTGGTCTTAGTTTTGGTGTTGGGCACTATTGGTTAGTTTAGAGTGTAGTTACCAATAGTGAAAGTGGATCGCTTGTCTGAGCTGTCGTGACGAGACCAGCCAGCATTCGGATCAACCTTTACGTTGAGTAACCGACCCGACGTGTAACAAACCCAAAGGATACCCTACAATGTGACAATATGTTAAACGGCGCTTACGGTCATTTATTTGTCCAAGATTATTGGACATATTAACCAACAGAAAAATAACTATTGTCCAAAGTTGACCAGATTTAGACAAATAAGTCTTATTTTTTGGGACGTTGAATACCAAATAACTCCGTTGAAATTTTAAGTACAAAAAAAAAACGGACAAATTTCGTTGAGAGTACGAAAAATTCCCCAATGCACTGGCTAATTCTCTCAAAGAGGATTTGGGTTGTGAAATTAGTCTCTTACACGAACCCACCAATGAATCCACTTTAGACGGTGGAAGAGATCGCAATTGAATCTACATTTAAACCCAAGAATTCGATCAAGTGAGAAGGTTCAATAATCGAATTCTTTTCGTTGACGTCGAAGCCTAATAATTTCTAAATGTTCTGACGAAAAGAAAGTCTTCTTTCATTTTCTTTTTAGCCGAACCCATTAGTAGAATATTACCACGGGCATTTCGGTTTTCTCGCTTGTCACAACGGTCCTTGTTGTTCGGCTTAGGAGCCAAATCCGATACCGATTCTCTTTTTCAAAACAAGTACGGCCGTGGAGTCCGTTCTCACCGCCGGCAACTACAATCCACACCTACTCCGGCGGTGTCGCAACAACCCAAATCTAACTTTAACCTTCTTTTTATCATACAAACTTAAACCAAAAGGGTACTCCGGGTTGCATTTTGGAAACGTTTATGGCCAAAGGAAAGGGAAGAAGAGGAAGGAAAATAAACGGAGAATGACAATATCATATAAAAATATATCATCAATCTAATACCTCTCAATCGAAAAAAGGTGACAATGGTTTTATCATCTAACATTGGTGAAGAGAGCCAAAAATTAAAAAAAACTGAATTGGTATATATCTTTCCTCCCATTTGAATTGTGATAAATCTTGATCTGAAAAGTGTATCGAAACAGTGAAATAAGAATCTTTCAAGTAAAGTTTTGCCAACCAGTCACTCAGATGCTGGATTAGATGCTTGAGAAGGGGATCGACAAAAATGACGAAATACAATGAATACATTCAAATGATTTAATCCTTTCAAATTTGTAACAGGTTCTGACCGAGCTCAAGGCAGAAAGCTAGATTACAAATGAGTACTTTGGTTGAAATTTGAGGCAATTAATTTTCTCTTTGTGCTCCATAAATATCACGGGGAAAATGCCTCTGGCAAAAGCAGGAATATTGCGGGATTACAAAATGTCGTCCTTAGTCCCAATTTGAAGCTCTTGATTTCCTCTACGTACTTCATAAAAGTCATTGGTTGGTCTTACTTCTGGGATACATGGCGGCAGTGGGAGTCTGGAGTATGTTCCATCAGCGTTTTCTCGTCTATCAACTTCCGAACTGGCTTCATCCGAAACGCGAGATTACAAAAGGTCGTCCTTGGTCCCAGTTTGAAGCTCTTGATCTCCTCTACATGAACTACGAATACTTTTTTGTTGTTTGGCTTCAGAGGAAAGAATGGGCAATGGGAGTCTGGATTATGTTCCATCAGCCTTTTGTTGTCTATCAACTTCCGAACTAGCTTCATCCGAAACGCAAGATTAGAAAAGGTCGTCCTTGGTCCCAATTTTAAGCTCTTGATTTCCTCTTCGTACTTCATAAAAGTCATTGATTGGTCTTACTTCTGGGATACATAGCGGCAATGGGAGTCTGGAGTATATTCCATCAGCGTTTTCTCGTCTATCAACTTCCAAACTAGCTTCATCCGGAACGCGAGATTACAAAAGGTCGTCCTTGGTCCCAATTTGAAGCTCTTGATCTCTTCTACATGAACTATGAATATCTTCGTGATGTTTGGCTTCTGCGGAAAGAACGGGCAATTAGAGTGGTGAGTATGTTCCATCAGCATTTTCTCGTCTATCAACTTCCGAACAGGCTTCATCTTAAACGCGAGATTACAAAAGGTCGTCCTTGGTTCCAATTTGAAGCTCTTGATTTAATCTACGTATTTCATAAGAGTTATTGGTTGGTCTTACTTCTGGGATACATGGCGGATATGGGAGTCTGAAGTATGTTCCATCAGCGTTTTCTCGTCTATCAAATTCCGAACTGGCTTCATCCGAAACGCGAGATTACAAAAGGTCGTCCTTGGTCCCAATTTGAAGCTCTTGATCTCCTCTACATGAACTATGAATATCTTCGTGATGTTTGGCTTCTGCGGAAAGAACGGACAATTAGAGTGGTGAGTATGTTCCATCAGCATTTTCTCGTCTATCAACTACCGAACAGGCTTCATCCGAAACACGAGATTACAAAAGGTCGTCCTTGGTCCCAATTTGAAGCTCTTGATCTCCTCTACATGAACTATGAATATCTTCGTGATGTTTGGCTTCTACGGAAAGAACGGGAAATTAGAGTGTGGAGTATGTTCCATCAGCATTTTCTCGTCTATCAACTTCCGAACAGGCTTCATCCTAAACGCGAAATTACAAAAGGTCGTCCTTGGTCCCAATTTGAAGCTCTTGATCTCCTCTACATGAACTATGAATATCTTCGTGATGTTTGGCTTCTGCGGAAAGAACAAGCAATTAGAGTGGTGAGTATGTTCCATCTGCGTTTTCTCGTCTATCAACTTTCGAACAGGCTTCATCTTAAACGCGAGATTACAAAAGGTCGTCCTTGGTCCCAATTTGAAGCTCTTGATCTCCTCTACATGAACTATGAATATCTTCGTGATGTTTGGCTTCTGCGGAAAGAACGGGCAATTAGAGTGTGTAGTATGTTCCATCAGCGTTTTCTCGTCTATCAACTTCCGAACAGGCTTCATCCGAAACGCGAGATTACAAAAGGTCGTCCTTGGTCCCAATTTGAAGCTCTTGATCTCCTCTACATGAACTATGAATATCTTCGTGATGTTTGGCTTCTGCGGAAAGAACGGACAATTAGAGTGGTGAGTATGTTCCATCAGCATTTTCTCGTCTATCAACTTCCGAACAGGCTTCATCTTAAACGCGAGATTACAAAAGGTCGTCCTTGGTTCCAATTTGAAGCTCTTGATTTAATCTACGTATTTCATAAGAGTCATTGGTTGGTCTTACTTCTGGGATACATGGCGGATATGGGAGTCTGAAGTATGTTCCATCAGCGTTTTCTCGTCTATCAAATTCCGAACTGGCTTCATCCGAAACGCGAGATTACAAAAGGTCGTCCTTGGTCCCAATTTGAAGCTCTTGATTTCCTCTAAATGACTATGAATATCTTCGTGATGTTTGGCTTCTGCGAAAAGAACGGGAAATTAGAGTGGTGAGTATGTTCCATCAGCATTTTCTCGTCTATCAACTTCCGAACAGGCTTCATCTTAAACGCGAGATTACAAAAGGTCGTCCTTGGTTCCAATTTGAAGCTCTTGATTTAATCTACGTATTTCATAAGAGTCATTGGTTGGTCTTACTTCTGGGATACATGGCGGATATGGGAGTCTGAAGTATGTTCCATCAGCGTTTTCTCGTCTATCAAATTCCGAACTGGCTTCATCCGAAACGCGAGATTACAAAAGGTCGTCCTTGGTCCCAATTTGAAGCTCTTGATCTCCTCTACATGAACTATGAATATCTTCGTGATGTTTGGCTTCTGCGGAAAGAACGGGCAATTAGAGTGTGGAGTATGTTCCATCAGCATTTTCTCGTCTATCAACTTCCGAACAGGCTTCATCATAAACGCGAAATTACAAAGGGTCGTCCTTGGTCCCAATTTGAAGATCTTAGTTTCCTCTACGTATTTCATAAGAGTCATTGGTTGGTCTTACTTCTGGGATACATGGCGGATATTGGAGTCTGAAGTATGTTCCAACAGAGTTTTCTCGTCTATCAAATTCCGAACTGGCTTCATCCGAAACGCGAGATTATAAAAGGTCGTCCTTGGTCCCAATTTGAAGCTCTTGATCTCCTCTACATGAACTATGAATATCTTCGTGATGTTTGGCTTCTGCGGAAAGAACGGGCAATTAGAGTGTGGAGTATGTTCCATCAGCATTTTCTCGTCTATCAACTTCCGAACAGGCTTCATCTTAAACGCGAGATTACAAAAGGTCGTCCTTGGTTCCAATTCGAAGCTCTTGATTTAATCTACGTATTTCATAAGAGTCATTGGTTGGTCTTACTTCTGGGATAAATGGCGGATATGGGAGTCTGAAGTATGTTCCATCAGCGTTTTCTCGTCTATCAAATTCCTAACTGGCTTCATCCGAAACGCGAGATTACAAAAGGTCGTCCTTGTTCCCAATTTGAAGCTTTTGATCTCTTCTACATGAACTATGAATATCTTCGTGATGTTTGGCTTCTGCGGAAAGAACGGGCAATTAGAGTGGTGAGTATGTTCCATCAGCATTTTCTCGTCTATCAACTTCCGAACAGGCTTCATCTTAAACGCGAGATTACAAAAGGTCGTCCTTGGTTCCAATTTGAAGCTCTTGATTTAATCTACGTATTTCATAAGAGTTATTGGTTGGTCTTACTTCTGGGATACATGGCGGATATGGGAGTCTGAAGTATGTTCCATCAGCGTTTTCTCGTCTATCAAATTCCGAACTGGCTTCATCCGAAACGCGAGATTACAAAAGGTCGTCCTTGGTCCCAATTTGAAGCTCTTGATCTCCTCTACATGAACTATGAATATCTTCGTGATGTTTGGCTTCTGCGGAAAGAACGGACAATTAGAGTGGTGAGTATGTTCCATCAGCATTTTCTCGTCTATCAACTACCGAACAGGCTTCATCCGAAACACGAGATTACAAAAGGTCGTCCTTGGTCCCAATTTGAAGCTCTTGATCTCCTCTACATGAACTATGAATATCTTCGTGATGTTTGGCTTCTGCGGAAAGAACGGGAAATTAGAGTGTGGAGTATGTTCCATCAGCATTTTCTCGTCTATCAACTTCCGAACAGGCTTCATCCTAAACGCGAAATTACAAAAGGTCGTCCTTGGTCCCAATTTGAAGCTCTTGATCTCCTCTACATGAACTATGAATATCTTCGTGATGTTTGGCTTCTGCGGAAAGAACAAGCAATTAGAGTGGTGAGTATGTTCCATCTGCGTTTTCTCGTCTATCAACTTTCGAACAGGCTTCATCTTAAACGCGAGATTACAAAAGGTCGTCCTTGGTCCCAATTTGAAGCTCTTGATCTCCTCTACATGAACTATGAATATCTTCGTGATGTTTGGCTTCTGCGGAAAGAACGGGCAATTAGAGTGTGTAGTATGTTCCATCAGCGTTTTCTCGTCTATCAACTTCCGAACAGGCTTCATCCGAAACGCGAGATTACAAAGGGTCCTTGGTCCCAATTTGAAGCTCTTGATCTCCTCTACATGAACTATGAATATCTTCGTGATGTTTGGCTTCTGCGGAAAGAACGGACAATTAGAGTGGTGAGTATGTTCCATCAGCATTTTCTCGTCTATCAACTTCCGAACAGGCTTCATCCTAAACGCGAAATTACAAAAGGTCGTCCTTGGTCCCAATTTGAAGCTCTTGATTTCCTCTACGTACTTCATAAGAGTCATTGGTTGGTCTTAAATCTGGGTTACATGGCGGATATGGGAGTCTGGAGAATGTTCCATCACCGTTTTCTTGTCTATCAACTTCCGAACTAGCTTCATCCGAAACGCGAGATTATAAAAGGTCGTCCCTGGTCCCAATTTGAAGCTCTTGATCTCTTCTACATGAACTATGAATAATTGAATATCTTCGTGATGTTTGGCTTCTGCGGAAAGAACGGGCAATTAGAGTGTGGAGTATGTTCCATCAGCATTTTCTCGTCTATCAACTTCCGAACAGGCTTCATCCTAAACGCGAAATTACAAAAGGTCGTCCTTGGTCCCAATTTGAAGCTCTTGATCTCCTCTACATGAACTATGAATATCTTCGTGATGTTTGGCTTCTGCGGAAAGAACAAGCAATTAGAGTGGTGAGTATGTTCCATCTGCGTTTTCTCGTCTATCAACTTTCGAACAGGCTTCATCTTAAACGCGAGATTACAAAAGGTCGTCCTTGGTCCCAATTTGAAGCTCTTGATCTCCTCTACATGAACTATGAATATCTTCGTGATGTTTGGCTTCTGCGGAAAGAACGGGCAATTAGAGTGTGTAGTATGTTCCATCAGCGTTTTCTCGTCTATCAACTTCCGAACAGGCTTCATCCGAAACGCGAGATTACAAAAGGTCGTCCTTGGTCCCAATTTGAAGCTCTTGATCTCCTCTACATGAACTATGAATATCTTCGTGATGTTTGGCTTCTGCGGAAAGAACGGGCAATTAGAGTGTGGAGTATGTTCCATCAGCATTTTCTCGTCTATAAACTTCCGAACAGGCTTCATCTTAAACGCGAGATTACAAAAGGTCGTCCTTGGTTCCAATTTGAAGCTCTTGATTTAATCTACTGTTGTGATTGCTAACAGTAGACAATATTCAGTGTTTACTGTGTGTATTGAAGTCGACTCGAGCCGTACGTGGCTGGTCAATGACTGCCGCTTGAGAGTAACAATTCTACTCTCTATGGGCCGTCAAGCACCGTAGGCCTTGCCGTATCATATTACAAGAAGAGGGAGAATTCTCACTCTCCACATCTCCCCACTAAGTTTCCAATTCATTGGAAACTAAACTACATTTATGCAACATTGTTTACGAAATTCAATGTTGCAATCTTGATCAATCTCTAGAGGGTTAGCCTCGATGGGGTGCGCCTCTTGCGTGAGCTTCGTCTATGGATCTCGGCCGCGTTCTCCTGTGTGTCGCTCTCCCGATCAGGCTGTCCACCTGTCCCGCCGTCTGATCCGAGTCCGGCATCTTTTTTAGTCGCCGACTTAGCTGCGGGTGATGAGTGATCTGTAGGATAATTACATCTCACAAAACGGCGGTTTCTCCAATAAACGCGACCGTTTGAGAGTCTGATTTTGTAATCCCTATTGCTCCCCGCTGAAATAATAACCCCTTCCTTGTCCCATCGTTTGGAGGTGGGGTTTTGAATTCTGACGGGTGTCCCTATGGCGAAGGGCTTTATAGTGCGACTACGCGCATCGTATGCTATCTTCGCTTTCTTTCTCCCCTCATTTCTGCTATTGATATACGTTTCCCCCATTTCCCATTTCTGAGAAAATGAAGAGTGGTGGGCTGGGATGATTGACCTGAGGCAATGGCCAAAGACAATTTCTGAGGGGGACGGTCCGTGGGCCTTGGGTGTGTTTCGCCATTCCAATAGGCCTTGACGAAATGCGTCGTCGTCCAGTCGTCCCGTCGGGGTAGTTTTTAAGACGAGCGCTTTCATGGCCTTGACTGCAGATTCTGCTAGTCCGTTTGATTGTGCGTAATGGGGACTGGAGAGAGTGTGACAAACCCCCCATTTCTCCATGAATGTTGAAAATTCTGACGATTTAAATTGTGGCCCTCCGTCCGATCGAAGCCTGACTGGTATTCCCAGATCTGCAAAGTTCTTGCTTAATACGCGAGTAACGTCTTTCGTGCACGGATCTTTACCTATCCAGACGTCAATTGTAGGCCAGCCCGATAGACGATCAACGTAAACTAGGTAATGATTGTTTGAATGAGAGAATAGGTCTATCGCGACTTCTTCAAACACCCGACTCGGCAAATGCTCAAGTACCATGGGTTCTCGAGCAATACTTTGCTGATTTTCTTGGCATTGAGTACACGATCGTACCGTGTTTGTTATGTCGCTCGTCATTCCAGGCCAGAAAACAGCCCGTCTCGCTCTTTGCTTTGTGCGCTCTATTCCCTGATGTGATGCGTGAAGTTTCAATAATATTTCTTTCCTTTTCGCCTCTGGCACTACTATTCGAGACCCGTATAAGACAATGCCATCTTCGGTGCAAATGTCGTTTTGAATTTTCCAGAAAAATCTCTGGTTTGGACTCAATTCTTCGGGAGATTTTGGGAATCCTTCTTCGCATAATCTGACTAATTCTCTGTATGTTGGGTCTGTTTTTGCCGTTGACCTCAAGTTTTCGATAACCATGTCCTTGTAGCTCAGTGATTTGAATTCCATTTCAGATGACGGAGTAATCCGTGTCACTGCTTGAATTGTAATTGCCTGAACGTATTTTGTCAAATCGTTTCCTTCTTCAAGGTCATCGGCTGTTGGGTCGTCTATTGGGGCCCGTGACAAAGCGTCAGGTATGGAATGGTCTTTTCCCCTTTTCCAGACAGTCTTAAATGTATAAGGGGTGAGCTTCTCTTTCATGCGCTGAAGGCGGGGGTTTTCGACAGCATCTAGTGTATATTTATCCAGTATGGTTACTAGCGGCTGATGGTCCACCACCAATGTAAACATCTGTAAGCCCTTTAAATATAGGCGGCATTTTTTTGTTGCGTGGACAACCGCTTGTAATTCCAGTTCGATCATAGCATATCGACTCTCTGTGTCAGAAACGAAGCGGGATCCGCACTGGATAAGCTTCCATTGACACTTTTGTTTTTGGAGGAGGGCGTATCCTAGGCCGTTTTTCCTTGAGGCGTCAGTCTGGAGCATGGTCTCAGCTGTGTGGTCGAAGGGGGCCAAAATAGGAGGGGATGTCAACGCCCGTTTTGCTAATGAAAATGCTTCTTCATGGTCACTATTCCAGATGAATGGGTGACCTGCTCTCATTAGAGGACGAAGAGCGTTCGTCGTCGTGGCGATATCGATAGAAAAATCAGTCAATTGGTTAACTAGCCCCATAAATGATCGCAACTGTGTGATATTTGTTGGTCTTGGGAATTTAGCTATAGCTGATACTTTCTCTGGATCTACTGATATTCCGTCTTTTGAAATAATATACCCGGCAAATTCAGCGCGGTTTACCGCAAAATTGAATTTTTGTATGCCCAGTGTGATATTATTCATCCGACAGACGGAGAGGATTTGTCTGACGTCCTCTATATGAATCTTAAGGTTTTCTGCGTGAGAAAGCATATCGTCTACAACTCTTACTAGCCTTGGTAAGTGTCCAATGGCCGCGTCTGTTCGTCTGCAAAATTCATCCCCAGTGGATATGAGGCCCATTGGTCCGCGTAAAAATTTGTACCGACCCCATGGGGTAATGAATGTTGTTAGCAATTGGCTCTCTTTTTCCAACGGAATTTGCCAATATCCATTGACGGCATCAAAGGTTGTAAAAAACTGAGATCCGCAGGCGATATTGCTGATAGCGTCCTTTGGGGAAACGAGAGGGTGAATGGGGCGTTTGACGAACTTGTTTAATTTTGTAAGGTCTACGCAAAGCCTCAGCTTTCCATTGGGTTTTGTCACTACTACCAGAGGGTGGGTCCAATCTGTTGGTTCAATGACCGGCAAGATTATTCCCTGCTTCTCCATATCATCAAGCATTCCCTTTACCGTGTCGCGTTGAGCAAACAGGATGGGCCTTGCGCCATTCACGCAAAATGGAATTGATTCCGCCTGTAGCTCGATTCTCATTGGGGGTCCAGACATTTCTTTTAGAGGCCCTCCTGAGTCGAATACATCGGCGTATTCGATAAGCAAGTCTGCTCTGATCTTTTTTATGGTAGCAACCTGTTCTGGGTTATCACTGGCTTGAACGCCCTGTGACATAAGAACTTCATTGACTTTCGGGCAAGTTTTACTGGTGCCCGTGTTGTCAACCAAATCAGTGACTCTATGGTCTAAAGACTTGGGCGCCCAAGGCGTCTTTTCGTTGACTTTCGAGCCCATTTTGTTGGCGCCCATATTGTCAACCGAATCAGTGGCTCTGTGGCCTACAGATTCGGGCGCCCAATGCGTCTTTTTCTTGACTTGCGGGCCCATTTGACTGGCGCCCATATTGTCAACCGAATAAGTGACTCTACGGCCTACAGATTCGGGCGCCCAAGGCGTCTTTTTGTTGACTTTCGAGCCCTTTTTGTTGGCGCCCATATTGTCAACCGAATCAGTGGCTCTGTGGCTTAAAGATTCGGGCGCCCATGGCGTCTTTTCGTTGACTTTAGAGCCCGTTTTGTTGGCGCCCATATTGTCAACCGAATCAGTGGCTCTACGGCCTAAAGATTCGGGCGCCCAAGGCGTCTTTTGAATGGCATCGTTCGTGTCGATAATTCCATTAGCGACGGCGTTTGTGACAGCTTTACCCGTCAAAACATTTACGTTTGTTTCTCTGGGTTCTGGGTAGTGCGCCGGTAAAATGCCAAGTGCCACAGACACGAACCAGGACAACAACATTCCGTCGTGCTGAGGGCACACCAATACAACAATGTTGGATTCCCTCCCACAGTATTGAATTTTTAAATTCAACCGACCAGCCGATCTCAGCTTTGAGCCGTTTGCAGCGATCAGGTTGTCTGCACCTGGATCACGAAGGTTCTCTTCATCCTCTCCCAACAGGTGGAGTATGTGAAGTCCAATGACAGAACCTTCGGCCCCGCTGTCGGGCACTGCTATAACGTCAATCTGTCTTCCGCCGGGTTTGCCAATCGACACTTTTACTGTGGGAACCTTCCGAGCAGTAAGAGAAAGATGTGCTAGCTTAATGGATTGAAATTGGACTAGTTTTTCTCCTTGACTGGGCTTGTTTCTCTTGGGTGCTCTACAAGCAGCAGCGAAGTGGTTTGCTTTCCCACAGTTGTCACATATCTTCCCCATAGCCGGGCAAATGTCCCCTTGCTTGTGTTTGGGTGTACGGTTGCATCTGAAGCATCTATCGCCAGTCTGCTGGTCTTTCTCTGTTTCTCCGTTTCTTTTACGACTGTTGCTTTTTGGGTCTTTGTTCGACTTTGAGAAGTGATAGATTTCAGTTTGCCCCGAGCGACCCAATATGGGCTCGTTTTTGGTGGCAGATTCTTCACTTCGACATAAATCAACAGCCTCTTGCAACGTGGGAAACGGAGTTTTAGTCAAGAGCTTTTTTCTAGCCTCTTGGTCGCGGATGCCCGATATAATGCGTGTCGACAAGCGGGAATCCCAACAGGTCGTACACAGTTCTGCACATTCGGCAATCCGTCGCAATTTAATATAAAAATCGTCAATTGGTTCATTTACCTCCTGTCGGCATTCCTCGAATTCCATTCGATCCAATGCAACGCTGCGCTGTTTGCGGATGTGTTGTTGAATCTTGTCGAGAATATCCGATGGAGACAACAGTGATGTTTGATTTATGCCGAGAACCAATTCGACCGTTTGTAGCATTGCGCTAGACAGTGTCATACGAAATGCGGATAGTTGCTCTCGTATAGGGAAGCTGTCAATTCGCTCTAGGTAGCAAAAGTCGTTCCACTGATTTTTCCAAGACGCAAAATCTCGCAGTGAAATGTCTCCGGACATCTTTTCGATGCCTGCTACGTTGATACGTCTGCGGTTGAGGTTTCGGCTCTCTTCATCACGTCGACGATTGTCAGCCTCTCTTTCGGCCAAGAGACGGAGAAAATCGGGAGGGATCGGCGGGGGTGACGGTTCCCGGGGTCGATTTCCGCAATTTTGATCGGCTGGTGGTCCGTCGCCTTCTCCACCGGAGGCTTGGCCTCGTGCCCCGCTTCTTGTCCTCGGCATTTATTTCACGTGATTGGTGAACTTTGCGAAAAATGTATGGATGTTTCGTAGCACGTCACTCGATTCACTTGTGAATATTCCGCACTATCGTTTGAGTGGATGTTTCGTTAAAATACCAACTGCGCCATGTTGTGATTGCTAACAGTAGACAATATTCAGTGTTTACTGTGTGTATTGAAGTCGACTCGAGCCGTACGTGGCTGGTCAATGACTGCCGCTTGAGAGTAACAATTCTACTCTCTATGGGCCGTCAAGCACCGTAGGCCTTGCCGTATCATATTACAAGAAGAGGGAGAATTCTCACTCTCCACATCTACGTATTTCATAAGAGTCATTGGTTGGTCTTACTTCTGGGATACATGGCGGATATGGGAGTCTGAAGTATGTTCCATCAGCGTTTTCTCGTCTATCAAATTCCGAACTGGCTTCATCCGAAACGCGAGATTACAAAAGGTCGTCCTTGGTCCCAATTTGAAGCTCTTGATCTCCTCTACATGAACTATGAATATCTTCGTGATGTTTGGCTTCTGCGGAAAGAACGGACAATTAGAGTGGTGAGTATGTTCCATCAGCATTTTCTCGTCTATCAACTACCGAACAGGCTTCATCCGAAACACGAGATTACAAAAGGTCGTCCTTGGTCCCAATTTGAAGCTCTTGATCTCCTCTACATGAACTATGAATATCTTCGTGATGTTTGGCTTCTGCGGAAAGAACGGGAAATTAGAGTGTGGAGTATGTTCCATCAGCATTTTCTCGTCTATCAACTTCCGAACAGGCTTCATCCTAAACGCGAAATTACAAAGGGTCGTCCTTGGTCCCAATTTGAAGCTCTTGATCTCCTCTACATGAACTATGAATATCTTCGTGATGTTTGGCTTCTGCGGAAAGAACAAGCAATTAGAGTGGTGAGTATGTTCCATCTGCGTTTTCTCGTCTATCAACTTTCGAACAGGCTTCATCTTAAACGCGAGATTACAAAAGGTCGTCCTTGGTCCCAATTTTAAGCTCTTGATCTCCTCTACATGAACTATGAATATCTTCGTGATGTTTGGCTTCTGCGGAAAGAACGGGCAATTAGAGTGTGTAGTATGTTCCATCAGCGTTTTCTCGTCTATCAACTTCCGAACAGGCTTCATCCGAAACGCGAGATTACAAAAGGTCGTCCTTGGTCCCAATTTGAAGCTCTTGATCTCCTCTACATGAACTATGAATATCTTCGTGATGTTTGGCTTCTGCGGAAAGAACGGACAATTAGAGTGGTGAGTATGTTCCATCAGCATTTTCTCGTCTATCAACTTCCGAACAGGCTTCATCTTAAACGCGAGATTACAAAAGGTCGTCCTTGGTTCCAATTTGAAGCTCTTGATTTAATCTACGTATTTCATAAGAGTCATTGGTTGGTCTTACTTCTGGGATACATGGCGGATATGGGAGTCTGAAGTATGTTCCATCAGCGTTTTCTCGTCTATCAAATTCCGAACTGGCTTCATCCGAAACGCGAGATTACAAAAGGTCGTCCTTGGTCCCAATTTGAAGCTCTTGATCTCCTCTACATGAACTATGAATATCTTCGTGATGTTTGGCTTCTGCGGAAAGAACGGGCAATTAGAGTGGTGAGTATGTTCCATCTGCGTTTTCTCGTCTATCAACTTTCGAACAGGCTTCATCTTAAACGCGAGATTACAAAAGGTCGTCCTTGGTCCCAATTTGAAGCTCTTGATTTCCTCTAAATGAACTATGAATATCTTCGTGATGTTTGGCTTCTGCGGAAAGAACGGGCAATTAGAGTGGTGAGTATGTTCCATCTGCGTTTTCTCGTCTATCAACTTTCGAACAGGCTTCATCTTAAACGCGAGATTACAAAAGGTCGTCCTTGGTCCCAATTTGAAGCTCTTGATCTCCTCTACATGAACTATGAATATCTTCGTGATGTTTGGCTTCTGCGGAAAGAACGGGCAATTAGAGTGTGGAGTATGTTCCATCACCATTTTCTCGTCTATCAACTACCGAACAGGCTTCATCCGAAACACGAGATTACAAAAGGTCGTCCTTGGTCCCAATTTTAAGCTCTTGATC
Organism: Ceriodaphnia dubia; assembly: GCA_022539655.2. Taxonomy (NCBI): domain Eukaryota; kingdom Metazoa; phylum Arthropoda; class Branchiopoda; order Diplostraca; family Daphniidae; genus Ceriodaphnia; species Ceriodaphnia dubia. The sequence goes on along the minus strand of JAKUCG020000102.1, from coordinate 3,769,452 downwards.
TCCTCTACATGAACTATGAATATCTTCGTGATGTTTGGCTTCTGCGGAAAGAACGGGCAATTAGAGTGTGGAGTATGTTCCATCAGCATTTTCTCGTCTATCAACTTCCGAACTGGCTTCATCCAAAACGCGAGATTACAAAAGGTCGTCCTTGGTTCCAATTTGAAGCTCTTGATTTAATCTACGTATTTCATAAGAGTCATTGGTTGGTCTTACTTCTGGGATACATGGCTGAAATGGGAGTGTGGAGTATGTTCCATCAGCATTTTCTCGTCTATCAACTTCCGATCTGGCTTCATCCGAAACGCGAGATTACAAAAGGTCGTCCTTGGTCCAAATTTTAAGCTCTTGATCTCCTCTACATGAACTATGAATATCTTCGTGATGTTTGGCTTCTGCGGAAAGAACGGGCAATTAGAGTGGTGAGTATGTTCCATCTGCGTTTTCTCGTCTATCAACCTCCGAACAGACTTCATCTCAAACGCGAGATTACAAAAGGTCGTCCTTGGTCCCAATTTGAAGCTCTTGATCTCCTCTACATGAACTATGAATATCTTTGTGATGTTTGGCTTCTTTGGAAAGAACGGGCAATTAGAGTGTGGAGTATGTTCCATCAACATTTTCTCGTCTATCAACTTCCGATCTGGCTTCATCCGAAACACGAGATTACAAAAGGTCGTCCTTGGTCCAAATTTTAAGCTCTTGATCTCCTCTACATGAACTATGAATATCTTCGTGATGTTTGGCTTCTTTGGAAAGAACGGGCAATTAGAGTGTGGAGTATGTTCCATCAGCATTTTCTCGTCTATCAACTTCCGATCTGGCTTCATCCTAAACGCGAAATTACAAAAGGTCGTCCTTGGTCCCAATTTGAAGCTCTTGATTTCCTCTAAATGAACTATGAATATCTTCGTGATGTTTGGCTTCTGCGAAAAGAATGGGAAATTAGAGTGTGGAGTATGTTCCATCAGCATTTTCTCGTCTATCAACTTCCGAACAGGCTTCATCCTAAACGCGAAATTACAAAAGGTCGTCCTTGGTCCCAATTTGAAGCTCTTGATTTCCTCTAAATGAACTATGAATATCTTCGTGATGTTTGGCTTCTGCGAAAAGAACGGGAAATTAGAGTGTGGAGTATGTTCCATCAACATTTTCTCGTCTATCAACTTCCGATCTGGCTTCATCCGAAACGCGAGATTACAAAAGGTTCCTTGGTCCAAATTTTAAGCTCTTGATCTCCTCTACATGAACTATGATTATCTTCGTGATGTTTGGCTTCTGCGGAAAGAACGGGCAATTAGAGTGTGGAGTATGTTCCATCAGCGTTTTCTCGTCTATCAACTACCGAACAGGCTTCATCCGAAACACGAGATTACAAAAGGTCGTCCTTGGTCCCAATTTGAAGCTCTTGATCTCCTCTACATGAACTATGAATATCTTCGTGATGTTTGGCTTCTTTGGAAAGAACGGGCAATTAGAGTGTGGAGTATGTTCCATCAGCGTTTTCTCGTCTTTAAACTTCCGAACAGGCTTCATCCGAAACGCGAGATTACAAAAGGTCGTCCTTGGTCCCAATTTGAAGCTCTTGATCTCCTCTACATGAACTATGAATATCTTCGTGATGTTTGGCTTCTGCGGAAAGAACGGGAAATTAGAGTGTGGAGTATGTTCCATCAGCATTTTCTCGTCTATCAACTTCCGATCTGGCTTCATCCTAAACGCGAAATTACAAAAGGTCGTCCTTGGTCCCAATTTGAAGCTCTTGATTTCCTCTAAATGAACTATGAATATCTTCGTGATGTTTGGCTTCTGCGAAAAGAACGGGAAATTAGAGTGTGGAGTATGTTCCATCAGCATTTTCTCGTCTATCAACTTCCGAACAGGCTTCATCCTAAACGCGAAATTACAAAAGGTCTTCCTTGGTCCCAATTTGAAGCTCTTGATTTCCTCTAAATGAACTATGAATATCTTCGTGATGTTTGGCTTCTGCGAAAAGAACGGGAAATTAGAGTGTGGAGTATGTTCCATCAACATTTTCTCGTCTATCAACTTCCGATCTGGCTTCATCCGAAACGCGAGATTACAAAAGGTCGTCCTTGGTCCAAATTTTAAGCTCTTGATCTCCTCTACATGAACTATGATTATCTTCGTGATGTTTGGCTTCTGCGGAAAGAACGGGCAATTAGAGTGTGGAGTATGTTCCATCAGCGTTTTCTCGTCTATCAACTACCGAACAGGCTTCATCCGAAACACGAGATTACAAAAGGTCGTCCTTGGTCCCAATTTGAAGCTCTTGATCTCCTCTACATGAACTATGAATATCTTCGTGATGTTTGGCTTCTTTGGAAAGAACGGGCAATTAGAGTGTGGAGTATGTTCCATCAGCGTTTTCTCGTCTTTCAACTTCCGAACAGGCTTCATCCGAAACGCGAGATTACAAAAGGTCGTCCTTGGTCCCAATTTGAAGCTCTTGATCTCCTCTACATGAACTATGAATATCTTCGTGATGTTTGGCTTCTGCGGAAAGAACGGGCAATTAGAGTGTGGAGTATGTTCCATCAGCATTTTCTCGTTTATCAACTTCCGAACAGGCTTCATCCTAAACGCGAAATTACAAAAGGTCGTCCTTGGTCCCAATTTGAAGCTTTTGATTTCCTCTAAATGAACTATGAATATCTTCGTGATGTTTGGCTTCTGCGGAAAGAACGGGAAATTAGAGTGTGGAGTATGTTCCATCAGCATTTTCTCGTCTATCAACTTCCGATCTGGCTTCATCCGAAACGCGAGATTACAAAAGGTCGTCCTTGGTCCAAATTTTAAGCTCTTGATCTCCTCTACATGAACTATGAATATCTTCGTGATGTTTGGCTTCTGCGGAAAGAACGGGAAATTAGAGTGTGGAGTATGTTCCATCTGCGTTTTCTCGTCTATCAACCTCCGAACAGGCTTCTTCTCAAACGCGAGATTACAAAAGGTCGTCCTTGGTCCCAATTTGAAGCTCTTGATCTCCTCTACATGAACTATGAATATCTTTGTGATGTTTGGCTTCTTTGGAAAGAACGGGCAATTAGAGTGTGGAGTATGTTCCATCAACATTTTCTCGTCTATCAACTTCCGATCTGGCTTCATCCGAAACGCGAGATTACAAAAGGTCGTCCTTGGTCCAAATTTTAAGCTCTTGATCTCCTCTACATGAACTATGAATATCTTCGTGATGTTTGGCTTCTGCGGAAAGAACGGGAAATTAGAGTGTGGAGTATGTTCCATCAGCATTTTCTCGTCTATCAACTTCCGAACAGGCTTCATCCTAAACGCGAAATTACAAAAGGTCGTCCTTGGTCCCAATTTGAAGCTCTTGATCTCCTCTACATGAACTATGAATATCTTCGTGATGTTTGGCTTCTGCGGAAAGAACGGGAAATTAGAGTGTGGAGTATGTTCCATCAGCATTTTCTCGTCTATCAACTTCCGAACAGGCTTCATCCTAAACGCGAAATTACAAAAGGTCGTCCTTGGTCCCAATTTGAAGCTCTTGATCTCCTCTACATGAACTATGAATATCTTCGTGATGTTTGGCTTCTTTGGAAAGAACGGGCAATTAGAGTGTGGAGTATGTTCCATCAGCGTTTTCTCGTCTATCAACTTCCGAACAGGCTTCATCCGAAACGCGAGATTACAAAAGGTCGTCCTTGGTCCCAATTTGAAGCTCTTGATCTCCTCTACATGAACTATGAATATCTTCGTGATGTTTGGCTTCTGCGGAAAGAACGGGCAATTAGAGTGTGGAGTATGTTCCATCAGCATTTTCTCGTTTATCAACTTCCGAACAGGCTTCATCCTAAACGCGAAATTACAAAAGGTCGTCCTTGGTCCCAATTTGAAGCTCTTGATCTCCTCTACATGAACTATGAATATCTTCGTGATGTTTGGCTTCTGAGGAAAGAACGGGAAATTAGAGTGTGGAGTATGTTCCATCAGCATTTTCTCGTCTATCTACTTCCGAACTAGCTTTATCCGAAACGCAAGATTAGAAAAGTTTGTCCTTGGTCCTAATTTGAAGCTCTTGATCTCCTCTACATGAACCATGAATATCTTCGTGATGTTTGGCTTCTGAGGAAAGAACGGGCAATTAGAGTCTGGAGAATGTTCCATCACCGTTTTCTTGTCTATCAACTTCCGAACTAGCTTCATCCGAAACGCGAGATTATAAAAGGTCGTCCTTGGTCCCAATTTGAAGCTCTTGATCTCCTCTACATGAACTATGAATATCTTTGTGATGTTTGGCTTCTGTGGAAAGAACGGGCAATTAGAGTGTGGAGTATGTTCCATCAACATTTTCTCGTCTATCAACTTCCGAACTGGCTTCATCCGAAACGCGAGATTACAAAAGGTCGTCCTTGGTCCCAATTTTAAGCTCTTGATCTCCTCTACATGAACTATGAATATCTTCGTGATGTTTGGCTTCTGCGGAAAGAACGGGCAATTAGAGTGTGGAGTATGTTCCATCAGCATTTTCTCGTTTATCAACTTCCGAACAGGCTTCATCCTAAACGCGAAATTACAAAAGGTCGTCCTTGGTCCCAATTTGAAGCTCTTGATCTCCTCTACATGAACTATGAATATATCCGTGATGTTTGGCTTTTGAGGAAAGAACGGGCAATTAGAGTCTGGAGTATGTTCCATCAGCATTTTCTCGTCTATCAACTTCCGAACAGGCTTCATCTTAAACGCGAAATTACAAAAGGTCGTCCTTGGTCCCAATTTGAAAATCTTGATCTCCTCTACATGAACTACGAATATTTTTTTGATGTTTGGCTTCTGAGGAAAGAACGGGAAATTAGAGTGTGGAGTATGTTCCATCAGCATTTTCTCGTTTATAAACTTCCGAACAGGCTTCATCCGAAACGCGAGATTACAAAAGGTCGTCCTTGGTCCCAATTTGAAGCTCTTGATCTCCTCTACATGAACTATGAATATCTTCGTGATGTTTGGCTTCTGCGGAAAGAACGGGAAATTAGAGTGTGGAGTATGTTCCATCAGCATTTTCTCGTCTATCAACTTTCGAACTGGCTTCATCCAAAACGCGAGATTACAAAAGGTCGTCCTTGGTCCCAATTTGAAGCTCTTGATCTCCTCTACATGAACTATGAATATCTTCGTGATGTTTGGCTTCTGCGGAAAGAACGGGCAATTAGAGTGTGGAGTATGTTCCATCAGCATTTTCTCGTCTATCAACTTCCGAACAGGCTTCATCCTAAACGCGAAATTACAAAAGGTCGTCCTTGGTCCCAATTTGAAGCTCTTCATTTCCTCTACGTATTTCATAAGAGTCATTGGTTGGTCTTACTTCTGGGATACATGGCGGATATGGGAGTCTGGAGTATGTTCCATCAGCATTTTCTCGTCTATCAACTTCCGAACAGGCTTCATCTTAAACGCGAAATTACAAAAGGTCGTCCTTGGTCCCAATTTGAAGCTCTTGATCTCCTCTACATGAACTATGAATATATCCGTGATGTTTGGCTTCTGCGGAAAGAACGGGCAATTAGAGTGTGGAGTATGTTCCATCAGCATTTTCTCGTCTATCAACTTCCGAACAGGCTTCATCCTAAACGCGAAATTACAAAAGGTCGTCCTTGGTCCCAATTTGAAGCTCTTGATCTCCTCTACATGAACTATGAATATCTTCGTGATGTTTGGCTTCTGCGGAAAGAACGGGCAATTAGAGTGTGGAGTATGTTCCATCAGCATTTTCCCGTTTATCAACTTCCGAACAGGCTTCATATTAAACGCGAAATCACAAAAGGTCGTCCTTGGTCCCAATTTGAAGCTCTTGATCTCCTCTACATGAACTATGAATATCTTCGTGATGTTTGACTTCTGCGGAAAGAACGGGCAATTAGAGTGTGGAGTATGTTCCATCAGCGTTTTCTCGTCTATCAAATTCCGAACTGGCTTCATCCGAAACGCGAGATTACAAAAGGTCGTCCTTGGTCCCAATTTGAAGCTCTTGATCTCCTCTACATGAACTATGAATATCTTCGTGATGTTTGGCTTCTGCGGAAAGAACGGGCAATTAGAGTGTGGAGTATGTTCCATCAGCGTTTTCTCGTCTATCAACTTCCGAACAGGCTTCATCCGAAACGCGAGATTACAAAAGGTCGTCCTTGGTTCCAATTTGAAGCTCTTGATTTAATCTACGTATTTCATAAGAGTCATTGGTTGGTCTTACTTCTGGGATACATGGCGGATATGGGAGTCTGAAGTATGTTCCATCAGCATTTTCTCGTCTATCAACTTCCGAACTGGCTTCATCCGAAACGCGAGATTACAAAAGCTCGTCCTTGGTCCCAATTTGAAGCTCTTGTACTCCTCTATATGAACTATGAATAGCTTTGTGATGTTTAGCTTCTGAGGATAGAACGGACAATTAGAGTGTGGAGTATTTTCATAAGCGTTTTCTTGTCTATCAACTTCCGAACTGGCTTCATCGGAAACGCGAGATTACAAAAGCTCGTACTTGGTCCCAATTTGAAGCTCTTGATCTCCTCTACATGAACTATGAATATCTTCGTTATGTTTGGTTTCTGCGGAAAGAACGGGCAATTAGAGTGTGGAGTATGTTCCATCAGCATTTTCTCGTCTATCAACTTCCGAACAGGCTTCATCCTAAACGCGAAATTACAAAAGGTCTTCCTTGGTCCCAATTTGAAGCTCTTGATTTCCTCTACGTACTTCATAAGAGTCATTGGTTGGTCTTACTTCTGGGATACATGGCGGATATGGGAGTCTGAAGTATGTTCCATCAGCGTTTTCTCATCTATCAAATTCCGAACAGGCTTCATCCGAAACGCGAGATTACAAAAGGTCGTCCTTGGTTCCAATTTGAAGCTCTTGATTTAATCTACGTATTTCATAAGAGTCATTGGTTGGTCTTACTTCTGGGTTACATGGCGGATATGGGAGTCTGGAGAATGTTCCATCACCGTTTTCTTGTCTATCAACTTCCGAACTAGCTTCATCCGAAACGCGAGATTACAAAAGGTCGTCCTTGGTCCCAATTTGAAGCTCTTGATTTAATCTACGTATTTCATAAGAGTCATTGGTTGGTCTTACTTCTGGGATACATGGCGGATATGGGAGTCTGAAGTATGTTCCATCAGCGTTTTCTCATCTATCAAATTCCGAACAGGCTTCATCCGAAACGCGAGATTACAAAAGGTCGTCCTTGGTCCCAATTTGAAGCTCTTGATCTCCTCTACATGAACTATGAATATCTTCGTGATGTTTGGCTTCTGCGGAAAGAACGGACAATTAGAGTGTGGAGTATGTTCATCAGCGTTTTCTCGTCTATCAAATTCCGAACTGGCTTCATCCGAAACGCGAGATTACAAAAGGTCGTCCTTGGTCCCAATTTGAAGCTCTTGATCTCCTCTACATGAACTATGAATATCTTCGTGATTTTTGGCTTCTGCGGAAAGAACGGGCAATTAGAGTGTGGAGTATGTTCCATCAGCGTTATCTCGTCTATCAACTTCCGAACAGGCTTCATCCGAAACGCGAGATTACAAAAGGTCGTCCTTGGTTCCAATTTGAAGCTCTTGATTTAATCTACGTATTTCATAAGAGTCATTGGTTGGTCTTACTTCTGGGATACATGGCGGATATGGGAGTCTGAAGTATGTTCCATCAGCGTTTTCTCATCTATCAAATTCCGAACAGGCTTCATCCGAAACGCGAGATTACAAAAGGTCGTCCTTGGTCCCAATTTGAAGCTCTTGATCTCCTCTACATGAACGATGAATATCTTCGTGATGTTTGGCTTCTGCGGAAAGAACGGGCAATTAGAGTCTGAAGTATGTTCCATCAGCATTTTCTCGTCTATCAACTTCCGAACTGGCTTCATCCGAAGCGCGAGATTACAAAAGGTCGTCCTTGGTCCCAATTTGAAGCTCTTGATCTCCTCTACATGAACGATGAATATCTTCGTGATGTTTGGCTTCTGCGGAAAGAACGGGCAATTAGAGTCTGAAGTATGTTCCATCAGCATTTTCTCGTCTATCAACTTCCGAACTGGCTTCATCCGAAACGCGAGATTACAAAAGGTCGTCCTTGGTCCCAATTTGAAGCTCTTGATCTCCTCTACATGAACTATGAATACATCCGTGATGTTTGGCTTCTTTGGAAAGAACGGGCAATTAGAGTGTGGAGTATGTTCCATCAGCATTTTCTCGTTTATCAACTTCCGAACAGGCTTCATCCGAAACGCGAGATTACAAAAGGTCGTCCTTGGTCCCAATTTGAAGCTCTTGATTTAATCTACGTATTTCATAAGAGTCATAGGTTCCCTTCTAGCACAGCTGATCCCAATTACATCCCCGGGACGTAATTTGGATCCCATTTACGTCCGTTTACGTCCTATGGATGTAAATGGGATCCACTGTGCTAGCAGGGTTGGTCTTACTTCTGGGATACATGGCGGATATGGGAGTCTGAAGTATGTTCCATCAGCATTTTCTCGTCTTTCAACTTCCGAACTGGCTTCATCCTAACCGCGAGATTACAAAAGGTCGTCCTTGGTCCCAATTTGAAGCTCTTGATCTCCTCTACATGAACTATGAATATCTTCGTGATGTTTGGCTTCTGCGGAAAGAACGGGCAATTAGAGTGTGGAGTATGTTCCATCAGCATTTTCTCGTTTATAAACTTCCGAACAGGCTTCATCCGAAACGCGAGATTACAAAAGGTCGTCCTTGGTCCCAATTTGAAGCTCTTGATTTAATCTACGTATTTCATAAGAGTCATAGGTTCCCTGCTAGCACAGCTGATCCCAATTACATCCCCGGGACGTAATTTGGATCCCATTTACGTCCGTTTACGTCCTATGGATGTAAATGGGATCCACTTGCTAGCAGGGTTGGTCTTACGGGATACATGGCGGATATGGGAGTCTGGAGTATGTTCCATCAGCGTTTTCTCGTCTATCAACTTCCGAACTGGCTTCATCCTAAACGCGAGATTACAAAAGGTCGTACTTGGTCCCAATTTGAAGTTCTTGATCTTCTCTACATGAACTATGAATATCTTCGTGATGTTTGGCTTCTGCGGAAAGAAGGGGCAATTAGAGTGTGGAGTATGTTCCATCAGCATTTTCTCGTCTATCAACTTCCGAACTGGCTTCATCCGAAACGCGAGATTACAAAAGGTTGTCCTTGGTCCCAATTTGATGCTCTTGATGTCTTCTACATGAACTATGAATATCTTTGTGATGTTTGGCTTCTATGGAAAGAACGGGCAATTAGAGTGTGGAGTATGTTCCATCAGCATTTTCTCGTCTATCAACTTCCGAACAGGCTTCAAACGCGAAATTACAAAAGGTCGTCCTTGGTCCCAATTTAAAGCTTTTGATCCCCTTTACGTTTTTCATAAAAGTCATTGGTTGGTCTTGCTTCTGGGATAGAGACCGTTCTTCTTCTTCATAGACACAGTTCTTCAACTTCTGACGCCGATTTATAGAGAATGCGAGGAGATAGAAAGACGTATATTGCCTCAAAATTCAAACTTTGTTTCCTTGTGTGTGCTTCTAAAATATCGTGGGTATGTAAAGTTCGTGGTATGCTCAGCAAGGATTGCAAAGTTACTTGTTTTATAGACACAGTTATTCAACTTCTGACGCCGATTTACAGAGACGGCGAGGAGATTAAAAGACGTACTTGGTCTCATTCTGAAGCCTTTGTTTCCATTTATTTACTCCTAAAATATCGTGCGTATGTAAAGCCCGTGGTATGCTCAGCAAGGATTGCAAAGTTACTTGTTTCATAGACACAGTTCTTCAACTTCTGACGCCGATTTACAGAGAAGGCGAGGAGATAGAAAGACGTATTTGGTCTCATTCTGAAGCCTTTAATTTCATGTATGTGCTCCTAAAATATCGTGCGTATGTAAAGCCCGTGGGTTGCTCAGCAAGGATTGCAAAGTTACTTGTTTCAAAGAGACCGTTCTTCTTCTTCATTGACACAGTACTTCAACTTCTGACCCCGATTTAAAGAGAATGCGAGGAGATAGAAAAACGTATTTGGTCTCATTTTGAAGCCTTTGATTCCAAGTATATGCTCCTAAAATATCGTGCGTATGTAAAGTTCGTGGTATGCTCAGCAAGGATTGCAAAGTTACTTGTTTCATAGACACAGTTCTTCAACTTCTGACGCCGATTTACAGAGAAGGCGAGGAGATAGAAAGACGTACTTGGTCTCATTCTGAAGCCTTTGTTTTCATGTATGTGCTCCTAAAATATCGTGCGTATGTAAAGCCCGTGGTATGCTCAGCAAGGATTGCAAAGTTACTTGTTTCATAGAGACCGTTCTTCTTCTTTTATTGACACAGTTCTTCAACTTCTGACGCCGATTTAAAGAGAATGCGAGGAGATAGAAAGACGTATTTGGTCTCATTTTGAAGCCTTTGTTTCCATGTATGTGCTCCTTAAATATCGTGCGTATGTAAAGTTCGTGGTATGCTCAGCAAGGATTGCAAAGATACTTGTTTCATAGACACAGTTCTTCAACTTCTGACAGCGATTTACAGAGAAGGCGAGGAGATAGAAAGACGTACTTGGTCTCATTCTGAAGCCTTTGTTTTCATGTATGTGCTCCTAAAATATCGTGCGTATGTAAAGCCCGTGGTATGCTCAGCAAGGATTGCAAAGTTACTTGTTTCATAGAGACCGTTCTTCTTCTTCATTGACACAGTTCTTCAACTTCTGACGCCGATTTAAAGAGAATGCGAGGAGATAGAAAGACGTATTTGGTCTCATTTTGAAGCCTTTGTTTCCACGTATGTGCTCCTAAAATATCGTGCGTATGTAAAGCCCGTGGTATGCTCAGCAAGGATTGCAAAGTTACTTGTTTCATAGAGACAGTTCTTCTTCTTCATTGACACAGTTCTCCAACTTCTGACGCCGATTTACAGAGAAGGCGAGGAGATAGAAATTTGTATTTGGTCTCATTTTGAAGCCTTTGTTTTCACGTATGTGCTCCTAAAATATCGTGCGTATCCCAGGTAAAAATCTAGGGTGAGATGCTCAGCAGAGTTGCAAAGTATACAATTCTTTCATTGACACAGTATACTGTGTGGCATATAGATAGCTACTGTGTTTACAATAGAGAATCTACTGAACGCTGTATACCCTATTGAGTTTTCTATTGAAAACTACTGTGTTCTCTATAGAAACTAATGCGTTCTCTATAGAAAACTACTGCGTTCTCTACTGAGAAACTTACTATACTGAGAAACAAGTTTATTACATTAGTTATATTATAGTTCAAAATATCGTGCGTATGTAAATCGTCATAAAGTAAATCAATTCATATTATTAACTGGCTTGGGAGGAATGTTTTTCATCTCCATATTTTGCCTGCAAAATGCTCTGACGGAAAATTACGATAATATTCTTGTTTCAGTTAAAATCTTGATAATCCAAAACGAACCACTGGGCTTTTCTAAATGATAGGCGTTCAGATGTAATGTATGTTTTTTCTATTACCATACGATATCAGAAAATGTTTGTAAATTTTGTATTCCAAGTTGAAAATTTTCTAAGTATTTCACAGTTGAGATTGGATCTCTCAAGTTATAGTTCTTACAATAATTGATACTACGTAAGAACGTTAGCTCAGTTGAATAAGAGGCTGACTCCTGATAGAGTTACAAACTGTTGTACTAACTGGTGGGTTCAAGTCTGCATTTTGAGAAAACCTTTTTTGCGTTTGGGGTTATAGATAATAGCATTATCTAACGTTTTGTTGATTAGAAATGTTTATTAAATTTTTATTTGAATTTTAGATGTAAAATACGTCGTTATTCAATAGACACAGTTCTTCAACTTCTGACGCCCATTTACAGAGAAGGCGAGGAGATAGAAAGACGTACTTGGTCTCATTCTGAAGCCTTTGTTTTCATGTATGTGCTCCAAAAATATCGTGCTTATGTAAAGCTTGTTTTTTCATAGACACAGTTCTTCAACTTCTGACGCCGATTTAAAGAGAATGCGAGGAGATAGAAAGACGTACTTGGTCTCATTCTGAAGCCTTTGTTTTCATGTATGTGCTCCTAAAATATCGTGCGTATGTAAAGCCCGTGGTATGCTCAGCAAGGATTGCAAAGTTACTTGTTTCATAGAGACAGTTCTTCTTCTTCATTGACACAGTTCTTCAACTTCTGACGCCGATTTACAAAGAAGGCGAGGAGATAAAAAGACGTACTTGGTCTCATTCTGAAGCCTTTGTTTTCATGTATGTGCTCCTAAAATAGCGTACGTATGTAAAGTCCGTGGTATGATCAGCAAGGATTGCATAGTTACTTGTTTCATATACACAGTTCTTCAACTTCTGACGCCGATTTATAGAGAATGCGAGGAGATAGAAAGACGTATTTGGTCTCATTCTGAAGCCTTTGTTTCCACGTATGTGCTCCTAAAATATCGTGCGTATGTAAAGCCCGTGGTATGCTCAGCAAGGATTGCAAAGTTACTTGTTTCATTGACACAGTTCTTCAACTTCTGACGCCCATTTACAGAGAAGGCGAAGAGATAGAAAGACGTATTTGGTCTCATTTTGAAGCCTTTGTTTCCACGTATGTGCTCCTAAAATATCGTGCGTATGTAAAGCCCATGGGATGCTCAGCAAGGATTGCAAAGTTACTTGTTTCATAGACACAGTTCTTCAACTTCTGACAACCATTTACAAAGAATGCGAGGAGATAGAAAGACGTATTTGGTCTCATTTTGAAGCCTTTGTTTCCACGTATGTGCTCCTAAAATATCGTGCGTATGTAAAGCCCGTGGTATGCTCAGCAAGGATTGCAAAGTTACTTGTTTCATAGCGACCGTTCTTCTTCATTGACACAGTTCTTCAACTTCTGACGCCGATTTACAGAGAAGGCGAGGAGATAGAAAGACGTATTTGGTCTCATTTTGAAGCCTTTGTTTCCACGTATGTGCTCCTAAAATATCGTGCGTATGTAAAGCCCATGGGATGCTCAGCAAGGATTGCAAAGTTACTTGTTTCATAGACACAGTTCTTCAACTTCTGACAACCATTTACAAAGAATGCGAGGAGATAGAAAGACGTATTTGGTCTCATTTTGAAGCCTTTGTTTCCACGTATGTGCTCCTAAAATATCGTGCGTATGTAAAGCCCATGGGATGCTCAGCAAGGATTGCAAAGTTACTTGTTTCATAGACACAGTTCTTCAACTTCTGACAACCATTTACAAAGAATGCGAGGAGATAGAAAGACGTATTTGGTCTCATTTTGAAGCCTTTGTTTCCACGTATGTGCTCCTAAAATATCGTGCGTATGTAAAGCCCGTGGTATGCTCAGCAAGGATTGCAAAGTTACTTGTTTCATAGAGACCGTTCTTCTTCTTCATTGACACAGTTCTTCAACTTCTGACGCCGATTTACAGAGAAGGCGAGGAGATAGAAAGACGTATTTGGTCTCATTTTGAAGCCTTTGTTTCCACGTATGTGCTCCTAAAATATCGTGCGTATGTAAAGCCCGTGGTATGCTCAGCAAGGATTGCAAAGTTACTTGTTTCATAGACACAGTTCTTCAACTTCTGACAACCATTTACAAAGAATGCGAGGAGATAGAAAGACGTACTTGGTCTCATTCTGAAGCCTTTGTTTTCATGTATGTGCTCCTAAAATATCGTGCGTATGTAAAGCCCGTGGTATGCTCAGCAAGGATTGCAAAGTTACTTGTTTCATAGAGACCGTTCTTCTTCTTCATTGACACAGTTCTTCAACTTCTGACGCCCATTTACAGAGAAGGCGAGGAGATAGAAAGACGTACTTGGTCTCATTCTGAAGCCTTTGTTTTCATGTATGTGCTCCTAAAATAGCGTACGTATGTAAAGCCCGTGGTATGCTCAGCAAGGCTTGCAAAGTTACTTGTTTCATAGACACAGTTCTTCAACTTCTGACGCCGATTTACAGAGAAGGCGAGGAGATAGAAAGACGTACTTGGTCTCATTCTGAAGCCTTTGTTTTCATGTATGTGCTCCTAAAATATCGTGCGTATGTAAAGCCTGTGGTATGCTCAGCAAGGATTGCAAAGCTACTTGTTTCATAGCGACCGTTCTTCTTCTTCATTGACACAGTTCTTCAACTTCTGACGCCGATTTACAGATAAGGCGAGGAGATAGAAAGACGTACTTGGTCTCATTCTGAAGCCTTTGTTTTCATGTATGTGCTCCTAAAATATCGTGCGTATGTAAAGCCCGTGGTATGCTCAGCAAGGATTGCAAAGTTACTTGTTTCATAGAGACCGTTCTTCTTCTTCATTGACACAGTTCTTCAACTTCTGACGCCCATTTACAGAGAAGGCGAGGAGATAGAAAGACGTACTTGGTCTCATTCTGAAGCCTTTGTTTTCATGTATGTGCTCCTAAAATATCGTGCGTATGTAAAGCCCATGGGATGCTCAGCAAGGATTGCAAAGTTACTTGTTTCATAGACACAGTTCTTCAACTTCTGACGCCGATTTACAGAGAAGGCGAGGAGATAGAAAGACGTACTTGGTCTCATTCTGAAGCCTTTGTTTTCATGTATGTGCTCCTAAAATATCGTGTGTATGTAAAGCCCGTGGTATGCTCAGCAAGGATTGCAAAGCTACTTGTTTCATAGCGACCGTTCTTCTTCTTCATTGACACAGTTCTTCAACTTCTGACGCCGATTTACAGATAAGGCGAGGAGATAGAAAGACGTACTTGGTCTCATTCTGAAGCCTTTGTTTTCATGTATGTGCTCCTAAAATAGCGTACGTATGTAAAGCCCGTGGTATGCTCAGCAAGGATTGCAAAGTTACTTGTTTCATAGACACAGTTCTTCAACTTCTGACGCCGATTTAAATAGAAGATGAGGAGATAGAAAGACGTACTTGGTCTCATTCTGAAGCCTTTGTTTTCATGTATGTGCTCCTAAAACAGCGTACGTATGTAAAGCCCGTGGTATACTCAGCAAGGATTGCAAAGTTACTTGTTTCATAGACACAGTTCTTCTTCTTCATTGACACAGTTCTTCAACTTCTGACGCCGATTTATAGAGAATGCGAGGAGATAGAAAGACGTATTTGGTCTCATTTTGAAGCCTTTGATTCCATGTATGTGCTCCTAAAATATCGTGCGTATGTCAAGTTCGTGTTATGCTCAGCAAGGATTGCAAAGTTACTTGTTTCATAGACACAGTTCTTCAACTTCTGACAACCATTTACAAAGAATGCGAGGAGATAGAAAGACGTATTTGGTCTCATTTTGAAGCCTTTGTTTCCACGTATGTGCTCCTAAAATATCGTGCGTATGTAAAGCCCATGGGATGCTCAGCAAGGATTGCAAAGTTACTTGTTTCATAGACACAGTTCTTCAACTTCTGACAACCATTTACAAAGAATGCGAGGAGATAGAAAGACGTATTTGGTCTCATTTTGAAGCCTTTGTTTCCACGTATGTGCTCCTAAAATATCGTGCGTATGTAAAGCCCGTGGTATGCTCAGCAAGGATTGCAAAGTTACTTGTTTCATAGAGACCGTTCTTCTTCTTCATTGACACAGTTCTTCAACTTCTGACGCCGATTTACAGAGAAGGCGAGGAGATAGAAAGACGTACTTGGTCTCATTCTGAAGCCTTTGTTTTCATGTATGTGCTCCTAAAATATCGTGCGTATGTAAAGCCCATGGGATGCTCAGCAAGGATTGCAAAGTTACTTGTTTCATAGACACAGTTCTTCAACTTCTGACAACCATTTACAAAGAATGCGAGGAGATAGAAAGACGTATTTGGTCTCATTCTGAAGCCTTTGTTTTCATGTATGTGCTCCTAAAATATCGTGCGTATGTAAAGCCCGTGGTATGCTCAGCAAGGATTGCAAAGTTACTTGTTTCATAGAGACCGTTCTTCTTCTTCATTGACACAGTTCTTCAACTTCTGACGCCGATTTACAGAGAAGGCGAGGAGATAGAAAGACGTACTTGGTCTCATTCTGAAGCCTTTGTTTTCATGTATGTGCTCCTAAAATATCGTGCGTATGTAAAGCCCGTGGTATGCTCAGCAAGGATTGCAAAGTTACTTGTTTCATAGAGACCGTTCTTCTTCTTCATTGACACAGTTCTTCAACTTCTGACGCCGATTTACAGATAAGGCGAGGAGATAGAAAGACGTACTTGGTCTCATTCTGAAGCCTTTGTTTTCATGTATGTGCTCCTAAAATAGCGTACGTATGTAAAGCCCGTGGTATGCTCAGCAAGGATTGCATAGTTACTTGTTTCATAGACACAGTTCTTCAACTTCTGACGCCGATTTACAGAGAAGGCGAGGAGATAGAAAGACGTACTTGGTCTCATTCTGAAGCCTTTGTTTCCATGTATATGCTCCTAAAATATCGTGCGTATGTAAAGTTCGTGTTATGCTCAGCAAGGATTGCAAAGTTACTTGTTTCATAGAGACCGTTCTTCTTCTTCATTGACACAGTTCTTCAACTTCTGACGCCGATTTACAGATAAGGCGAGGAGATAGAAAGACGTACTTGGTCTCATTCTGAAGCCTTTGTTTTCATGTATGTGCTCCTAAAATATCGTGCGTATGTAAAGCCCAAGGGATGCTCAGCAAGGATTGCAAAGTTACTTGTTTCATAGACACAGATCTTCAACTTCTGACAACCATTTACAAAGAATGCGAGGAGATAGAAAGACGTATTTGGTCTCATTTTGAAGCCTTTGTTTCCACGTATGTGCTCCTAAAATATCGTGCGTATGTAAAGCCCATGGTATGCTCAGCAAGGATTGCAAAGTTACTTGTTTCATAGACACAGTTCTTCAACTTCTGACACCGATTTACAGAGAAGGCGAGGAGATAGAAAGACGTATTTGGTCTCATTCTGAAGCCTTTATTTCCATGTATGTGCTCCTAAAATATCGTGCGTATGTAAAGCCCGTGGTATGCTCAGCAAGGATTGCAAAGTTACTTGTTTCATAGAGACCGTTCTTCTTCTTCATTGACACAGTTCTTCAACTTCTGACGCCCATTTACAGAGAAGGCGAGGAGATAGAAAGACGTACTTGGTCTCATTCTGAAGCCTTTGTTTTCATGTATGTGCTCCTAAAATATCGTGCGTAAGTAAAGCCCATGGGATGCTCAGCAAGGATTGCAAAGTTACTTGTTTCATAGACACAGTTCTTCAACTTCTGACAACCATTTACAAAGAATGCGAGGAGATAGAAAGACGTATTTGGTCTCATTTTGAAGCCTTTGTTTCCACGTATGTGCTCCTAAAATATCGTGCCTATGTAAAGCCCATGGGATGCTCAGCAAGGATTGCAAAGTTACTTGTTTCATAGACACAGTTCTTCAATTTCTGACGCCGATTTACAGAGAAGGCGAGGACATAGAAAGACGTACTTGGTCTCATTCTGAAGCCTTTGTTTTCATGTATGTGCTCCTAAAATATCGTGCGTATGTAAAGCCCGTGGTATGCTCAGCAAGGATTGCAAAGTTACTTGTTTCATAGAGACCGTTCTTCTTCTTCATTGACACAGTTCTTCAACTTCTGACGCCGATTTACAGAGAAGGCGAGGAGATAGAAAGACGTGCTTGGTATCATTCTGAAGCCTTTGTTTTCATGTATGTGCTCCTAAAATAGCGTACGTATGTAAAGCCCGTGGTATGCTCAGCAAGGATTGCAAAGTTACTTGTTTCATAGACACAGTTCTTCAACTTCTGACGCCGATTTACAGAGAAGGCGAGGAGATAGAAAGACGTACTTGGTCTCATTCTGAAGCCTTTGTTTCATGTATGTGCTCCTAAAATATCGTGCGTATGTAAAGCCCGTGGTATGCTCAGCAAGGATTGCAAAGTTACTTGTTTCATAGACACAGTTCTTCTTCTTCATGACACAGTTCTTCATTGACGCCGATTTACAGATAAGGCGAGAAGATAGAAAGACGTACTTGGTCTCATTCTGAAGCCTTTGTTTTCATGTATGTGCTCCTAAAATAGCGTACGTATGTAAAGTCCGTGGTATGCTCAGCAAGGATTGCATAGTTACTTGTTTCATAGACACAGTTCTTCAACTTCTGACGCCGATTTACAGATAAGGCGAGGAGATAGAAAGACGTACTTGGTCTCATTCTGAAGCCTTTGTTTCATGTATGTGCTCCTAAAATATCGTGCGTATGTAAAGCCCGTGGTATGCTCAGCAAGGATTGCAAAGTTACTTGTTTCATAGACACCGTTCTTCTTCTTCATTGACACAGTTCTTCAACTTCTGACGCCGATTTACAGATAAGGCGAGGAGATAGAAAGACGTACTTGGTCTCATTCTGAAGCCTTTGTTTTCATGTATGTGCTCCTAAAATATCGTGCGTATGTAAAGCCCATGGGATGCTCAGCAAGGATTGCAAAGTTACTTGATTCATAGACACAGTTCTTCAACTTCTGACAACCATTTACAAAGAATGCGAGGAGATAGAAAGACGTATTTGGTCTCATTTTGAAGCCTTTGTTTCCACGTATGTGCTCCTAAAATATCGTGCGTATGTAAAGCCCGTGGTATGCTCAGCAAGGATTGCAAAGTTACTTGTTTCATTCTTCTTCATTGACATTGACACAGTTCTTCAACTTCTGACGCCGATTTACAGAGAAGGCGAGGAGATAGAAAGACGTACTTGGTCTCATTCTGAAGCCTTTGTTTTCATGTATGTGCTCCTAAAATATCGTGCGTATGTAAAGCCCGTGGTATGCTCAGCAAGGATTGCAAAGTTACTTGTTTCATAGACACAGTTCTTCAACTTCTGACTCCGATTTACAGAGAAGGCGAGGAGATAGAAAGACGTACTTGGTCTCATTCTGAAGCCTTTGTTTTCATGTATGTGCTCCTAAAATATCGTGCGTATGTAAAGCCCGTGGTTATCTCAGCAAGTATTGCATTTTACTTTTTTCATATCGTCGGTTGTTCTAATTCATTGACACAGTTCTTCAACTTCTGACGCCGATTTACAGATAATGCGAGGAGATAGAAAGACGTACTTGGTCTCATTCTGAAGCCTTTGTTTCCATGTATGTGCTCCTAAAATATCGTGCGGATGTAAAGCCCGTGGTATGCTCAGCAAGGATTGCATAGATACTTGTTTCATAGACACAGTTCTTCAACTTCTGACGCCGATTTACAGAGAAGGCGAGGAGATAGAAAGACGTACTTGGTCTCATTCTGAAGCCTTTGTTTTCATGTATGTGCTCCTAAAATAGCGTACGTATGTAAAGTCCGTGGTATGCTCAGCAAGGATTGCATAGTTACTTGTTTCATAGACACAGTTCTTCAACTTCTGACGCCGATTTACAGAGAAGGCGAGGAGATAGAAAGACGTACTTGGTCTCATTCTGAAGACGTTGTTTCTTGTATGTGCTCCTTAAATATCGTGCGTATGTATAGCCCGTGGTATGCTCAGCAAGGATTGCAAAGTTACTTGTTTCATAGACACATTGACACAGTTCTTCAACTTCTGACGCCGATTTACAGATAAGGCGAGGAGATAGAAAGACGTACTTGGTCTCATTCTGAAGCCTTTGTTTTCATGTATGTGCTCCTAAAATATCGTGCGTATGTAAAGCCTGTGGTATGCTCAGCAAGGATTGCAAAATACTTGTTTCATATTGACACAGTTCTTCAACTTCTTACGCCGATTTACAGAGAAGGCGAGGAGATAGAAAGACGTACTTGGTCTCATTCTGAAGCCTTTGTTTTCATGTATGTGCTCCTCAAATATCGTGCGTAAGTAAAACCCATGCTCACCTCAGCAATCAATTCAAAATAACAAATGTTTCATAGACACAGTTCTTCAACTTCTGACGCCGATTTACAGAGAAGGCGAGGAGATAGAAAGACGTATTTGGTCTCATTTTGAAGCCTTTGTTTCCATGTATGTGCTCCTAAAATATCGTGCGTATGTAAAGCCCGAGGTATGATCAGCAAGGATTGCAAAGTTACTTGTTTCATAGACACAGTTCTTCAACTTCTGACGCCGATTTACAGAGAAGGCGAGGAGATAGAAAGACGTACTTGGTCTCATTCTGAAGCCTTTGTTTCCATGTATGTGCTCCTAAAATATCGTGCGTATGTAAAGTTCGTGGTATGCTCAGCAAGGATTGCAAAGTTACTTGTTTCATAGAGACCGTTCTTCTTCTTCATTGACACAGTTCTTCAACTTCTGACGCCGATTTACAGATAAGGCGAGGAGATAGAAAGACGTACTTGGTCTCATTCTGAAGCCTTTGTTTTCATGTATGTGCTCCTAAAATAGCGTACGTATGTAAAGCCCGTGGTATGCTCAGCAAGGATTGCAAAGTTACTTGTTTCATAGACACAGTTCTTCAACTTCTGACGCCGATTTACAGAGAAGGCGAGGAGATAGAAAGACGTATTTGGTCTCATTCTGAAGCCTTTGTTTCCATGTATGTGCTCCTAAAATATCGTGCGTATGTAAAGTTCGTGGTATGCTCAGCAAGGATTGCAAAGTTACTTGTTTCAAAGAGACCGTTCTTCTTCTTCATTGACACAGTTCTCCAAATTCTGACGCCGATTTACAGAGAAGGCGAGGAGATAGAAAGACGTACTTGGTCTCATTCTGAAGCCTTTGTTTTCATGTATGTGCTCCTAAAATAGCGTACGTATGTAAAGCCCGTGGTATGCTCAGCAAGGATTGCAAAGTTACTTGTTTCATAGACACAGTTCTTCAACTTCTGACGCCGATTTACAGAGAAGGCGAGGAGATAGAAAGACGTACTTGGTCTCATTCTGAAGCCTTTGTTTTCATGTATGTGCTCCTAAAATAGCGTACTTATGTAAAGCCCGTGGTATGCTCAGCAAGGATTGCAAAGTTACTTGTTTCATAGACACAGTTCTTCAACTTCTGATGTCGATTTAAAGAGAATGCGAGGAGATAGAAAGACGTACTTGGTCTCATTCTGAAGCCTTTGTTTTTATGTATGTGTTCCTAAAATATCGTACGTATGTAAAGCCCGTGGTATGCTCAGCAAAGATTGCAAAGTTACTTGTTTCATAGACACAGTTCTTCAACTTCTGACGCCGATTTAAATAGAAGATGAGGAGATAGAAAGACGTACTTGGTCTCATTCTGAAGCCTTTGTTTTCATGTATGTGCTCCTAAAATATCGTGCGTATGTAAAGCCCGTGGTATGCTCAGCAAGGATTGCAAAGTTACTTGTTTCATAGAGACCGTTCTTCTTCTTCATTGACACAGTTCTTCAACTTCTGACGCCGATTTACAGATAAGGCGAGGAGATAGAAAGACGTACTTGGTCTCATTCTGAAGCCTTTGTTTCCATGTATGTGCTCCTAAAATATCGTGCGTATGTAAAGCCCGAGGTATGATCAGCAAGGATTGCATAGATACTTGTTTCATAGACACAGTTCTTCAACTTCTGACGCCGATTTACAGAGAAGGCGAGGAGATAGAAAGACGTACTTGGTCTCATTCTGAAGCCTTTGTTTTCATGTATGTGCTCCTAAAATAGCGTACGTATGTAAAGCCCGTGGTATGCTCAGCAAGGATTGCAAAGTTACTTGTTTCATAGACACAGTTCTTCAACTTCTGACGCCGATTTACAGAGAAGGCGAGGAGATAGAAAGACGTACTTGGTCTCATTCTGAAGCCTTTGTTTTCATGTATGTGCTCCTAAAATATCGTGCGTATGTAAAGCCCGTGGTATGCTCAGCAAGGATTGCAAAGTTACTTGTTTCATAGACACACAGTTCTTCAACTTCTGACGCCGATTTACAGAGAAGGCGAGGAGATAGAAAGACGTACTTGGTCTCATTCTGAAGCCTTTGTTTCCATGTATGTGCTCCTAAAATATCGTGCATATGTAAAGCCCGTGGTATGCTCAGCAAGGATTGCAAAGTTACTTGTTTCATAGAGACACAGTTCTTCAACTTCTGACGCCGATTTACAGAGAAGGCGAGGAGATAGAAAGACGTACTTGGTCTCATTCTGAAGCCTTTGTTTTCATGTATGTGCTCCTAAAATATCGTGCGTATGTAAAGCCCATGGGATGCTCAGCAAGGATTGCAAAGTTACTTGTTTCATTGACACAGTTCTTCAACTTCTGACAACCATTTACAAAGAATGCGAGGAGATAGAAAGACGTATTTGGTCTCATGTTGAAGCCTTTGTTTCCATGTATGTGTTCTCCTAAAATATCGTGCGTGTGTAAAGCCCGTTGTATGCTCAGCAAGGGTTGCAAAGTTACTTGTTTCATAGACACAGTTCTTCAACTTCTGACGCCGATTTACAGAGAAGGCGAGGAGATAGAAAGACGTATTTGGTCTCATTCTGAAGCCTTTGTTTCATGTATGTGCTCCTAAAATATCGTGCGTATGTAAAGCCCGTGGTATGCTCAGCAAGGATTGCAAAGTTACTTGTTTCATAGACCGTTCTTCTTCTTCATTGACACAGTTCTTCAACTTCTGACGCCGATTTACAGATAAGGCGAGGAGATAGAAAGACGTACTTGGTCTCATTCTGAAGCCTTTGTTTTCATGTATGTGCTCCTAAAATAGCGTACGTATGTAAAGCCCAAGGGATGCTCAGCAAGGATTGCAAAGTTACTTGTTTCATAGACACAGTTCTTCAACTTCTGACACAGTTCTTCAATTTACAATTTAGAATAAGCGAGGAAATAGAAAGACGTATTTGGTCTCATTCTGAAGCCTTTATTTCCATGTATGTGCTCCTAAAATATAGTGCGTATGTAAAGCCCGTGGTATGCTCAGCAAGGATTGCAAAGATAACTTGAATCATTGACACAGTTCTTCAACTTCTGACGCCGATTTACAGATAAGGCGAGGAGATAGAAAGACGTACTTGGTCTCATTCTGAAGCCTTTTTTTCATGTATGTGCTCCTAAAATATCGTGCGTATGTAAAGCCCGTGGTATGCTCAGCAAGGATTGCAAAGTTACTTGTTTCATAGACACAGTTCTTCAACTTCTGACACCGATTTACAGAGAAGGCGAGGAGATAGAAAGACGTACTTGGTCTCATTCTGAAGCCTTTGTTTCCATGTATGTGCTCCTAAAATATCGTGCGTATGTAAAGCCCGTGGTATGCTCAGCAAGGATTGCAAAGTTACTTGTTTCATAGAGACAGTTCTTCTTCTTCATAGACACAGTTCTTCAACTTCTGACGCCGATTTACAGAGAATGCGAGGAGATAGAAAGACGTATTTGGTCTCATTTTGAAGCCTTTGTTTTCGTGTATGTGCTCCTAAAATATCGTGCGTATGTAAAGCCCGTGGTATGCTCAGCAAGGATTGCAAAGTTACTTGTTTCATAGACACAGTTCTTCAACTTCTGACACCGATTTACAGAGAATGCGAGGAGATAGAAAGACGTACTTGGTCTCATTTTGAAGCCTTTGTTTCCACGTATGTGCTCCTAAAATATCGTGCCTATGTAAAGCCCATGGGTTGCTCAGCAAGGATTGCAAAGTTACTTGTTTCATAGACACAGTTCTTCAACTTCTGACGCCGATTTACAGAGAAGGCGAGGAGATAGAAAGACGTACTTGGTCTCATTCTGAAGCCTTTGTTTCCATGTATGTGCTCCTAAAATATCATGCGTATGTAAAGCCCGTGGTATGCTCAGCAAGGATTGCAAAGTTAATTGTTTCATAGAGACCGTTCTTCTTCTTCATTGACACAGTTCTTCAACTTCTGACGCCGATTTACAGAGAAGGCGAGGAGATAGAAAGACGTATTTGGTCTCATTTTGAAGCCTTTGTTTCCACGTATGTGCTCCTAAAATATCGTGCCTATGTAAAGCCCATGGGTTGCTCAGCAAGGATTGCAAAGTTACTTGTTTCATAGACACAGTTCTTCAACTTCTGACGCCGATTTATAGAGAAGGCGAGGAGATAGAAAGACGTATTTGGTCTCATTCTGAAGCCTTTGTTTCCATGTATATGCTCCTAAAATATCGTGCGTATGTAAAGTTCGTGGTATGCTCAGCAAGGATTGCAAAGTTACTTGTTTCATAGACACAGTCTTCAACTTCTGACGCCGATTTACAGAGAAGGCGAGGAGATAGAAAGACGTACTTGGTCTCATTCTGAAGCCTTTTTTCATGTATGTGCTCCAAAAATATCGTGCGTATGTAAAGCCCGTGGTATGCTCAGCAAGGATTGCAAAGCTACTTGTTTCATAGAGACCGTTCTTCTTCTTCATTGACACAGTTCTTCAACTTCTGACGCCGATTTAAAGAGAATGCGAGGAGATAGAAAGACGTATTTGGTCTCATTTTGAAGCCTTTGTTTCCACAAATGTAATCCCAAAATATCGTGCGTATGTAAAGCCCGTGGTATGCTCAGCAAGGATTGCAAAAATACTTGTTTCATAGACACAGTTCTTCAACTTCTGATGCCGATTTACAGAGAAGGCGAGAAGATAGAAAGACGTACTTGGTCTCATTCTGAAGCTGTTGTTTCCTTGTATGTGCTCCTAAAATATCGTGCGTATGTAAGGTTCGTGGTATGCTCAGCAATGATTGCAAAGTTACTTGTTTCATAGAGACCGTTCTTCTTCTTCATTGACACAGTTCTTCAACTTCTGACAACCATTTACAAAGAATGCGAGGAGATAGAAAGACGTATTTGGTCTCATTTTGAAGCCTTTGTTTCCACGTTTGTGCTCCTAAAATATCGTGCGTATGTAAAGCCCGTGGTATGCTCAGCAAGGATTGCAAAGTTACTTGTTTCATAGAGACCGTTCTTCTTCTTCATTGACACAGTTCTTCAACTTCTGACGCCGATTTAAAGAGAATGCGAGGAGATAGAAAGACGTATTTGGTCTCATTTTGAAGCCTTTGATTCCACGTATATGCTCCTCTTAAATATCGTACGTATGTAAAGCCCGTGGTATGCTCAGCAAGGATTGCAAAGTTACTTGTTTCATTGACACAGTTCTTCAACTTCTGACGCCGATTTAAAGAGAATGCGAGGAGATAGAAAGACGTATTGGTCTCATTTTGAAGCCTTTGTTTACACGAATGTAATCCTAAAATATCGTGCGTATGTAAAGCCCGTGGTATGCTCAGCAAGGATTGCAAAGTTACTTGTTTCATAGACACAGTTCTTCAACTTCTGACGCCGATTTACAGAGAAGGCGAGGAGATAGAAAGACCTACTTGGTCTCATTCTGAAGCCTATTTTTTTCATGTATGTGCTCCAAAAATATCGCGCGTATGTAAAGCCCGTGGTATGCTCAGCAAGGATTGCAAAGCTACTTGTTTCATAGAGACCGTTCTTCTTCTTCATTGACACAGTTCTTCAACTTCTGACGCCGATTTAAAGAGAATGCGAGGAGATAGAAAGACGTATTTGGTCTCATTTTGAAGCCTTTGATTCCACGTATATGCTTCTTAAATATCGTACGTATGTAAAGCCCGTGGTATGCTCAGCAAGGATTGCAAAGTTACTTGTTTCATTGACACAGTTCTTAGACTTCTGACGCCGATTTAAAGAGAATGCGAGGAGATAGAAAGACGGATTTGGTCTCATTTTGAAGCCTTTGATTCCATGTATATGCTTCTTAAATATCGTGCGTATGTAAAGTTCGTGGTATGCTCAGCAAGGATTGCAAAGTTACTTGTTTCATAGACACAGTTCTTCAACTTCTGACGCCGATTTACAGAGAAGGCGAGGAGATAGAAATACCTACTTGGTCTCATTCTGAAGCCTTTTTTTCATGTATGTGCTCCAAAAATATCGTGCGTATGTAAAGCCCGTGGTATGCTCAGCAATGATTGCAAAGCTACTTGTTTCATAGAGACCGTTCTTCTTCTTCATTGACACAGTTCTTCAACTTCTGACGCCGATTTAAAGAGAATGCGAGGAGATAGAAAGACGTATTTGTTCTCATTTTGAAGCCTTTGTTTCCACAAATGTAATCCTAAAATATCGTGCGTATGTAAAGCCCGTGGTATGCTCAGCAAGGATTGCAAAGTTACTTGTTTCATAGACACAGTTCTCCAACTTCTGACGCCGATTTAAATAGAAGATGAGGAGATAGAAAGACGTACTTGGTCTCATTCTGAAGCCTTTAATTTCATGTATGTGCTCCAAAAATATCGTGCGTATGTAAAGCCCGTGGTATGCTCAGCAAGGATTGCAAAGTTACTTGTTTCATAGAGACCGTTCTTCTTCTTCATTGACACAGTTCTTCAACTTCTGACGCCAATTTAAAGAGAATGCGAGGAGATAGAAAGACGTATTTGTTCTCATTTTGAAGCCTTTGTTTCCACAAATGTAATCCTAAAATATCGCGCGTATGTAAAGCCCGTGGTATGCTCAGCAAGGATTGCAAAGCTACTTGTTTCATAGAGACCGTTCTTCTTCTTCATTGACACAGTTCTTCAACTTCTTACGCCGATTTAAAGAGAATGCGAGGAGATAGAAAGACGTATTTGGTCTCATTTTGAAGGCTTTGATTCCACGTATATGCTTCTTAAATATCGTACGTATGTAAAGCCCGTGGTATGCTCAGCAAGGATTGCAAAGTTACTTGTTTCATTGACACAGTTCTTCAACTTCTGACGCCGATTTAAAGAGAATGCGAGGAGATAGAAAGACGTATTTGGTCTCATTTTGAAGCCTTTGATTCCATGTATATGCTTCTTAAATATCGTACGTATGTAAAGCCCGTGGTATGCTCAGCAAGGATTGCAAAGTTACTTGTTTCATTGACACAGTTCTTAAACTTCTGACGCCGATTTAAAGAGAATGCGAGGAGATAGAAAGACGTATTTGGTCTCATTTTGAAGCCTTTGAATCCATGTATATGCTTCTTAAATATCGTGCGTATGTAAAGTTCGTGGTATGCTCAGCAAGGATTGCAAAGTTACTTGTTTCATAGACACAGTTCTTCAACTTCTGACGCCGATTTACAGAGAAGGCGAGGAGATAGAAAGACGTACTTGGTCTCATTCTGAAGTCTTTGTTTTCATAATTGTGCTCCAAAAATATCGTTCGTATGTAAAGCCCGTGGTATGCTCAGCAAGGATTGCAAAGCTACTTGTTTCATAGAGACCGTTCTTCTTCTTCATTGACACAGTTCTTCAATTTCTTACGCCGATTTAAAGAGAATGCGAGGAGATAGAAAGACGTATTTGGTCTCATTTTGAAGGCTTTTATTCCACGTATATGCTTCTTAAATATCGTACGTATGTAAAGCCCGTGGTATGCTCAGCAAGGATAGCAAAGTTACTTGTTTCATTGACACAGTTCTTCAACTTCTGACGCCGATTTAAAGAGAATGCGAGGAGATAGAAGGACGTATTTGGTCTCATTTTGAAGCCTTTGATTCCATGTATATGCTTCTTAAATATCGTACGTATGTAAAGCCCGTGGTATGCTCAGCAAGGATTGCAAAGTTACTTGTTTCATTGACACAGTTCTTAAACTTCTGACGCCGATTTAAAGAGAATGCGAGGAGATAGAAGGACGTATTTGGTCTCATTTTGAAGCCTTTGATTCCATGTATATGCTTCTTAAATATCGTACGTATGTAAAGCCCGTGGTATGCTCAGCAAGGATTGCAAAGTTACTTGTTTCATTGACACAGTTCTTCAACTTCTGACGCCGATTTAAAGAGAATGCGAGGAGATAGAAGTTTGTATTTGGTCTCATTTTGAAGCCTTTGTTTCCACGTATGTGCTCCTAAAATATCGTGCGTATGTAAAGCCCGTGGTATGCTCAGCAAGGATTGCAAAGTTACTTGTTTCATTGACACAGTTCTTCAACTTCTGACGCCGATTTAAAGAGAATGCGAGGAGATAGAAGGACGTATTTGGTCTCATTTTGAAGCCTTTGATTCCATGTATATGCTTCTTAAATATCGTACGTATGTAAAGCCCGTGGTATGCTCAGCAAGGATTGCAAAGTTACTTGTTTCATTGACACAGTTCTTAAACTTCTGACGCCGATTTAAAGAGAATGCGAGGAGATAGAAAGACGTATTTGGTCTCATTTTGAAGCCTTTGATTCCATGTATATGCTTCTTAAATATCGTACGTATGTAAAGCCCGTGGTATGCTCAGCAAGGATTGCAAAGTTACTTGTTTCATTGACACAGTTCTTAAACTTCTGACGCCGATTTAAAGAGAATGCGAGGAGATAGAAAGACGTATTTGGTCTCATTTTGAAGCCTTTGAATCCATGTATATGCTTCTTAAATATCGTGCGTATGTAAAGTTCGTGGTATGCTCAGCAAGGATTGCAAAGTTACTTGTTTCATAGACACAGTTCTTCAACTTCTGACACCAATTTACAGAGAAGGCGAGTAGATAGAAAGACGTACTTGGTCTCATTCTGAAGTTTTTGTTTTCATAATTGTGCTCCAAAAATATCGTTCGTATGTAAAGCCCGTGGTATGCTCAGCAAGGATTGCAAAGCTACTTGTTTCATAGAGACCGTTCTTCTTCATTGACACAGTTCTTCAACTTCTGACGCCGATTTAAAGAGAATGCGAGGAGATAGAAAGACGTATTTGGTCTCATTTTGAAGCCTTTGATTCCATGTATATGCTTCTTAAATATCGTACGTATGTAAAGCCCGTGGTATGCTCAGCAAGGATAGCAAAGTTACTTGTTTCATAGACACAGTTCTTCAACTTCTGACGCCGATTTAAAGAGAATGCGAGGAGATAGAAGGACGTATTTGGTCTCATTTTGAAGTCTTTGTTTTCATAATTGTGCTCCAAAAATATCGTTCGTATGTAAAGCCCTTGGTATAATCAGCAAGGATTGCAAAGCTACTTGTTTCATTGACACAGTTCTTCAACTTCTGACGCCGATTTATAGAGAATGCGAGGAGATAGAAAGACGTATTTGGTCTCATTTTGAAGCAATTGTTTCCATGTATGTGCTCCTAAAATATCGTGCGTATGTAAAGTTCGTGGTATGCTCAGCAAGGATTGCAAAGTTACTTGTTTCATAGACACAGTTCTTCAACTTTTGACGCCGATTTACAGAGAAGGCGAGGAGATAGAAAGACGTACTTGGTCTCATTCTGAAGTCTTTGTTTTCATAATTGTGCTCCAAAAATATCGTTCGTATGTAAAGCCCGTGGTATGCTCAGCAAGGATTGCAAAGCTACTTGTTTCATAGAGACCGTTCTTCTTCATTGACACAGTTCTTCAACTTCTGACGCCGATTAAAAGAGAATGCGAGGAGATAGAAAGACGTATTTGGTCTCATTTTGAAGCCTTTGATTCCATGTATATGCTTCTTAAATATCGTGCGTATGTAAAGCCCGTGGTATGCTCAGCAAGGATTGCAAAGCTACTTGTTTCATAGAGACCGTTCTTCTTCTTCATTGACACAGTTCTTCAACTTCTGACGCCGATTTACAGAGAAGGCGAGGAGATAGAAAGACCTACTTGGTCTCATTCTGAAGTCTTTGTTTTCATAATTGTGCTCCAAAAATATCGTTCGTATGTAAAGCCCGTGGTATGCTCAGCAAGGATTGCAAAGCTACTTGTTTCATAGAGACCGTTCTTCTTCATTGACACAGTTCTTCAACTTCTGACGCAGATTTAAAGAGAATGCGAGGAGATAGAAAGACGTATTTGGTCTCATTTTGAAGCCTTTGATTCCATGTATATGCTTCTTAAATATCGTGCGTATGTAAAGTTCGTGGTATGCTCAGGAAGGATTGCAAAGCTACTTGTTTCATAGAGACCGTTCTTCTTCTTCATTGACACAGTTCTTCAACTCCTGACGCCGATTTACAGAGAAGGCGAGGAGATAGAAAGACCTACTTGGTCTCATTCTGAAGTCTTTGTTTTCATAATTGTGCTCCAAAAATATCGTTCGTATGTAAAGCCCGTGGTATGCTCAGCAAGGATTGCAAAGCTACTTGTTTCATAGAGACCGTTCTTCTTCATTGACACAGTTCTTCAACTTCTGACGCAGATTTAAAGAGAATGCGAGGAGATAGAAAGACGTATTTGGTCTCATTTTGAAGCCTTTGATTCCATGTATATGCTTCTTAAATATCGTACGTATGTAAAGCCCGTGGTATGCTCAGCAAGGATAGCAAAGTTACTTGTTTCATAGACACAGTTCTTCAACTTCTGACGCCGATTTACAGAGAAGGCGAGGAGATAGAAAGACGTACTTGGTCTCATTCTGAAGTCTTTGTTTTCATAATTGTGCTCCAAAAATATCGTTCGTATGTAAAGCCCGTGGTATAATCAGCAAGGATTGCAAAGCTACTTGTTTCATTGACACAGTTCTTAAACTTCTGACGCCGATTTAAAGAGAATGCGAGGAGATAGAAAGACGTATTTGGTCTCATTTTGAAGCCTTTGAATCCTTGTATGTGCTCCTAAAATATCGTGCGTATGTAAGGTTCGTGGTATGCTCAGCAATGATTGCAAAGGACTTGTTTCATAGACACAGTTCTTCAACTTCTGACGCCGATTTACAGAGAAGGCGAGGAGATAGAAAGACGTACTTGGTCTCATTCTGAAGTCTTTGTTTTCATAATTGTGCTCCAAAAATATCGTTCGTATGTAAAGCCCGTGGTATGCTCAGCAAGGATTGCAAAGCTACTTGTTTCATAGAGACCGTTCTTCTTCATTGACACAGTTCTTCAACTTCTGACGCCGATTAAAAGAGAATGCGAGGAGATAGAAAGACGTATTTGGTCTCATTTTGAAGCCTTTGATTCCATGTATATGCTTCTTAAATATCGTGCGTATGTAAAGCCCGTGGTATGCTCAGCAAGGATTGCAAAGCTACTTGTTTCATAGAGACCGTTCTTCTTCTTCATTGACACAGTTCTTCAACTTCTGACGCCGATTTACAGAGAAGGCGAGGAGATAGAAAGACCTACTTGGTCTCATTCTGAAGTCTTTGTTTTCATAATCGTGCTCCAAAAATATCGTTCGTATGTAAAGCCCGTGGTATGCTCAGCAAGGATTGCAAAGCTACTTGTTTCATAGAGACCGTTCTTCTTCATTGACACAGTTCTTCAACTTCTGACGCAGATTTAAAGAGAATGCGAGGAGATAGAAAGACGTATTTGGTCTCATTTTGAAGCCTTTGATTCCATGTATATGCTTCTTAAATATCGTGCGTATGTAAAGTTCGTGGTATGCTCAGCAAGGATTGCAAAGCTACTTGTTTCATAGAGACCGTTCTTCTTCTTCATTGACACAGTTCTTCAACTCCTGACGCCGATTTACAGAGAAGGCGAGGAGATAGAAAGACCTACTTGGTCTCATTCTGAAGTCTTTGTTTTCATAATTGTGCTCCAAAAATATCGTTCGTATGTAAAGCCCGTGGTATGCTCAGCAAGGATTGCAAAGCTACTTGTTTCATAGAGACCGTTCTTCTTCATTGACACAGTTCTTCAACTTCTGACGCAGATTTAAAGAGAATGCGAGGAGATAGAAAGACGTATTTGGTCTCATTTTGAAGCCTTTGATTCCATGTATATGCTTCTTAAATATCGTACGTATGTAAAGCCCGTGGTATGCTCAGCAAGGATAGCAAAGTTACTTGTTTCATAGACACAGTTCTTCAACTTCTGACGCCGATTTACAGAGAAGGCGAGGAGATAGAAAGACGTACTTGGTCTCATTCTGAAGTCTTTGTTTTCATAATTGTGCTCCAAAAATATCGTTCGTATGTAAAGCCCGTGGTATGCTCAGCAAGGATTGCAAAGCTACTTGTTTCATAGAGACCGTTCTTCTTCATTGACACAGTTCTTCAACTTCTGACGCCGATTTAAAGAGAATGCGAGGAGATAGAAAGACGTATTTGGTCTCATTTTGAAGCCTTTGATTCCATGTATATTCTTCTTAAATATCGTGCGTATGTAAAGCTCGTGGTATGCTCAGCAAGGATTGCAAAGCTACTTGTTTCATAGAGACCGTTCTTCTTCTTCATTGATAATCCTAAAATATCGTGCGTATGTAAAGCCTGTGGTATGCTCAGCAAGGATTGCAAAGTTACTTGTTTCATAGACACAGTTCTTCAACTTCTGACGCCGATTTACAGAGAAGGCGAGGAGATAGAAAGACGTACTTGGTCTCATTCTGAAGTCTTTGTTTTCATAATTGTGCTCCAAAAATATCGTTCGTATGTAAAGCCCGTGGTATAATCAGCAGGGATTGCAAAGCTACTTGTTTCATAGAGACCGTTCTTCTTCATTGACACAGTTCTTCAACTTTTGACGCCGATTTAAAGAGAATGCGAGGAGATAGAAAGACGTATTTGGTCTCATTTTGAAGCCTTTGATTCCATGTATATGCTTCTTAAATATCGTACGTATGTAAAGCCCGTGGTATGCTCAGCAAGGATAGCAAAGTTACTTGTTTCATTGACACAGTTCTTCAACTTCTGACGCCGATTTAAAGAGAATGCGAGGAGATAGAAGGACGTATTTGGTCTCATTTTGAAGCCTTTGATTCCATGTATATGCTTCTTAAATATCGTACGTATGTAAAGCCCGTGGTATGCTCAGCAAGGATTGCAAAGTTACTTGTTTCATTGACACAGTTCTTAAACTTCTGACGCCGATTTAAAGAGAATGCGAGGAGATAGAAAGACGTATTTGGTCTCATTTTGAAGCCTTTGAATCCATGTATATGCTTCTTAAATATCGTGCGTATGTAAAGTTCGTGGTGTGCTCAGCAAGGATTGCAAAGTTACTTGTTTCATAGACACAGTTCTTCAACTTTTGACGCCGATTTACAGAGAAGGCGAGGAGATAGAAAGACGTACTTGGTCTCATTCTGAAGTCTTTGTTTTCATAATTGTGCTCCAAAAATATCGTTCGTATGTAAAGCCCGTGGTATGCTCAGCAAGGATTGCAAAGCTACTTGTTTCATAGAGACCGTTCTTCTTCATTGACACAGTTCTTCAACTTCTGACGCCGATTTAAAGAGAATGCGAGGAGATAGAAAGACGTATTTGGTCTCATTTTGAAGCCTTTGATTCCATGTATATGCTTCTTAAATATCGTGCGTATGTAAAGCCCGTGGTATGCTCAGCAAGGATTGCAAAGCTACTTGTTTCATAGAGACCGTTCTTCTTCTTCATTGACACAGTTCTTCAACTTCTGACGCCGATTTACAGAGAAGGCGAGGAGATAGAAAGACCTACTTGGTCTCATTCTGAAGTCTTTGTTTTCATAATTGTGCTCCAAAAATATCGTTCGTATGTAAAGCCCGTGGTATGCTCAGCAAGGATTGCAAAGCTACTTGTTTCATAGAGACCGTTCTTCTTCATTGACACAGTTCTTCAACTTCTGACGCAGATTTAAAGAGAATGCGAGGAGATAGAAAGACGTATTTGGTCTCATTTTGAAGCCTTTGATTCCATGTATATGCTTCTTAAATATCGTGCGTATGTAAAGTTCGTGGTATGCTCAGCAAGGATTGCAAAGCTACTTGTTTCATAGAGACCGTTCTTCTTCTTCATTGACACAGTTCTTCAACTCCTGACGCCGATTTACAGAGAAGGCGAGGAGATAGAAAGACCTACTTGGTCTCATTCTGAAGTCTTTGTTTTCATAATTGTGCTCCAAAAATATCGTTCGTATGTAAAGCCCGTGGTATGCTCAGCAAGGATTGCAAAGCTACTTGTTTCATAGAGACCGTTCTTCTTCATTGACACAGTTCTTCAACTTCTGACGCAGATTTAAAGAGAATGCGAGGAGATAGAAAGACGTATTTGGTCTCATTTTGAAGCCTTTGATTCCATGTATATGCTTCTTAAATATCGTACGTATGTAAAGCCCGTGGTATGCTCAGCAAGGATAGCAAAGTTACTTGTTTCATAGACACAGTTCTTCAACTTCTGACGCCGATTTACAGAGAAGGCGAGGAGATAGAAAGACGTACTTGGTCTCATTCTGAAGTCTTTGTTTTCATAATTGTGCTCCAAAAATATCGTTCGTATGTAAAGCCCGTGGTATGCTCAGCAAGGATTGCAAAGCTACTTGTTTCATAGAGACCGTTCTTCTTCATTGACACAGTACTTCAACTTCTGATGCCGATTGAAAGAGAATGCGAGGAGATAGAAAGACGTATTTGGTCTCATTTTGAAGCCTTTGATTCCATGTATATTCTTCTTAAATATCGTGCGTATGTAAAGCTCGTGGTATGCTCAGCAAGGATTGCAAAGCTACTTGTTTCATAGACACCGTTCTTCTTCTTCATTGATAATCCTAAAATATCGTGCGTATGTAAAGCCTGTGGTATGCTCAGCAAGGATTGCAAAGTTACTTGTTTCATAGACACAGTTCTTCAACTTCTGACGCCGATTTACAGAGAAGGCGAGGAGATAGAAAGACGTACTTGGTCTCATTCTGAAGTCTTTGTTTTCATAATTGTGCTCCAAAAATATCGTTCGTATGTAAAGCCCGTGGTATAATCAGCAAGGATTGCAAAGCTACTTGTTTCATTGACACAGTTCTTAAACTTCTGACGCCGATTTAAAGAGAATGCGAGGAGATAGAAAGACGTATTTGGTCTCATTTTGAAGCCTTTGAATCCATGTATATGCTTCTTAAATATCATGCGTATGTAAAGTTCGTGGTATGCTCAGCAAGGATTGCAAAGTTACTTGTTTCATAGACACAGTTCTTCAACTTTTGACGCCGATTTACAGAGAAGGCGAGGAGATAGAAAGACGTACTTGGTCTCATTCTGAAGTCTTTGTTTTCATAATTGTGCTCCAAAAATATCGTTCGTATGTAAAGCCCGTGGTATGCTCAGCAAGGATTGCAAAGCTACTTGTTTCATAGAGACCGTTCTTCTTCATTGACACAGTTCTTCAACTTCTGACGCCGATTTAAAGAGAATGCGAGGAGATAGAAAGACGTATTTGGTCTCATTTTGAAGCCTTTGATTCCATGTATATGCTTCTTAAATATCGTGCGTATGTAAAGTTCGTGGTATGCTCAGCAAGGATTGCAAAGCTACTTGTTTCATAGAGACCGTTCTTCTTCTTCATTCACACAGTTCTTCAACTCCTGACGCCGATTTACAGAGAAGGCGAGGAGATAGAAAGACCTACTTGGTCTCATTCTGAAGTCTTTGTTTTCATAATTGTGCTCCAAAAATATCGTTCGTATGTAAAGCCCGTGGTATGCTCAGCAAGGATTGCAAAGCTACTTGTTTCATAGAGACCGTTCTTCTTCATTGACACAGTTCTTCAACTTCTGACGCAGATTTAAAGAGAATGCGAGGAGATAGAAAGACATATTTGGTCTCATTTTGAAGCCTTTGATTCCATGTATATGCTTCTTAAATATCGTGCGTATGTAAAGTTCGTGGTATGCTCAGCAAGGATTGCAAAGTTACTTGTTTCATAGACACAGTTCTTCAACTTCTGACGCCGATTTACAGAGAAGGCGAGAAGATAGAAAGACGTACTTGGTCTCATTCTGAAGTCTTTGTTTTCATAATTGTGCTCCAAAAATATCGTTCGTATGTAAAGCCCGTGGTATGCTCAGCAAGGATTGCAAAGCTACTTGTTTCATAGAGACCGTTCTTCTTCATTGACACAGTACTTCAACTTCTGATGCCGATTTAAAGAGAATGCGAGGAGATAGAAAGACGTATTTGGTCTCATTTTGAAGCCTTTGATTCCATGTATATTCTTCTTAAATATCGTGCGTATGTAAAGCTCGTGGTATGCTCAGCAAGGATTGCAAAGCTACTTGTTTCATAGAGACCGTTCTTCTTCTTCATTGACACAGTTCTTCAACTTCTGACGCCGATTTACAGAGAAGGCGAGGA
This sequence comes from Ceriodaphnia dubia, assembly GCA_022539655.2. Classification (NCBI taxonomy): domain Eukaryota; kingdom Metazoa; phylum Arthropoda; class Branchiopoda; order Diplostraca; family Daphniidae; genus Ceriodaphnia; species Ceriodaphnia dubia. The sequence goes on along the minus strand of JAKUCG020000102.1, from coordinate 3,733,579 downwards.
GATAGAAAGACCTACTTGGTCTCATTCTGAAGTCTTTGTTTTCATAATTGTGCTCCAAAAATATCGTTCGTATGTAAAGCCCGTGGTATGCTCAGCAAGGATTGCAAAGTTACTTGTTTCATAGACACAGTTCTTCAACTTCTGACAGCGATTTACAGAGAAGGCGAAGAGATAGAAAGACGTACTTGGTCTCATTCTGAAGCCTTTAATTTCATGTATGTGCTCCAAAAATATCGTGCGTATGTAAAGCCCGTGGTATGCTCAGCAAGGATTGCAAAGTTACTTGTTTCATAGAGACCGTTCTTCTTCTTCATTGATAATCCTAAAATATCGTGCGTATGTAAAGCCTGTGGTATGCTCAGCAAGGATTGCAAAGTTACTTGTTTCATAGACACAGTTCTTCAACTTCTGACGCCGATTTACAGAGAAGGCGAAGAGATAGAAAGACGTAATTGGTCTCATTCTGAAGCCTTTGTTTTCATGTATGTGCTCCTAAAATATCGTGCGTATGTAAAGCCCGTGGTATGCTCAGCAAGGATTGCAAAGCTACTTGTTTCATAGAGACCGTTCTTCTTCTTCATTGACACAGTTCTTCAACTTCTGACGCCGATTTACAGAGAAGGCGAGGAGATAGAAAGACGTACTTGGTTTCATTCTGAAGCCTTTTTTTTCATGTATGTGCTCCAAAAATATCGTGCGTATGTAAAGCCCGTGGTATGCTCAGCAAGGATTGCAAAGCTACTTGTTTCATAGAGACCGTTCTTCTTCATTGACACAGTACTTCAACTTCTGATGCCGATTTAAAGAGAATGCGAGGAGATAGAAAGACGTATTTGGTCTCATTTTGAAGCCTTTGATTCCATGTATATTCTTCTTAAATATCGTGCGTATGTAAAGCTCGTGGTATGCTCAGCAAGGATTGCAAAGCTACTTGTTTCATAGAGACCGTTCTTCTTCTTCATTGACACAGTTCTTCAACTTCTGACGCCGATTTACAGAGAAGGCGAGGAGATAGAAAGACCTACTTGGTCTCATTCTGAAGTCTTTGTTTTCATAATTGTGCTCCAAAAATATCGTTCGTATGTAAAGCCCGTGGTATGCTCAGCAAGGATTGCAAAGTTACTTGTTTCATAGACACAGTTCTTCAACTTCTGACAGCGATTTACAGAGAAGGCGAAGAGATAGAAAGACGTACTTGGTCTCATTCTGAAGCCTTTTTTTCATGTATGTGCTCCAAAAATATCGTGCGTATGTAAAGCCCGTGGTATGCTCAGCAAGGATTGCAAAGATACTTGTTTCATAGAGACCGTTCTTCTTCTTCATTGATAATCCTAAAATATCGTGCGTATGTAAAGCCTGTGGTATGCTCAGCAAGGATTGCAAAGTTACTTGTTTCATAGACACAGTTCTTCAACTTCTGACGCCCATTTACAGAGAAGGCGAAGAGATAGAAAGACGTACTTGGTCTCATTCTGAAGCCTTTGTTTTCATGTATGTGCTCCTAAAATATCGTGCGTATGTAAAGCCTGTGGTATGCTCAGCAAGGATTGCAAAGCTACTTGTTTCATAGCGACCGTTCTTCTTCTTCATTGACACAGTTCTTCAACTTCTGACGCCGATTTACAGAGAAGGCGAGGAGATAGAAAGACGTACTTGGTTTCATTCTGAAGCCTTTAATTTCATGTATGTGCTCCTAAAAATTCGTGCGTATGTAAGGCCCGTAGTAAGCAAGGATTGCAAAGCTACTTGTTTCATAGAGACCGTTCTTCTTCATTGACACAGTACTTCAACTTCTGATGCCGATTTAAAGAGAATGCGAGGAGATAGAAAGACGTATTTGGTCTCATTTTGAAGCCTTTGATTCCATGTATATTCTTCTTAAATATCGTGCGTATGTAAAGCTCGTGGTATGCTCAGCAAGGATTGCAAAGCTACTTGTTTCATTGACACAGTTCTTCAACTTCTGACGCCGATTTAAAGAGAATGCGAGGAGATAGAAAGACGTATTTGTTCTCATTTTGAAGCCTTTGTTTCCACAAATGTAATCCTAAAATATCGTGCGTATGTAAAGCCCGTGGTATGCTCAGCAAGGATTGCAAAGTTACTTGTTTCATAGACACAGTTCTTCAACTTCTGACAGCGATTTACAGAGAAGGCGAAGAGATAGAAAGACGTACTTGGTCTCATTCTGAAGCCTTTTTTTCATGTATGTGCTCCAAAAATATCGTGCGTATGTAAAGCCCGTGGTATGCTCAGCAAGGATTGCAAAGCTACTTGTTTCATAGAGACCGTTCTTCTTCTTCATTGATAATCCTAAAATATCGTGCGTATGTAAAGCCTGTGGTATGCTCAGCAAGGATTGCAAAGTTACTTGTTTCATAGACACAGTTCTTCAACTTCTGACGCCGATTTACAGAGAAGGCGAGGAGATAGAAAGACGTACTTGGTCTCATTCTGAAGTCTTTGTTTTCATAATTGTGCTCCAAAAATATTGTTCGTATGTAAAGCCCGTGGTATAATCAGCAAGGATTGCAAAGCTACTTGTTTCATAGAGACCGTTCTTCTTCATTGACACAGTTCTTCAACTTCTGACGCCGATTTAAAGAGAATGCGAGGAGATAGAAAGACATATTTGGTCTCATTTTGAAGCCTTTGATTCCATGAATATGCTTCTTAAATATCGTACGTATGTAAAGCCCGTGGTATGCTCAGCAAGGATTGCAAAGTTACTTGTTTCATTGACACAGTTCTTCAACTTCTGACGCCGATTTAAAGAGAATGCGAGGAGATAGAAAGACGTATTTGGTCTCATTTTGAAGCCTTTGATTCCATGTATATGCTCCAAAAATATCGTGCGTATGTAAAGCCCGTGGTATGCTCAGCAAGGATTGCAAAGCTACTTGTTTCATAGAGACCGTTCTTCTTCATTGACACAGTTCTTCAACTTCTGACGCCGATTTAAAGAGAATGCGAGGAGATAGAAAGACGTATTTGGTCTCATTTTGAAGCCTTTGATTCCATGTATATGCTTCTTAAATATCGTGCGTATGTAAAGTTCGTGGTAACCCTACTTGGTCTCATTCTGAAGTCTTTGTTTTCATAATTGTGCTCCAAAAATATCGTTCGTATGTAAAGCCCGTGGTATGCTCAGCAAGGATTGCAAAGTTACTTGTTTCATAGACACAGTTCTTCAACTTCTGACAGCGATTTACAGAGAAGGCGAAGAGATAGAAAGACGTACTTGGTCTCATTCTGAAGCCTTTAATTTCATGTATGTGCTCCAAAAATATCGTGCGTATGTAAAGCCCGTGGTATGCTCAGCAAGGATTGCAAAGATACTTGTTTCATAGAGACCGTTCTTCTTCTTCATTGATAATCCTAAAATATCGTGCGTATGTAAAGCCCGTGGTATGCTCAGCAAGGATTGCAAAGTTACTTGTTTCATAGACACAGTTCTTCAACTTCTGACAGCGATTTACAGAGAAGGCGAAGAGATAGAAAAACGTACTTGGTCTCATTCTGAAGCCTTTTTTTTCATGTATGTGGTCCAAAAATATCGTTCGTATGTAAAGCCCGTGGTATGCTCAGCAAGGATTGCAAAGCTACTTGTTTCATAGAGACCGTTCTTCTTCTTCAATGACGCAGTTCTTCAACTTCTGACACCCATATACAGAGAAGGCGAGGAGATAAAAGACGTACTTGGTTTCATTCTGAAGCCTTTTTTTTCATGTATGTGCTCCAAAAATATCGTGCGTATGTAAAGCCCGTGGTATGCTCAGCAAGGATAGCAAAGTTACTTGTTTCATAGAGACCGTTCTTCTTCTTCAATGACGCAGTTCTTCAACTTCTGACACCCATTTACAGAGAAGGCGAGGAGATAAAAGACGTACTTGGTTTCATTCTGAAGCCTTTTTTTTCATGTACGTGCTCCAAAAATATCGTGCGTATGTAAAGCCCGTGGTATGCTCAGCAAGGATAGCAAAGTTACTTGTTTCATAGACACAGTTCTTCAACTTCTGACAGCGATTTACAGAGAAGACGAAGAGATAGAAAGACGTACTTGGTCTCATTCTGAAGCCTTTTTTTCATGTATGTGCTCCAAAAATATCGTGCGTATGTAAAGCCCGTGGTATGCTCAGCAAGGATTGCAAAGCTACTTGTTTCATAGAGACCGTTCTTCTTCTTCATTGATAATCTTAAAATATCGTGCGTATGTAAAGCCCGTGGTATGCTCAGCAAGGATTGCAAAGTTACTTGTTTCATAGACACAGTTCTTCAACTTCTGACGCCAATTTACAGAGAAGGCGAAGAGATAGAAAAACGTATTTGGTCTCATTCTGAAGCCTTTGTTTCCATGTATATGCTCCTAAAATATCGTGCGTATGTAAAGCCCGTGGTATGCTCAGCAAGGATTGCAAAGCTACTTGTTTCATAGAGATCGTTCTTCTTCTTCATTGACACAGTTCTTCAACTTATGACGCCGATTTAAAGAGAATGCGAGGAGATAGAAAGACGTATTTGGTCTCATTTTGAAGCCTTTGATTCCACGTATATGCTTCTTAAATATCGTACGTATGTAAAGCCCGTGGTATGCTCAGCAAGGATAGCAAAGTTACTTGTTTCATTGACACAGTTCTTCAACTTCTGACGCCGATTTAAAGAGAATGCGAGGAGATAGAAAGACGTATTTGGTCTCATTTTGAAGCCTTTGATTCCATGTATATGCTTCTTAAATATCGTGCGTATGTAAAGTTCGTGGTATGCTCAGCAAGGATTGCAAAGTTACTTGTTTCATAGACACAGTTCTTCAACTTCTTACGCCGTATTACAGAGAAGGCGAGGAGATAGAAATACCTACTTGGTATCATTCTGAAGCCTTTTTTTTCATGTATGTGCTCCAAAAATATCGTGCGTATGTAAAGCCCGTGGTATGCTCAGCAAGGATTGCAAAGCTACTTGTTTCATAGAGACCGTTCTTCTTCTTCATTGACACAGTTCTTCAACTTCTGACGCCGATTTAAAGAGAATGCGAGGAGATAGAAAGACGTATTTGTTCTCATTTTGAAGCCTTTGTTTCCACAAATGTAATCCTAAAATATCGTGCGTATGTAAAGCCCGTGGTATGCTCAGCAAGGATTGCAAAGTTACTTGTTTCATAGACACAGTTCTTCAACTTCTGACAGCGATTTACAGAGAAGGCGAAGAGATAGAAAAACGTACTTGGTCTCATTCTGAAGCCTTTTTTTTCATGTATGTACTCCAAAAATATCGTTCGTATGTAAAGCCCGTGGTATGCTCAGCAAGGATTGCAAAGCTACTTGTTTCATAGAGACCGTTCTTCTTCTTCAATGACGCAGTTCTTCAACTTCTGACGCCGATTTACAGAGAAGGCGAGGAGATAGAAAGACGTACTTGGTCTCATTCTGAAGTCTTTGTTTTCATAATTGTGCTCCAAAAATATCGTTCGTATGTAAAGCCCGTGGTATGCTCAGCAAGGATTGCAAAGCTACTTGTTTCATAGAGACCGTTCTTCTTCATTGACACAGTTCTTCAACTTCTGACGCCGATTTAAAGAGAATGCGAGGAGATAGAAAGACGTATTTGGTCTCATTTTGAAGCCTTTGATTCCATGTATATGCTTCTTAAATATCGTACGTATGTAAAGCCCGTGGTATGCTCAGCAAGGATTGCAAAGTTACTTGTTTCATTGACACAGTTCTTCAACTTCTGACGCCGATTTAAAGAGAATGCGAGGAGATAGAAAGACGTATTTGGTCTCATTTTGAAGCCTTTGTTTCCATGTATATGCTTCTTAAATATCGTGCGTATGTAAATCCCGTGGTATGCTCAGCAAGGATTGCAAAGCTACTTGTTTCATAGAGACCGTTCTTCTTCTTCATTGACACAGTTCTTCAACTTCTGACGCCGATTTACAGAGAATGCGAGGAGATAGAAAGACGTATTTGGTCTCATTTTGAAGCCTTTGATTCCATGTATATGCTTCTTAAATATCGTGCGTATGTAAAGCCCGTGGTATGCTCAGCAAGGATTGCAAAGCTACTTGTTTCATAGAGACCGTTCTTCTTCTTCATTGACACAGTTCTTCAACTTCTGACGCCGATTTACAGAGAAGGCGAGGAGATAGAAAGACCTACTTGGTCTCATTCTGAAGTCTTCGTTTTCATAATTGTGCTCCAAAAATATCGTTCGTATGTAAAGCCCGTGGTATGCTCAGCAAGGATTGCAAAGCTACTTGTTTCATAGAGACCGTTCTTCTTCATTGACACAGTTCTTCAACTTCTGACGCCGATTTAAAGAGAATGCGAGGAGATAGAAAGACGTATTGGTCTCATTTTGAAGCCTTTGTTTACACGAATGTAATCCTAAAATATCGTGCGTATGTAAAGCCCGTGGTATGCTCAGCAAGGATTGCAAAGTTACTTGTTTCATAGACACAGTTCTTCAACTTCTGACGCCGATTTACAGAGAAGGCGAGGAGATAGAAAGACGTACTTGGGCTCATTCTGAAGTCTTTGTTTTCATAATTGTGCTCCAAAAATATCGTGCGTATGTAAAGCCCGTGGTATGCTCAGCAAGGATTGCAAAGCTACTTGTTTCATAGAGACCGTTCTTCTTCTTCATTAACACAGTTCTTCAACTTCTGACGCCGATTTACAGAGAAGGCGAAGAGATAGAAAGACGTACTTGGTCACATTCTGAAGCCTGTTTTTTCATGTATGTGCTCCAAAAATATCGTGCGTATGTAAAGCCCGTGGTATGCTCAGCAAGGATTTCAAAGCTACTTGTTTCATAGAGACCGTTCTTCTTCTTCATTGACACAGTTCTTTGCCTTCTGACGCCGATTTACAGAGAAGGCGAGGAGATAGAAAGACCTACTTGGTCTCATTCTGAAGTCTTTGTTTTCATAATTGTGCTCCAAAAATATCGTGCGTATGTAAAGCCCGTGGTATGCTCAGCAAGGATTGCAAAGCTACTTGTTTCATAGACACAGTTCTTCAACTTCTGACGCCGATTTACAGAGAAGGCGAGGAGATAGAAAGACGTACTTGGGCTCATTCTGAAGCCTTTTTTTTCATGAATGTGCTCCAAAAATATCGTGCGTATGTAAAGCCCGTGGTATGCTCAGCAAGGATTGCAAAGCTACTTGTTTCATAGAGACCGTTCTTCTTCTTCATTAACACAGTTCTTCAACTTCTGACGCCGATTTACAGAGAAGGCGAAGAGATAGAAAGACGTACTTGGTCACATTCTGAAGCCTGTTTTTTCATGTATGTGCTCCAAAAATATCGTGCGTATGTAAAGCCCGTGGTATGCTCAGCAAGGATTTCAAAGCTACTTGTTTCATAGAGACCGTTCTTCTTCTTCATTGACACAGTTCTTTACCTTCTGACGCCGATTTACAGAGAAGGCGAGGAGATAGAAAGACCTACTTGGTCTCATTCTGAAGTCTTTGTTTTCATAATTGTGCTCCAAAAATATCGTGCGTATGTAAAGCCCGTGGTATGCTCAGCAAGGATTGCAAAGCTACTTGTTTCATAGAGACCGTTCTTCTTCATTGACACAGTTCTTCAACTTCTGACGCCGATTTAAAGAGAATGCGAGGAGATAGAAAGACGTATTTGGTCTCATTTTGAAGCCTTTGATTCCATGTATATGCTTCTTAAATATCGTGCGTATGTAAAGCCCGTGGTATGCTCAGCAAGGATTGCAAAGCTACTTGTTTCATAGAGACCGTTCTTCTTCATTGACACAGTTCTTCAACTTCTGACGCCGATTTAAAGAGAATGCGAGGAGATAGAAAGACGTATTTGTTCTCATTTTGAAGCCTTTGATTCCATGTATATGCTCCAAAAATATCGTGCGTATGTAAAGCCCGTGGTATGCTCAGCAAGGATTGCAAAGCTACTTGTTTCATAGAGACCGTTCTTCTTCATTGACACAGTTCTTCAACTTCTGACGCCGATTTAAAGAGAATGCGAGGAGATAGAAAGACGTATTTGGTCTCATTTTGAAGCCTTTGATTCCATGTATATGCTTCTTAAATATCGTGCGTATGTAAAGCCCGTGGTATGCTCAGCAAGGATTGCAAAGCTACTTGTTTCATAGAGACCGTTCTTCTTCTTCATTGACACAGTTCTTCAACTTCTGACGCCGATTTACAGAGAAGGCGAGGAGATAGAAAGACCTACTTGGTCTCATTCTGAAGTCTTCGTTTTCATAATTGTGCTCCAAAAATATCGTGCGTATGTAAAGCCCGTGGTATGCTCAGCAAGGATTGCAAAGCTACTTGTTTCATAGACACAGTTCTTCAACTTCTGACGCCGATTTACAGAGAAGGCGAGGAGATAGAAAGACGTACTTGGTCACATTCTGAAGCCTGTTTTTTCATGTATGTGCTCCAAAAATATCGTGCGTATGTAAAGCCCGTGGTATGCTCAGCAAGGATTTCAAAGCTACTTGTTTCATAGAGACCGTTCTTCTTCTTCATTGACACAGTTCTTTACCTTCTGACGCCGATTTACAGAGAAGGCGAGGAGATAGAAAGACCTACTTGGTCTCATTCTGAAGTCTTTGTTTTCATAATTGTGCTCCAAAAATATCGTGCGTATGTAAAGCCCGTGGTATGCTCAGCAAGGATTGCAAAGCTACTTGTTTCATAGACACAGTTCTTCAACTTCTGACGCCGATTTACAGAGAAGGCGAGGAGATAGAAAGACGTACTTGGGCTCATTCTGAAGCCTTTTTTTTCATGAATGTGCTCCAAAAATATCGTGCGTATGTAAAGCCCGTGGTATGCTCAGCAAGGATTGCAAAGCTACTTGTTTCATAGAGACCGTTCTTCTTCTTCATTAACACAGTTCTTCAACTTCTGACGCCGATTTACAGAGAAGGCGAAGAGATAGAAAGACGTACTTGGTCACATTCTGAAGCCTGTTTTTTCATGTATGTGCTCCAAAAATATCGTGCGTATGTAAAGCCCGTGGTATGCTCAGCAAGGATTTCAAAGCTACTTGTTTCATAGAGACCGTTCTTCTTCTTCATTGACACAGTTCTTTACCTTCTGACGCCGATTTACAGAGAAGGCGAGGAGATAGAAAGACCTACTTGGTCTCATTCTGAAGTCTTTGTTTTCATAATTGTGCTCCAAAAATATCGTGCGTATGTAAAGCCCGTGGTATGCTCAGCAAGGATTGCAAAGCTACTTGTTTCATAGACACAGTTCTTCAACTTCTGACGCCGATTTACAGAGAAGGCGAGGAGATAGAAAGACGTACTTGGGCTCATTCTGAAGCCTTTTTTTTCATGAATGTGCTCCAAAAATATCGTGCGTATGTAAAGCCCGTGGTATGCTCAGCAAGGATTGCAAAGCTACTTGTTTCATAGAGACCGTTCTTCTTCTTCATTAACACAGTTCTTCAACTTCTGACGCCGATTTACAGAGAAGGCGAAGAGATAGAAAGACGTACTTGGTCACATTCTGAAGCCTGTTTTTTCATGTATGTGCTCCAAAAATATCGTGCGTATGTAAAGCCCGTGGTATGCTCAGCAAGGATTTCAAAGCTACTTGTTTCATAGAGACCGTTCTTCTTCTTCATTGACACAGTTCTTTACCTTCTGACGCCGATTTACAGAGAAGGCGAGGAGATAGAAAGACCTACTTGGTCTCATTCTGAAGTCTTTGTTTTCATAATTGTGCTCCAAAAATATCGTGCGTATGTAAAGCCCGTGGTATGCTCAGCAAGGATTGCAAAGCTACTTGTTTCATAGAGACCGTTCTTCTTCATTGACACAGTTCTTCAACTTCTGACGCCGATTTAAAGAGAATGCGAGGAGATAGAAAGACGTATTTGGTCTCATTTTGAAGCCTTTGATTCCATGTATATGCTTCTTAAATATCGTGCGTATGTAAAGCCCGTGGTATGCTCAGCAAGGATTGCAAAGCTACTTGTTTCATAGAGACCGTTCTTCTTCATTGACACAGTTCTTCAACTTCTGACGCCGATTTAAAGAGAATGCGAGGAGATAGAAAGACGTATTTGTTCTCATTTTGAAGCCTTTGATTCCATGTATATGCTCCAAAAATATCGTGCGTATGTAAAGCCCGTGGTATGCTCAGCAAGGATTGCAAAGCTACTTGTTTCATAGAGACCGTTCTTCTTCATTGACACAGTTCTTCAACTTCTGACGCCGATTTAAAGAGAATGCGAGGAGATAGAAAGACGTATTTGGTCTCATTTTGAAGCCTTTGATTCCATGTATATGCTTCTTAAATATCGTGCGTATGTAAAGCCCGTGGTATGCTCAGCAAGGATTGCAAAGCTACTTGTTTCATAGAGACCGTTCTTCTTCTTCATTGACACAGTTCTTCAACTTCTGACGCCGATTTACAGAGAAGGCGAGGAGATAGAAAGACCTACTTGGTCTCATTCTGAAGTCTTCGTTTTCATAATTGTGCTCCAAAAATATCGTTCGTATGTAAAGCCCGTGGTATGCTCAGCAAGGATTGCAAAGCTACTTGTTTCATAGAGACCGTTCTTCTTCATTGACACAGTTCTTCAACTTCTGACGCCGATTTAAAGAGAATGCGAGGAGATAGAAAAACGTATTTGGTCTCATTTTGAAGCCTTTGATTCCATGTATATGCTTCTTAAATATCGTGCGTATGTAAAGCCCGTGGTATGCTCAGCAAGGATTGCAAAGCTACTTGTTTCATAGAGACCGTTCTTCTTCTTCATTGACACAGTTCTTCAACTTCTGACGCCGATTTACAGAGAAGGCGAGGAGATAGAAAGACCTACTTGGTCTCATTCTGAAGTCTTTGTTTTCATAATTGTGCTCCAAAAATATCGTTCGTATGTAAAGCCCGTGGTATGCTCAGCAAGGATTGCAAAGCTACTTGTTTCATAGAGACCGTTCTTCTTCATTGACACAGTTCTTCAACTTCTGACGCCGATTTAAAGAGAATGCGAGGAGATAGAAAGACGTATTGGTCTCATTTTGAAGCCTTTGTTTACACGAATGTAATCCTAAAATATCGTGCGTATGTAAAGCCCGTGGTATGCTCAGCAAGGATTGCAAAGTTACTTGTTTCATAGACACAGTTCTTCAACTTCTGGCGCCGATTTACAGAGAAGGCGAGGAGATAGAAAGACGTACTTGGGCTCATTCTGAAGCCTTTTTTTCATGAATGTGCTCCAAAAATATCGTGCGTATGTAAAGCCCGTGGTATGCTCAGCAAGGATTGCAAAGCTACTTGTTTCATAGAGACCGTTCTTCTTCTTCATTAACACAGTTCTTCAACTTCTGACGCCGATTTACAGAGAAGGCGAAGAGATAGAAAGACGTACTTGGTCACATTCTGAAGCCTTTTTTTTCATGTATGTGCTCCTAAAATATCGTGCGTATGTAAAGCCCGTGGTATGCTCAGCAAGGATTGCAAAGTTACTTGTTTCATAGAGACCGTTCTTCTTCTCCATAGACACAGTTCTTCAACTTCTGACGTCGATTTAAAGAGAAGGCGAGGAGATAGAAAGACGTACTTGGTCTCATTCTGAAGTCTTTGTTTTCATAATTGTGCTCCAAAAATATCGTGCGTATGTAAAGCCCGTGGTATGCTCAGCAAGGATTGCAAAGCTACTTGTTTCATAGAGACCGTTCTTCTTCATTGACACAGTTCTTCAACTTCTGACGCCGATTTAAAGAGAATGCGAGGAGATAGAAAGACGTATTGGTCTCATTTTGAAGCCTTTGTTTACACGAATGTAATCCTAAAATATCGTGCGTATGTAAAGCCCGTGGTATGCTCAGCAAGGATTGCAAAGCTACTTGTTTCATAGAGACCGTTCTTCTTCTTCATAGACACAGTTCTTCAACTTCTGACGCCGATTTACAGAGAAGGCGAGGAGATAGAAAGACCTACTTGGTCTCATTCTGAAGTCTTTGTTTTCATAATTGTGCTCCAAAAATATCGTTCGTATGTAAAGCCCGTGGTATGCTCAGCAAGGATTGCAAAGCTACTTGTTTCATAGAGACCGTTCTTCTTCATTGACACAGTTCTTCAACTTCTGACGCCGATTTAAAGAGAATGCGAGGAGATAGAAAGACGTATTGGTCTCATTTTGAAGCCTTTGTTTACACGAATGTAATCCTAAAATATCGTGCGTATGTAAAGCCCGTGGTATGCTCAGCAAGGATTGCAAAGTTACTTGTTTCATAGACACAGTTCTTCAACTTCTGGCGCCGATTTACAGAGAAGGCGAGGAGATAGAAAGACGTACTTGGGCTCATTCTGAAGCCTTTTTTTTCATGAATGTGCTCCAAAAATATCGTGCGTATGTAAAGCCCGTGGTATGCTCAGCAAGGATTGCAAAGCTACTTGTTTCATAGAGACCGTTCTTCTTCTTCATTAACACAGTTCTTCAACTTCTGACGCCGATTTACAGAGAAGGCGAAGAGATAGAAAGACGTACTTGGTCACATTCTGAAGCCTTTTTTTTCATGTATGTGCTCCAAAAATATCGTGCGTATGTAAAGCCCGTGGTATGCTCAGCAAGGATTTCAAAGCTACTTGTTTCATAGAGACCGTTCTTCTTCTTCATTGACACAGTTCTTTACCTTCTGACGCCGATTTACAGAGAAGGCGAGGAGATAGAAAGACCTACGTGGTCTCATTTTGAAATCTTTGTTTTCATAATTGTGCTCCAAAAATATCGTGCGTATGTAAAGCCCGTGGTATGCTCAGCAAGGATTGCAAAGCTACTTGTTTCATAGAGACCGTTCTTCTTCATTGACACAGTTCTTCAACTTCTGACGCCGATTTAAAGAGAATGCGAGGAGATAGAAAGACGTATTGGTCTCATTTTGAAGCCTTTGTTTACACGAATGTAATCCTAAAATATCGTGCGTATGTAAAGCCCGTGGAATGCTCAGCAAGGAATGCAAAGTTACTTGTTTCATAGACACAGTTCTTTACCTTCTGACGCCGATTTACAGAGAAGGCGAGGAGATAGAAAGACCTACTTGGTCTCATTCTGAAGCCTTTTTTCATGTATGTGCTCCAAAAATATCATGCGTATCTAAAGCCCGTGGTATGCTCAGCAAGGATTGCAAAGTTACTTGTTTCATAGACACAGTTCTTCAACTTCTGACGCCGATTTACAGAGAAGGCGAAGAGATAGAAAAACGTACTTGGTCTCATTCTGAAGTCTTTGTTTTCATAATTGTGCTCCAAAAATATCGTTCGTATGTAAAGCCCGTGGTATGCTCAGCAAGGATTGCAAAGCTACTTGTTTCATAGAGACCGTTCTTCTTCATTGACACAGTTCTTCAACTTCTGACGCCGATTTAAAGAGAATGCGAGGAGATAGAAAGACGTATTGGTCTCATTTTGAAGCCTTTGTTTACACGAATGTAATCCTAAAATATCGTGCGTATGTAAATCCCGTGGTATGCTCAGCAAGGATTGCAAAGTTACTTGTTTCATAGACACAGTTCTTCAACTTCTGACGCCGATTTACAGAGAAGGCGAGGAGATAGAAAAACCTACTTGGTCTCATTCTGAAGCCTTTTTTTCATGTATGTGCTCCAAAAATATCGTGCGTATGTAAAGCCCGTGGTATGCTCAGCAAGGATTGCAAAGCTACTTGTTTCATAGAGACCGTTCTTCTTCTTCATTGACACAGTTCTTCAACTTCTGACGCCGATTTAAAGAGAATGCGAGGAGATAGAAAGACGTATTTGGTCTCATTGTGAAGCCTTTGATTCCATGTATATGCTTCTTAAATATCGTGCGTATGTAAAGTTCGTGGTATGCTCAGCAAGGATTGCAAAGTTACTTGTTTCATAGACACAGTTCTTCAACTTCTGACGCCGATTTACAGAGAAGGTGAGGAGATAGAAATACTTACTTGGTCTCATTCTGAAGTCTTTGTTTTCATAATTGTGCTCCAAAAATATCGTTCGTATGTAAAGCCCGTGGTATGCTCAGCAAGGATTGCAAAGCTACTTGTTTCATAGAGACCGTTCTTCTTCATTGACACAGTTCTTCAACTTCTGACGCCGATTTAAAGAGAATGCGAGGAGATAGAAAGACGTATTTGGTCTCATTTTGAAGCCTTTGATTCCATGTATATGCTTCTTAAATATCGTGCGTATGTAAAGCCCGTGGTATGCTCAGCAAGGATTGCAAAGCTACTTGTTTCATAGAGACCGTTCTTCTTCATTGACACAGTTCTTCAACTTCTGACGCCGATTTGAAGAGAATGCGAGGAGATATAAAGACGTATTTGGTCTCATTTTGAAGCCTTTGATTCCATGTATATGCTCCAAAAATATCGTGCGTATGTAAAGCCCGTGGTATGCTCCGCAAGGATTGCAAAGCTACTTGTTTCATAGAGACCGTTCTTCTTCTTCAATGACGCAGTTCTTCAACTTCTGACACCCATTTACAGAGAAGGCGAGGAGATAAAAGACGTACTTGGTTTCATTCTGAAGCCTTTTTTTTCATGTATGTGCTCCAAAAATATCGTGCGTATGTAAAGCCCGTGGTATGCTCAGCAAGGATTGCAAAGCTACTTGTTTCATAGAGACCGTTCTTCTTCTTCATTGACACAGTTCTTCAACTTCTGACGCCGATTTACAGAGAAGGCGAGGAGATAGAAAGACCTACTTGGTCTCATTCTGAAGCCTTTTTTTTCATGTATGTGCTCCAAAAATATCGTTCGTATGTAAAGCCCGTGGTATGCTCAGCAAGGATTGCAAAGCTACTTGTTTCATAGAGACCGTTCTTCTTCTTCAATGACGCAGTTCTTCAACTTCTGACATCCATTTACAGAGAAAGCGAGGAGATAAAAGACGTACTTGGTTTCATTCTGAAGCCTTTTTTTTCATGTATGCTCCAAAAATATCGTGCGTATGTAAAGCCCGTGGTATGCTCAGCAAGGATTGAAAAGTTACTTGTTTCATAGACACAGTTCTTCAACTTCTGACGCCGATTTACAGAGAAGGCGAGGAGATAGAAAGACGTACTTGGTCTCATTCTGAAGTCTTTGTTTTCATAATTGTGCTCCAAAAATATCGTTCGTATGTAAAGCCCGTGGTATGCTCAGCAAGGATTGCAAAGCTACTTGTTTCATAGAGACCGTTCTTCTTCTTCATTGACACAGTTCTTCAACTTCTGACGCCGATTTACAGAGAAGGCGAGGAGATAGAAAGACCTACTTGGTCTCATTCTGAAGCCTTTTTTTTCATGTATGTGCTCCAAAAATATCGTGCGTATGTAAAGCCCGTGGTATGCTCAGCAAGGATTTCAAAGCTACTTGTTTCATAGAGACCGTTCTTCTTCTTCATTGACACAGTTCTTTACCTTCTGACGCCGATTTACAGAGAAGGCGAGGAGATAGAAAGACCTACGTGGTCTCATTCTGAAGTCTTTGTTTTCATAATTGTGCTCCAAAAATATCGTGCGTATGTAAAGCCCGTGGTATGCTCAGCAAGGATTGCAAAGCTACTTGTTTCATAGAGACCGTTCTTCTTAATTGACACAGTTCTTCAACTTCTGACGCCGATTTAAAGAGAATGCGAGGAGATAGAAAGACGTATTGGTCTCATTTTGAAGCCTTTGTTTACACGAATGTAATCCTAAAATATCGTGCGTATGTAAAGCCCGTGGAATGCTCAGCAAGGATTGCAAAGTTACTTGTTTCATAGACACAGTTCTTTACCTTCTGACGCCGATTTACAGAGAAGGCGAGGAGATAGAAAGACCTACTTGGTCTCATTCTGAAGCCTTTTTTCATGTATGTGCTCCAAAAATATCATGCGTATCTAAAGCCCGTGGTATGCTCAGCAAGGATTGCAAAGTTACTTGTTTCATAGACACAGTTCTTCAACTTCTGACGCCGATTTACAGAGAAGGCGAAGAGATAGAAAAACGTACTTGGTCTCATTCTGAAGTCTTTGTTTTCATAATTGTGCTCCAAAAATATCGTTCGTATGTAAAGCCCGTGGTATGCTCAGCAAGGATTGCAAAGCTACTTGTTTCATAGAGACCGTTCTTCTTCATTGACACAGTTCTTCAACTTCTGACGCCGATTTAAAGAGAATGCGAGGAGATAGAAAGACGTATTGGTCTCATTTTGAAGCCTTTGTTTACACGAATGTAATCCTAAAATATCGTGCGTAT
The DNA here is from genome assembly GCA_022539655.2 of Ceriodaphnia dubia. Lineage (NCBI taxonomy): Eukaryota > Metazoa > Arthropoda > Branchiopoda > Diplostraca > Daphniidae > Ceriodaphnia > Ceriodaphnia dubia. The sequence goes on along the minus strand of JAKUCG020000102.1, from coordinate 3,717,375 downwards.
GTAAATCCCGTGGTATGCTCAGCAAGGATTGCAAAGTTACTTGTTTCATAGACACAGTTCTTCAACTTCTGACGCCGATTTACAGAGAAGGTGAGGAGATAGAAATACTTACTTGGTCTCATTCTGAAGTCTTTGTTTTCATAATTGTGCTCCAAAAATATTGTTCGTATGTAAAGCCCGTGGTATGCTCAGCAAGGATTGCAAAGCTACTTGTTTCATAGAGACCGTTCTTCTTCATTGACACAGTTCTTCAACTTCTGACGCCGATTTAAAGAAAATGCGAGGAGATAGAAAGACGTATTTGGTCTCATTTTGAAGCCTTTGATTCCATGTATATGCTTCTTAAATATCGTGCGTATGTAAAGTTCGTGGTATGCTCAGCAAGGATTTTAAAGTTACTTGTTTCATAGACACAATTCTTCAACTTCTGACGCCGATTTACAGAGAAGGCGAGGAGATAGAAAGACGTACTTGGTCTCATTCTGAAGTCTTTGTTTTTATAATTGTGCTCCAAAAATATCGTTCGTATGTAAAGCCCGTGGTATGCTCAGCAAGGATTGCAAAGCTACTTGTTTCATAGAGACCGTTCTTCTTCATTGACACAGTTCTTCAACTTCTGACGCCGATTTAAAGAGAATGCGAGGAGATAGAAAGACGTATTTTGTCTCTTTTTGAAGCCTTTGATTCCATGTTTATGCTTCTTAAATATCGTGCGTATGTAAAGCCCGTGGTATGCTCAGCAAGGATTGCAAAGCTACTTGTTTCATAGAGACCGTTCTTCTTCTTCAATGACGCAGTTCTTCAACTTCTGACACCCATTTACAGAGAAGGCGAGGAGATAAAAGACGTACTTGGTTTCATTCTGAAGCCTTTTTTTTCATGTATGTGCTCCAAAAATATCGTGCGTATGTAAAGCCCGTGGTATGCTCAGCAAGGATTGCAAAGCTACTTGTTTCATAGAGACCGTTCTTCTTCTTCATTGACACAGTTCTTCAACTTCTGACGCCGATTTACAGAGAAGGTGAGGAGATAGAAAGACTTACTTGGTCTCATTCTGAAGTTTTTGTTTTCATAATTGTGCTCCAAAAATATCGTTCGTATTTAAAGCCCGTGGTATGCTCAGCAAGGATTGCAATGCTACTTGTTTCATAGAGACCGTTCTTCTTCTTCATTGACACAGTTCTTCACCTTCTGACGCCGATTTACAGAGAAGGCGAGGAGATAGAAAGACCTACTTGGTCTCATTCTGAAGCCTTTTTTTCATGTATGTGCTCCAAAAATATCGTGCGTATGTAAAGCCCGTGGTATGCTCAGCAAGGATTGCAAAGTTACTTGTTTCATTGACACAGTTCTTCAAATTCTGACGCCGATTTACAGAGAAGGCGAGGAGATAGAAAGACCTACTTGGTCTCATTCTGAAGCCTTTTTTTCATGTATGTTCTCCAAAAATATCGTGCGTATGTAAAGCCCGTGGTATGCTCAGCAAGGATTGCAAAGTTACTTGTTTCATTGACAAAGTTCTTCAACTTCTGACGCCGATTTAAATAGAATGCGAGGGGATAGAAAGACGTATTTGGTCTCATTTTGAAGCCTTTGTTTTCATGTATGTGCTCCTAAAATATCGTGCGTATGTAAAGCTCTTGGTATACTCAGCAAGGATTGCAAAGTTACCTGTTTCATAGAGACCGTTCTTCTTCTTCATAGACACAGTTCTTCAACTTCTGACGCCGATTTACAGAGAAGGCGAGGAGATAGAAAGACGTATTTGGTCTCATTCTGAAGCCTTTGTTTCCATTTATGTGTTCCTAAAATATCGTTCGTATGTAAAGCCCGTGGTATGCTCAGCAAGGATTGCAAAGCTACTTGTTTCATAGAGACCGTTCTTCTTCTTCAATGACGCAGTTCTTCAACTTCTGACATCCATTTACAGAGAAAGCGAGGAGATAAAAGACGTACTTGGTTTCATTCTGAAGCCTTTTTTTTCATGTATGCTCCAAAAATATCGTGCGTATGTAAAGCCCGTGGTATGCTCAGCAAGGATTGAAAAGTTACTTGTTTCATAGACACAGTTCTTCAACTTCTGACGCCGATTTACAGAGAAGGCGAGGAGATAGAAAGACGTACTTGGTCTCATTCTGAAGTCTTTGTTTTCATAATTGTGCTCCAAAAATATCGTTCGTATGTAAAGCCCGTGGTATGCTCAGCAAGGATTGCAAAGCTACTTGTTTCATAGAGACCGTTCTTCTTCTTCATTGACACAGTTCTTCAACTTCTGACGCCGATTTACAGAGAAGGCGAGGAGATAGAAAGACCTACTTGGTCTCATTCTGAAGCCTTTTTTTTCATGTATGTGCTCCAAAAATATCGTGCGTATGTAAAGCCCGTGGTATGCTCAGCAAGGATTGCAAAGCTACTTGTTTCATAGAGACCGTTCTTCTTCTTCAATGACGCAGTTCTTCAACTTCTGACATCCATTTACAGAGAAAGCGAGGAGATAAAAGACGTACTTGGTTTCATTCTGAAGCCTTTTTTTCATGTATGCTCCAAAAATATCGTGCGTATGTAAAGCCCGTGGTATGCTCAGCAAGGATTGAAAAGTTACTTGTTTCATAGACACAGTTCTTCAACTTCTGACGCCGATTTACAGAGAAGGCGAGGAGATAGAAAGACGTACTTGGTCTCATTCTGAAGTCTTTGTTTTCATAATTGTGCTCCAAAAATATCGTTCGTATGTAAAGCCCGTGGTATGCTCAGCAAGGATTGCAAAGCTACTTGTTTCATAGAGACCGTTCTTCTTCTTCATTGACACAGTTCTTCAACTTCTGACGCCGATTTACAGAGAAGGCGAGGAGATAGAAAGACCTACTTGGTCTCATTCTGAAGCCTTTTTTTTCATGTATGTGCTCCAAAAATATCGTGCGTATGTAAAGCCCGTGGTATACTCAGCAAGGATTTCAAAGCTACTTGTTTCATAGAGACCGTTCTTCTTCTTCATAGACACAATTCTCCAACTTCTGACGCCGATTTACAGAGAAGGCGAGGAGATAGAAAGACGTACTTGGTCTCATTCTGAAGTCTTTGTTTTTATAATTGTGCTCCAAAAATATCGTTCGTATGTAAAGCCCGTGGTATGCTCAGCAAGGATTGCAAAGCTACTTGTTTCATAGAGACCGTTCTTCTTCATTGACACAGTTCTTCAACTTCTGACGCCGATTTAAAGAGAATGCGAGGAGATAGAAAGACGTATTTGGTCTCTTTTTGAAGCCTTTGATTCCATGTTTATGCTTCTTAAATATCGTGCGTATGTAAAGCCCGTGGTATGCTCAGCAAGGATTGCAAAGCTACTTGTTTCATAGAGACCGTTCTTCTTCATTGACACAGTTCTTCAACTTCTGACGCCGATTTGAAGAGAATGCGAGGAGATAGAAAGACGTATTTGGTCTCATTTTGAAGCCTTTGATTCCGTGTATATGCTCCAAAAATATCGTGCGTATGTAAAGCCCGTGGTATGCTCAGCAAGGATTGCAAAGCTACTTGTTTCATAGAGACCGTTCTTCTTCTTCAATGACGCAGTTCTTCAACTTCTGACACCCATTTACAGAGAAGGCGAGGAGATAAAAGACGTACTTGGTTTCATTCTGAAGCCTTTTTTTTCATGTATGTGCTCCAAAAATATCGTGCGTATGTAAAGCCCTTGGTATGCTCAGCAAGGATTGCAAAGCTACTTGTTTCATAGAGACCGTTCTTCTTCTTCATTGACACAGTTCTTCAACTTCTGACGCCGATTTACAGAGAAGGCGAGGAGATAGAAAGACGTACTTGGTCTCATTCTGAAGCCTTTTTTTTCATGTATGTGCTCCAAAAATATCGTGCGTATGTAAAGCCCGTGGTATGCTCAGCAAGGATTGCAAAGCTACTTGTTTCATAGAGACCGTTCTTCTTCTTCATTGACACAGTTCTTCAACTTCTGACGCCGATTTACAGAGAAGGTGAGGAGATAGAAAGACTTACTTGGTCTCATTCTGAAGTCTTTGTTTTCATAATTGTGCTCCAAAAACATCGTTCGTATTTAAAGCCCGTGGTATGCTCAGCAAGGATTGCAAAGCTACTTGTTTCATAGAGACCGTTCTTCTTCTTCATTGACACAGTTCTTCACCTTCTGACGCCGATTTACAGAGAAGGCGAGGAGATAGAAAGACCTACTTGGTCTCATTCTGAAGCCTTTTTTTCATGTATGTGCTCCAAAAATATCGTGCGTATGTAAAGCCCGTGGTATGCTCAGCAAGGATTGCAAAGTTACTTGTTTCATTGACACAGTTCTTCAAATTCTGACGCCGATTTACAGAGAAGGCGAGGAGATAGAAAGACGTACTTGGTCTCATTCTGAAGCCTTTTTTTCATGTATGTTCTCCAAAAATATCGTGCGTATGTAAAGCCCGTGGTATGCTCAGCAAGGATTGCAAAGCTACTTGTTTCATAGAGACCGTTCTTCTTCTTCATTGACACAGTTCTTCAACTTCTGACGCCCATTTACAGAGAAGGCGAAGAGATAGAAAGACGTACTTGGTCTCATTCTGAAGCCTTTTTTTTCATGTATGTGATCCTAAAATATCGTGCGTATGTAAAGCCCGTGGTATGCTCAGCAAGGATTGCAAAGTTACTTGTTTCATTGACAAAGTTCTTCAACTTCTGACGCCGATTTAAATAGAATGCGAGGGGATAGAAAGACGTATTTGGTCTCATTTTGAAGCCTTTGTTTTCATGTATGTGCTCCTAAAATATCGTGCGTATGTAAAGCTCTTGGTATACTCAACAAGGATTGCAAAGTTACCTGTTTCATAGAGACCGTTCTTCTTCTTCATTGACACAGTTCTTCAACTTCTGACGCCGATTGAAAGAGAATGCGAGGAGATAGAAAGACGTATTTGGTCTCATTTTGAAGCCTTTTTTTTCATGTATGTGCTCCAAAAATATCGTTCGTATGTAAAGCCCGTGGTATGCTCAGCAAGGATTGCAAAGCTACTTGTTTCATAGAGACCGTTCTTCTTCTTCAATGACGCAGTTCTTCAACTTCTGACATCCATTTACAGAGAAAGCGAGGAGATAAAAGACGTACTTGGTTTCATTCTGAAGCCTTTTTTTTCATGTATGCTCCAAAAATATCGTGCGTATGTAAAGCCCGTGGTATGCTCAGCAAGGATTGAAAAGTTACTTGTTTCATAGACACAGTTCTTCAACTTCTGACGCCGATTTACAGAGAAGGCGAGGAGATAGAAAGACGTACTTGGTCTCATTCTGAAGTCTTTGTTTTCATAATTGTGCTCCAAAAATATCGTTCGTATGTAAAGCCCGTGGTATGCTCAGCAAGGATTGCAAAGCTACTTGTTTCATAGAGACCGTTCTTCTTCTTCATTGACACAGTTCTTCAACTTCTGACGCCGATTTACAGAGAAGGCGAGGAGATAGAAAGACCTACTTGGTCTCATTCTGAAGCCTTTTTTTTCATGTATGTGCTCCAAAAATATCGTGCGTATGTAAAGCCCGTGGTATGCTCAGCAAGGATTTCAAAGCTACTTGTTTCATAGAGACCGTTCTTCTTCTTCATTGACACAGTTCTTTACCTTCTGACGCCGATTTACAGAGAAGGCGAGGAGATAGAAAGACCTACTTGGTCTCATTCTGAAGTCTTTGTTTTCATAATTGTGCTCCAAAAATATCGTGCGTATGTAAAGCCCGTGGTATGCTCAGCAAGGATTGCAAAGCTACTTGTTTCATAGAGACCGTTCTTCTTCATTGACACAGTTCTTCAACTTCTGACGCCGATTTAAAGAGAATGCGAGGAGATAGAAAGACGTATTTGGTCTCATTTTGAAGCCTTTGATTCCATGTATATGCTTCTTAAATATCGTGCGTATGTAAAGCCCGTGGTATGCTCAGCAAGGATTGCAAAGCTACTTGTTTCATAGAGACCGTTCTTCTTCATTGACACAGTTCTTCAACTTCTGACGCCGATTTAAAGAGAATGCGAGGAGATAGAAAGACGTATTTGTTCTCATTTTGAAGCCTTTGATTCCATGTATATGCTCCAAAAATATCGTGCGTATGTAAAGCCCGTGGTATGCTCAGCAAGGATTGCAAAGCTACTTGTTTCATAGAGACCGTTCTTCTTCATTGACACAGTTCTTCAACTTCTGACGCCGATTTAAAGAGAATGCGAGGAGATAGAAAGACGTATTTGGTCTCATTTTGAAGCCTTTGATTCCATGTATATGCTTCTTAAATATCGTGCGTATGTAAAGCCCGTGGTATGCTCAGCAAGGATTGCAAAGCTACTTGTTTCATAGAGACCGTTCTTCTTCTTCATTGACACAGTTCTTCAACTTCTGACGCCGATTTACAGAGAAGGCGAGGAGATAGAAAGACCTACTTGGTCTCATTCTGAAGTCTTTGTTTTCATAATTGTGCTCCAAAAATATCGTGCGTATGTAAAGCCCGTGGTATGCTCAGCAAGGATTGCAAAGCTACTTGTTTCATAGAGACCGTTTGTTCTTCATTGACACAGTTCTTCAACTTCTGACGCCGATTTACAGAGAAGGCGAAGAGATAGAAAGACCTACTTGGTCTCATTCTGAAGCCTTTTTTTCATGTATGTGCTCCAAAAATATCGTTCGTATGTAAAGCCCGTGGTATGCTCCGCAAGGATTGCAAAGCTACTTGTTTCATAGAGACCGTTCTTCTTCTTCAATGACGCAGTTCTTCAACTTCTGACACCCATTTACAGAGAAGGCGAGGAGATAAAAGACGTACTTGGTTTCATTCTGAAGCCTTTTTTCATGTATGTGCTCCAAAAATATCGTGCGTATGTAAAGCCCGTGGTATGCTCAGCAAGGATTGCAAAGCTACTTGTTTCATAGAGACCGTTCTTCTTCTTCATTGACACAGTTCTTCAACTTCTGACGCCGATTTAAAGAGAATGCGAGGAGATAGAAAGACGTATTTGGTCTCATTGTGAAGCCTTTGATTCCATGTATATGCTTCTTAAATATCGTGCGTATGTAAAGTTCGTGGTATGCTCAGCAAGGATTGCAAAGTTACTTGTTTCATAGACACAGTTCTTCAACTTCTGACGCCGATTTACAGAGAAGGTGAGGAGATAGAAATACTTACTTGGTCTCATTCTGAAGTTTTTGTTTTCATAATTGTGCTCCAAAAATATCGTTCGTATGTAAAGCCCGTGGTATGCTCAGCAAGGATTGCAAAGCTACTTGTTTCATAGAGACCGTTCTTCTTCATTGACACAGTTCTTCAACTTCTGACGCCGATTTGAAGAGAATGCGAGGAGATATAAAGACGTATTTGGTCTCAGTTTGAAGCCTTTGATTCCATGTATATGCTCCAAAAATATCGTGCGTATGTAAAGCCCGTGGTATGCTCCGCAAGGATTGCAAAGCTACTTGTTTCATAGAGACCGTTCTTCTTCTTCAATGACGCAGTTCTTCAACTTCTGACATCCATTTACAGAGAAAGCGAGGAGATAAAAGACGTACTTGGTTTCATTCTGAAGCCTTTTTTTTCATGTATGCTCCAAAAATATCGTGCGTATGTAAAGCCCGTGGTATGCTCAGCAAGGATTGAAAAGTTACTTGTTTCATAGACACAGTTCTTCAACTTCTGACGCCGATTTACAGAGAAGGCGAGGAGATAGAAAGACGTACTTGGTCTCATTCTGAAGTCTTTGTTTTCATAATTGTGCTCCAAAAATATCGTTCGTATGTAAAGCCCGTGGTATGCTCAGCAAGGATTGCAAAGCTACTTGTTTCATAGAGACCGTTCTTCTTCTTCATTGACACAGTTCTTCAACTTCTGACGCCGATTTACAGAGAAGGCGAGGAGATAGAAAGACCTACTTGGTCTCATTCTGAAGCCTTTTTTTCATGTATGTGCTCCAAAAATATCGTGCGTATGTAAAGCCCGTGGTATACTCAGCAAGGATTTCAAAGCTACTTGTTTCATAGAGACCGTTCTTCTTCTTCATAGACACAGTTCTTCAACTTCTGACGCCGATTTACAGAGAAGGCGAGGAGATAGAAAGACTTACTTGGTCTCATTCTGAAGTCTTTGTTTTCATAATTGTGCTCCAAAAATATCGTTCGTATGTAAAGCCCGTGGTATGCTCAGCAAGGATTGCAAAGCTACTTGTTTCATAGAGACCGTTCTTCTTCATTGACACAGTTCTTCAACTTCTGACGCCGATTTAAAGAAAATGCGAGGATATAGAAAGACGTATTTGGTCTCATTTTGAAGCCTTTGATTCCATGTATATGCTTCTTAAATATCGTGCGTATGTAAAGTTCGTGGTATGCTCAGCAAGGATTTTAAAGTTACTTGTTTCATAGACACTATTCTTCAACTTCTGACGCCGATTTACAGAGAAGGCGAGGAGATAGAAAGACGTACTTGGTCTCATTCTGAAGTCTTTGTTTTTATAATTGTGCTCCAAAAATATCGTTCGTATGTAAAGCCCGTGGTATGCTCAGCAAGGATTGCAAAGCTACTTGTTTCATAGAGACCGTTCTTCTTCATTGACACAGTTCTTCAACTTCTGACGCCGATTTAAAGAGAATGCGAGGAGATAGAAAGACGTATTTGGTCTCTTTTTGAAGCCTTTGATTCCATGTTTATGCTTCTTAAATATCGTGCGTATGTAAAGCCCGTGGTATGCTCAGCAAGGATTGCAAAGCTACTTGTTTCATAGAGACCGTTCTTCTTCATTGACACAGTTCTTCAACTTCTGACGCCGATTTGAAGAGAATGCGAGGAGATAGAAAGACGTATTTGGTCTCATTTTGAAGCCTTTGATTCCGTGTATATGCTCCAAAAATATCGTGCGTATGTAAAGCCCGTGGTATGCTCAGCAAGGATTGCAAAGCTACTTGTTTCATAGAGACCGTTCTTCTTCTTCAATGACGCAGTTCTTCAACTTCTGACACCCATTTACAGAGAAGGCGAGGAGATAAAAGACGTACTTGGTTTCATTCTGAAGCCTTTTTTTTCATGTATGTGCTCCAAAAATATCGTGCGTATGTAAAGCCCGTGGTATGCTCAGCAAGGATTGCAAAGCTACTTGTTTCATAGAGACCGTTCTTCTTCTTCATTGACACAGTTCTTCAACTTCTGACGCCGATTTACAGAGAAGGCGAGGAGATAGAAAGACGTACTTGGTCTCATTCTGAAGCCTTTGTTTTCATGTATGTGCTCCAAAAATATCGTGCGTATGTAAAGCCTGTGGTATGCTCAGCAAGGATTGCAAAGCTACTTGTTTCATAGAGACCGTTCTTCTTCTTCATTGACACAGTTCTTCAACTTCTGACGCCGATTTACAGAGAAGGTGAGGAGATAGAAAGACTTACTTGGTCTCATTCTGAAGTCTTTGTTTTCATAATTGTGCTCCAAAAATATCGTTCGTATTTAAAGCCCGTGGTATGCTCAGCAAGGATTGCAAAGCTACTTGTTTCATAGTGACCGTTCTTCTTCTTCATTGACACAGTTCTCCAAATTCTGACGCCGATTTACAGAGAAGGCGAGGAGATAGAAAGACGTACTTGGTCTCATTCTGAAGCCTTTAATTTCATGTATTTGCTCCTAAAATATCGTACGTATGTAAAGCCCGTGGTATGCTCAGCAAGGATTGCAAAGTTACTTGTTTCATTGACACAGTTCTTCAACTTCTGACACCGATTTAAAGAGAATGCGAGGGGATAGAAAGACGTATTTGGTCTCATTTTGAAGCCTTTGTTTTCATGTATGTGCTCCTAAAATATCGTGCGTATGTAAAGCTCTTGGTATACTCAGCAAGGATTGCAAAGTTACCTGTTTCATAGAGACCGTTCTTCTTCTTCATTGACACAGTTCTTCAACTTCTGACGCCGATTTAAAGAGAATGCGAGGAGATAGAAAGACGTATTTGGTCTCATTTTGAAGCCTTTTTTTCATGTATGTGCTCCAAAAATATCGTTCGTATGTAAAGCCCGTGGTATGCTCAGCAAGGATTGCAAAGCTACTTGTTTCATAGAGACCGTTCTTCTTCTTCAATGACGCAGTTCTTCAACTTCTGACATCCATTTACAGAGAAAGCGAGGAGATAAAAGACGTACTTGGTTTCATTCTGAAGCCTTTTTTTTCATGTATGCTCCAAAAATATCGTGCGTATGTAAAGCCCGTGGTATGCTCAGCAAGGATTGAAAAGTTACTTGTTTCATAGACACAGTTCTTCAACTTCTGACGCCGATTTACAGAGAAGGCGAGGAGATAGAAAGACGTACTTGGTCTCATTCTGAAGTCTTTGTTTTCATAAATGTGCTCCTAAAATATCGTGCGTATGTAAAGCCCGTGATATGCTCAGCATGGATTGCAAAGTTACTTGTTTCATAGAGAACGTTCTTCTTCTTCATTGACACAGTTCTTCAACTTCTGACGCCGATTAAAATAGAAGATGAGGAGATAGAAAGACGTAGTTGGTCTCATTCTGAAGCCTTTAATTTCATGTATGTGCTCCAAAAATATCGTGCGTATGTAAAGCCCGTGGTATGCTCAGCAAGGATTGCAAAGTTACTTGTTTCATAGAGACCGTTCTTCTTCTTCATAGACACAGTTCTTCAACTTCTGACGCCGATTTACAGAGAAGGCGAGGAGATAGAAAGACTTACTTGGTCTCATTCTGAAGTCTTTGTTTTCATAATTGTGCTCCAAAAATATCGTTCGTATGTAAAGCCCGTGGTATGCTCAGCAAGGATTGCAAAGCTACTTGTTTCATAGAGACCGTTCTTCTTCATTGACACAGTTCTTCAACTTCTGACGCCGATTTAAAGAAAATGCGAGGAGATAGAAAGACGTATTTGGTCTCATTTTGAAGCCTTTGATTCCATGTATATGCTTCTTAAATATCGTGCGTATGTAAAGTTCGTGGTATGCTCAGCAAGGATTTTAAAGTTACTTGTTTCATAGACACAATTCTTCAACTTCTGACGCCGATTTACAGAGAAGGCGAGGAGATAGAAAGACGTACTTGGTCTCATTCTGAAGCCTTTTTTTTCATGTATGTGCTCCAAAAATATCGTGCGTATGTAAAGCCCGTGGTATGCTCAGCAAGGATTGCAAAGCTACTTGTTTCATAGAGACCGTTCTTCTTCTTCATTGACACAGTTCTTCAACTTCTGACGCCGATTTACAGAGAAGGTGAGGAGATAGAAAGACTTACTTGGTCTCATTCTGAAGTCTTTGTTTTCATAATTGTGCTCCAAAAATATCGTTCGTATTTAAAGCCCGTGGTATGCTCAGCAAGGATTGCAAAGCTACTTGTTTCATAGAGACCGTTCTTCTTCATTGACACAGTTCTTCAACTTCTGACGCCGATTTAAAGAGAATGCGAGGAGATAGAAAGACGTATTTGGTCTCTTTTTGAAGCCTTTGATTCCATGTTTATGCTTCTTAAATATCGTGCGTATGTAAAGCCCGTGGTATGCTCAGCAAGGATTGCAAAGCTACTTGTTTCATAGAGACCGTTCTTCTTCATTGACACAGTTCTTCAACTTCTGACGCCGATTTGAAGAGAATGCGAGGAGATAGAAAGACGTATTTGGTCTCATTTTGAAGCCTTTGATTCCGTGTATATGCTCCAAAAATATCGTGCGTATGTAAAGCCCGTGGTATGCTCAGCAAGGATTGCAAAGCTACTTGTTTCATAGAGACCGTTCTTCTTCTTCAATGACGCAGTTCTTCAACTTCTGACACCCATTTACAGAGAAGGCGAGGAGATAAAAGACGTACTTGGTTTCATTCTGAAGCCTTTTTTTTCATGTATGTGCTCCAAAAATATCGTGCGTATGTAAAGCCCGTGGTATGCTCAGCAAGGATTGCAAAGCTACTTGTTTCATAGAGACCGTTCTTCTTCTTCATTGACACAGTTCTTCAACTTCTGACGCCGATTTACAGATAAGGCGAGGAGATAGAAAGACGTACTTGGTCTCATTCTGAAGCCTTTGTTTTCATGTATGTGCTCCAAAAATATCGTGCGTATGTAAAGCCTGTGGTATGCTCAGCAAGGATTGCAAAGCTACTTGTTTCATAGAGACCGTTCTTCTTCTTCATTGACACAGTTCTTCAACTTCTGACGCCGATTTACAGAGAAGGTGAGGAGATAGAAAGACTTACTTGGTCTCATTCTGAAGTCTTTGTTTTCATAATTGTGCTCCAAAAATATCGTTCGTATTTAAAGCCCGTGGTATGCTCAGCAAGGATTGCAAAGCTACTTGTTTCATAGAGACCGTTCTTCTTCTTCATTGACACAGTTCTTCACCTTCTGACGCCGATTTACAGAGAAGGCGAGGAGATAGAAAGACCTACTTGGTCTCATTCTGAAGCCTTTTTTTCATGTATGTGCTCCAAAAATATCGTGCGTATGTAAAGCCCGTGGTATGCTCAGCAAGGATTGCAAAGTTACTTGTTTCATTGACACAGTTCTTCAAATTCTGACGCCGATTTACAGAGAAGGCGAGGAGATAAAAAGACCTACTTGGTCTCATTCTGAAGCCTTTTTTTCATGTATGTTCTCCAAAAATATCGTGCGTATGTAAAGCCCGTGGTATGCTCAGCAAGGATTGCAAAGCTACTTGTTTCATAGAGACCGTTCTTCTTCTTCATTGACACAGTTCTTCAACTTCTGACGCCGATTTACAGAGAAGGTGAGGAGATAGAAAGACTTACTTGGTCTCATTCTGAAGTCTTTGTTTTCATAATTGTGCTCCAAAAATATCGTTCGTATGTAAAGCCCGTGGTATGCTCAGCAAGGATTGCAAAGCTACTTGTTTCATAGAGACCGTTCTTCTTCTTCATTGACACAGTTCTTCACCTTCTGACGCCGATTTACAGAGAAGGCGAGGAGATAGAAAGACCTACTTGGTCTCATTCTGAAGCCTTTTTTTCATGTATGTGCTCCAAAAATATCGTGCGTATGTAAAGCCCGTGGTATGCTCAGCAAGGATTGCAAAGCTACTTGTTTCATAGAGACCGTTCTTCTTCTTCATTGACACAGTTCTTCAACTTCTGACGCCCATTTACAGAGAAGGCGAAGAGATAGAAAGACGTACTTGGTCTCATTCTGAAGCCTTTTTTTTCATGTATGTGATCCTAAAATATCGTGCGTATGTAAAGCCCGTGGTATGCTCAGCAAGGATTGCAAAGTTACTTGTTTCATTGACAAAGTTCTTCAACTTCTGACGCCGATTTAAATAGAATGCGAGGGGATCGAAAGACGTATTTGGTCTCATTTTGAAGCCTTTGTTTTCATGTATGTGCTCCTAAAATATCGTGCGTATGTAAAGCTCTTGGTATACTCAGCAAGGATTGCAAAGTTACCTGTTTCATAGAGACCGTTCTTCTTCTTCATTGACACAGTTCTTCAACTTCTGACGCCGATTTAAAGAGAATGCGAGGAGATAGAAAGACGTATTTGGTCTCATTTTGAAGCCTTTGATTCCATGTATATGCTTCTTAAATATCGTGCGTATGTAAAGCCCGTGGTATGCTCAGCAAGGATTGCAAAGCTACTTGTTTCATAGAGACCGTTCTTCTTCTTCAATGACGCAGTTCTTCAACTTCTGACGCTGATTTAAAGAGAATGCGAGGAGATAGAAAGACGTATTTGGTCTCATTTTGAAGCCTTTGATTCCATGTATATGCTCCAAAAATATCGTGCGTATGTAAAGCCCGTGGTATGCTCAGCAAGGATTGCAAAGCTACTTGTTTCATAGAGACCGTTCTTCTTCTTCAATGACGCAGTTCTTCAACTTCTGACACCCATTTACAGAGAAGGCGAGGAGATAAAAGACGTACTTGGTTTCATTCTGAAGCCTTTTTTCATGTATGTGCTCCAAAAATATCGTACGTATGTAAAGCCCGTGGTATGCTCAGCAAGGATTGCAAAGCTACTTGTTTCATAGAGACCGTTCTTCTTCTTCATTGACACAGTTCTTCAACTTCTGACGCCGATTTACAGAGAAGGTGAGGAGATAGAAAGACTTACTTGGTCTCATTCTGAAGTCTTTGTTTTCATAATTGTGCTCCAAAAATATCGTTCGTATGTAAAGCCCGTGGTATGCTCAGCAAGGATTGCAAAGCTACTTGTTTCATAGAGACCGTTCTTCTTCATTGACACAGTTCTTCAACTTCTGACGCCGATTTAAAGAGAATGCGAGGAGATAGAAAGACGTATTTGGTCTCATTTTGAAGCCTTTGACTCCATGTATATGCTTCTTAAATATCGTGCGTATGTAAAGTTCGTGGTATGCTCAGCAAGGATTGCAAAGTTACTTGTTTCATAGACACAGTTCTTCAACTTCTGACGCCAATTTACAGAGAAGGCGAAGAGATAGAAAGACCTACTTGGTCTCATTCTGAAGTCTTTGTTTTCATAATTGTGCTCCAAAAATATCGTTCGTATGTAAAGCCCGTGGTATGCTCAGCAAGGATTGCAAAGCTACTTGTTTCATAGAGACCGTTCTTCTTCATTGACACAGTTCTTCAACTTCTGACGCCGATTTAAAGAAAATGCGAGGAGATAGAAAGACGTATTTGGTCTCATTTTGAAGCCTTTGATTCCATGTATATGCTTCTTAAATATCGTGCGTATGTAAAGTTCGTGGTATGCTCAGCAAGGATTTTAAAGTTACTTGTTTCATAGACACAATTCTTCAACTTCTGACGCCGATTTACAGAGAAGGCGAGGAGATAGAAAGACGTACTTGGTCTCATTCTGAAGCCTTTTTTTCATGTATGTGCTCCAAAAATATCGTGCGTATGTAAAGCCCGTGGTATGCTCAGCAAGGATTGCAAAGCTACTTGTTTCATAGAGACCGTTCTTCTTCTTCATTGACACAGTTCTTCAACTTCTGACGCCGATTTACAGAGAAGGTGAGGAGATAGAAAGACTTACTTGGTCTCATTCTGAAGTCTTTGTTTTCATAATTGTGCTCCAAAAATATCGTTCGTATTTAAAGCCCGTGGTATGCTCAGCAAGGATTGCAAAGCTACTTGTTTCATAGAGACCGTTCTTCTTCATTGACACAGTTCTTCAACTTCTGACGCCGATTTAAAGAGAATGCGAGGAGATAGAAAGACGTATTTGGTCTCTTTTTGAAGCCTTTGATTCCATGTTTATGCTTCTTAAATATCGTGCGTATGTAAAGCCCGTGGTATGCTCAGCAAGGATTGCAAAGCTACTTGTTTCATAGAGACCGTTCTTCTTCATTGACACAGTTCTTCAACTTCTGACGCCGATTTGAAGAGAATGCGAGGAGATAGAAAGACGTATTTGGTCTCATTTTGAAGCCTTTGATTCCATGTATATGCTTCTTAAATATCGTGCGTATGTAAAGCCCGTGGTATGCTCAGCAAGGATTGCAAAGCTACTTGTTTCATAGAGACCGTTCTTCTTCTTCAATGACGCAGTTCTTCAACTTCTGACGCTGATTTAAAGAGAATGCGAGGAGATAGAAAGACGTATTTGGTCTCATTTTGAAGCCTTTGATTCCATGTATATGCTCCAAAAATATCGTGCGTATGTAAAGCCCGTGGTATGCTCAGCAAGGATTGCAAAGCTACTTGTTTCATAGAGACCGTTCTTCTTCTTCAATGACGCAGTTCTTCAACTTCTGACACCCATTTACAGAGAAGGCGAGGAGATAAAAGACGTACTTGGTTTCATTCTGAAGCCTTTTTTCATGTATGTGCTCCAAAAATATCGTGCGTATGTAAAGCCCGTGGTATGCTCAGCAAGGATTGCAAAGCTACTTGTTTCATAGAGACCGTTCTTCTTCTTCATTGACACAGTTCTTCAACTTCTGACGCCGATTTACAGAGAAGGTGAGGAGATAGAAAGACTTACTTGGTCTCATTCTGAAGTCTTTGTTTTCATAATTGTGCTCCAAAAATATCGTTCGTATGTAAAGCCCGTGGTATGCTCAGCAAGGATTGCAAAGCTACTTGTTTCATAGAGACCGTTCTTCTTCATTGACACAGTTCTTCAACTTCTGACGCCGATTTAAAGAGAATGCGAGGAGATAGAAAGACGTATTTGGTCTCATTTTGAAGCCTTTGACTCCATGTATATGCTTCTTAAATATCGTGCGTATGTAAAGTTCGTGGTATGCTCAGCAAGGATTGCAAAGTTACTTGTTTCATAGACACAGTTCTTTACCTTCTGACGCCGATTTACAGAGAAGGCGAGGAGATAGAAAGACCTACTTGGTCTCATTCTGAAGTCTTTGTTTTCATAATTGTGCTCCAAAAATATCGTGCGTATGTAAAGCCCGTGGTATGCTCAGCAAGGATTGCAAAGCTACTTGTTTCATAGAGACCGTTCTTCTTCATTGACACAGTTCTTCAACTTCTGACGCCGATTTACAGAGAAGGCGAAGAGATAGAAAGACCTACTTGGTCTCATTCTGAAGCCTTTTTTTCATGTATGTGCTCCAAAAATATCGTTCGTATGTAAAGCCCGTGGTATGCTCCGCAAGGATTGCAAAGCTACTTGTTTCATAGAGACCGTTCTTCTTCTTCAATGACGCAGTTCTTCAACTTCTGACACCCATTTACAGAGAAGGCGAGGAGATAAAAGACGTACTTGGTTTCATTCTGAAGCCTTTTTTCATGTATGTGCTCCAAAAATATCGTGCGTATGTAAAGCCCGTGGTATGCTCAGCAAGGATTGCAAAGCTACTTGTTTCATAGAGACCGTTCTTCTTCTTCAATGACGCAGTTCTTCAACTTCTGACGCTGATTTAAAGAGAATGCGAGGAGATAGAAAGACGTATTTGGTCTCATTTTGAAGCCTTTGATTCCATGTACAGTAGCTACCAGAAAAGTCTGGTCAACCCCCCTTTTCCCGTGCTTTGGTCACTTGCGCGACATTTCCCCCCGGCCAGAGTAGATGAGTTAGATTTTTCTAAATTTTTTCTTAGATAGAAAATAAGTTGGGACACAATGTGGATTTTTTTCCATATTGAATTCTGCTTCTTCACTGAATTATACGACCAGTGAGAATAGTTTGGACAACGCGATCAACGCCATGGTTTACATGGGATTTTGTCGAAATGCTTACAGCTAAAATTCGAGAGCGAAATGTCCGATTCGAGCGTGGATTTTTTAAAACACGTGTGTCCCCATGATCTTTCATTTTCTAGATTTTAAACTTCTTTTGACAAGCCGTTCGAGCGTAAGCAGCCGTGAAAAATTTTGGCCACGCATCTTTCGTCTTTACGAAACAGACACTTAGAGAGAGGAGACTTAAGGAGAGGGAGGAAACAATGCCCTGCGGTCCTTTGGCCCGCTTGCTCACTCGTCGTCGCAAAAGTATTCGTCAAAAAGACGGGAGCGCCTCAGACGGCGGGTGAGTAAGCGAGGCAAAGGCCTGCAGGGCATTGTTCCTTAGTCTCCTCTCTCCAAGTGTCTGTCTCGTAAAGACGAAAGATCCGCAGCCAAAAACTTTCATGTCCGTTTACTGCCAAACGGCTTGCCAAAAAAAGTCCAAGATTATGTTAGTTAAAGATAAACGTGACATAAACCCCGAAAAAATCCACGCTTGATTTGGGTATTTGGCTCCCAAGATATAGCTGTAGGCATTTCGACAAAATCCCATGTAAACCATGGCGTCGATCGCGTTGTCCAAACTATTCTCACTGGTCGCATAATTCAGTGAAGAAGCGGAACTCAATATGGAAAAAAATCCACATTGTGTCCCAACTTATTTTCTATCCAAGAAAAAATTTAGAAAAATCTACCTCATCTCCTCTAGCCGGGGGGAAATGTCGCGCAAGTGACCAAAGCACGGGAAAAGGGGGGTTGACCAGACTATTCTGGTAGCTACTGTATATGCTTCTTAAATATCGTGCGTATGTAAAGCCCGTGGTATGCTCAGCAAGGATTGCAAAGCTACTTGTTTCATAGAGACCGTTCTTCTTCTTCATTGACACAGTTCTTCAACTTCTGACGCCGATTTACAGAGAAGGCGAGGAGATAGAAAGACGTACTTGGTCTCATTCTGAAGCCTTTTTTTTCATGTATGTGCTCCAAAAATATCGTGAGTATGTAAAGCCCGTGGTATGCTCAGCAAGGATTGCAAAGCTACTTGTTTCATAGAGACCGTTCTTCTTCTTCATTGACACAGTTCTTCAACTTCTGACGCCGATTTACAGAGAAGGTGAGGAGATAGAAAGACTTACTTGGTCTCATTCTGAAGTCTTTGTTTTCATAATTGTGCTCCAAAAATATCGTTCGTATGTAAAGCCCGTGGTATGCTCAGCAAGGATTGCAAAGCTACTTGTTTCATAGAGACCGTTCTTCTTCATTGACACAGTTCTTCAACTTCTGACGCCGATTTAAAGAGAATGCGAGGAGATAGAAAGACGTATTTGGTCTCATTTTGAAGCCTTTGATTCCATGTATATGCTTCTTAAATATCGTACGTATGTAAGGCCCGTGGTATGCTCAGCAAGGATTGCAAAGTTACTTGTTTCATTGACACAGTTCTTCAACTTCTGACGCCGATTTAAAGAGAATGCGAGGAGATAGAAAGACGTATTTGGTCTCATATTGAAGCCTTTGATTCCATGTATATGCTTCTTAAATATAATGCGTATGTAAAGTTCGTGGTATGCTCAGCAAGGATTGCAAAGTTACTTGTTTCATAGACACAGTTCTTCAACTTCTGACGCCGATTTAAAGAGAATGCGAGGAGATAGAAAGACGTATTTGGTCTCATATTGAAGCCTTTGATTCCATGTATATGCTTCTTAAATATCGTGCGTATGTAAAGTTCGTGGTATGCTCAGCAAGGATTGCAAAGCTACTTGTTTCATAGAGACCGTTCTTCTTCATTGACACAGTTCTTCAACTTCTGACGCCGATTTAAAGAGAATGCAAGGAGATAGAAAGACGTATTTGGTCTCATTTTGAAGCCTTTGATTCCATGTATATGCTTCTTAAATATCGTGCGTATGTAAAGCCCGTGGTATGCTCAGCAAGGATTGCAAAGTTACTTGTTTCATAGACACAGTTCTTCAACTTCTGACGCCGATTTAAATAGAAGATGAGGAGATAGAAAGACGTACTTGGTCTCATTCTGAAGCCTTTTTTTTCATGTATGTGCTCCAAAAATATCGTTCGTATGTAAAGCCCGTGGTATGCTCAGCAAGGATTGCAAAGCTACTTGTTTCATAGAGACCGTTCTTCTTCATTGACACAGTTCTTCAACTTCTGACGCCGATTTAAAGAGAATGCAAGGAGATAGAAAGACGTATTTGGTCTCATTTTGAAGCCTTTGATTCCATGTATATGCTTCTTAAATATCGTGCGTATGTAAAGCCCGTGGTATGCTCAGCAAGGATTGCAAAGATACTTGTTTCATAGACACAGTTCTTCAACTTCTGACGCCGATTTAAATAGAAGATGAGGAGATAGAAAGACGTACTTGGTCTCATTCTGAAGCCTTTTTTTCATGTATGTGCTCCAAAAATATCGTTCGTATGTAAAGCCCGTGGTATGCTCAGCAAGGATTGCAAAGCTACTTGTTTCATAGAGACCGTTCTTCTTCTTCATTGACACAGTTCTTCAACTTCTGACGCCCATTTACAGAGAAGGCGAAGAGATAGAAAGACGTACTTGGTCTCATTCTGAAGCCTTTTTTTTCATGTATGTGATCCTAAAATATCGTGCGTATGTAAAGCCCGTGGTATGCTCAGCAAGGATTGCAAAGTTACTTGTTTCATTGACAAAGTTCTTCAACTTCTGACGCCGATTTAAATAGAATGCGAGGGGATAGAAAGACGTATTTGGTCTCATTTTGAAGCCTTTGTTTTCATGTATGTGATCCTAAAATATCGTGCGTATGTAAAGCCCGTGGTATGCTCAGCAAGGATTGCAAAGCTACTTGTTTCATAGAGACCGTTCTTCTTCTTCATTGACACAGTTTTTCAACTTCTGACGCCGATTTATGGAGAAGGCGAGGAGATAGAAAGACGTACATGTTCTCATTCTAAAGCCTTTGTTTTCATAAATGTGATCCTAAAATATCGTGCGTATGTAAGGCCCGTGGTATGCTCAGCAAGGATTGCAAAGTTACTTGTTTCATAGAGACCGTTCTTCTTCTTCATTGACACAGTTCTTCAACTTCTGACGCCGATTTACAGAGAAGGCGAGGAGATAAAAAGACGTACGGACGGCCTTTTGCTTTACCTCCCAAAATATCGTTGGTATGTAAAGCCCATGGTACGCGCAGAAAAGATTGCCAACATACTTGTTTCATAGACACCGTTTTTAAACTTCTTAAAGGTCAACCTAGCTCACAGAATAGGCTGAGCCGATGAAAAGACGACCTATTGTCACATTATATAGGAAATTTATTATAATAGGATAATTATTTGTGTTGTTTTGTGATTTTTTGGAAAGGGGTATTATAGATAAGAGAACAAATGACGATCAATTCGTATGACACGTCGCACCATCTCGAGTTTGGCCTATCACGCAGTATAGAGAATTTCGGGAGTGGACATAAGACGAATTTCTATTCTACGCGGCGCCCAACGCCACATATATCTAAGACGAAGCTGTTCCAGTGTCTAAATGAGGGCTGGTTCCTCCTCCCTTTTTTCACTCAAAGAAAATAAATGTAAAAAAAAGAAAAACGACACCAGACAACACCGGCGGCGACGCTAAACAGGCAATAAAAGCGTGAGAGAGCGCTCGCACACAGCTCGCCCGCATTCCAAGGAACGTAATCCGCGTGATCGGTCGTGAAGGGAATATACCATTTCTTTTGATATTGTTTTTTTTTTTTTTTATTATATTGTTCCTCGAAAGTTATGGACCGTGCATGAGTGCTTTGTGATCTAACTAGGAGATGGACTTCCAATCACGGTGGCCTTTTTAATCAAATTAATTTAAACGAAAAAGGCAGAAAAAGAGGAAATATTTTATATATTTCTCAAAAATACGTAGGCTATTATAGAAAGGGAGGGAACGATGGCGGAGTTGCACAAGTTGTTTCTCATCAAATGGATATGGTTTTCTTCCGCTCGGGAATGTGATGAATTATGTGGACATTGTTCTCAAAGCCCCAGTGTTAACGGCGGCCTTATACCTGGAGGGACGCCGTTCATTATTCGCAGTATCAAGTTGAACAAAACACAGTAGGCCTACTACACGAAAATCACGCTGCGTCCTTTCCCGCGATGATAAGGCTGCCTTTTCAGACATGTTGGATGACATTTGATACATGGACACTTGCCAGCAACGGGTAGTATCTCCAACTTTCTGTGTTCTGTTATCGAATTTGAACTGTGTTGATGAATAACAAGACTTTAGTTCTATAAACTTGCTGTTGCTATCCGAGTTCAAACAGCAAGAAAGACAAAGCTGTTAGACTGTTTGAAATTCTGAAAGTGACCTTGACGGAGCTTGGTTTTCCCAGACGTTTTCATTAACGTTTATCTCTCACGTTCATTTCAGAATATATTTTTTCCCACCTACCTAGCCTAACATTGGTGCAACAACATCTATAAAAGCCCCATGCTGACAGCTCACTTCGTATTTTTAACTTTTCCGTGCACTCTCGCTCACCGGTGGGTCAACTTTGGTCTACTTAGCTTAAGTAGCAAAAACTAAGTAGCATTAAGTGTAGGGTGGGTACTACTAAGAAATACGTAGAGGTGATCCTCTTATAAGTTTAACCTTTATCGAATAAGTAGAATAGGGCAAGTGGAAGGCTGTCGGCTCCTTCGAAAGAGGAAGATCTACTAATAAGTTAAGGGTAGGTTTACTTAACACTAGAAATTTGGATCAATTTAGTTGAAAATTGGCATTATTTGGGCAATAAATATTTAATCAAAGCACTGTATGATTTTTTACATGAAGAACACTTATTTTACTTTCAGATACTATAATAAATTTATAAAATGGCAGTCCTATCTAAGTAAAATAGTAAGATTTCAGCAAAGTAATGTAAAACTGATCATCATCGAGGTTCATGTCGCCGGCATATTTATATAGGGTATCAAAATTTGTTTTGGTCACGTACGCACGTCTTAACAGATGTGTGTAGAACAGATCTTTTTTGACACAGAGAAAACAAATATCTCTGAATATTACCGCGAGGGCAATAAAGTAAAATAAAATATAAGGATGTCTTGGAAAACTGGAGAACCAGGAGGAATTTCGGGAAATTTTTAAATGTACGTCAACTTAGAAAGTAGTACATATCGACTTAAGAGCCTAAGCAAATGTCTAAGTAAATCTACCTGCCCCATGTAAAATTTTCAGGTAGACCATCAACTTATGCAAGTAGAGGGTCAACTTAGGTGTATTAAGTATATGGTCTACGAAGCTCGTAGACCCCTCAACTTATAAGTAGTAACTTCCATTTTGCTACTTACTAAGTAGCACTTAGTTGACCCTCCGGTGAACGAGAGTGTGTATAGTACCATATAGTCTAGGAAATGCTTTGTTTGTTAGACTACTTTAGTTCGTCTTTCTTTCTAGTTAACAAAGTTGGTGTTCGGTAACAGCAAAATAGTTCATAGGCCCACTGAAGAAAATTCGTTCATTATAACATAATTTGATTGGTTTTGTTTTAAGAATTCAACCTAATGATACGATATCGCTTCCATTATACACTTGCACAAGCATTCACTCTATTTGCTCCAACACTGAGCCAACATTTGCTCATTTTCTCAATAATATCATGTATCACCCATTTCTCTCTGCTTGTGACTAGAGAAAGTAGATTTCACTTAGATTTACGTGTTAATAGTGAAACAGAGGAACTTGAAAAGAGTATCGCGAGCTCAACCCATGTCGGAGAGCCCGGGAGCCCGGGAGCCCGGTCGCTTCTATTCAGATTGTCCGACAGTAGCCTAGCTATAGACATTTTGTTAAATATTAGAAAATGTTTTGCCGAAAAGAAAAATAGGTTCTTGATAAGGGGAGATGAGAGAATCGTCTAAAATGCTGAAGTCGCTTGGTTTTTCCTGAAAAGCATTTTGAGGAAGAAATTGATCCATGAATGATGATAGTATTGCAACACAAACTATGGTTTTCCCCATGATTTCAACATTTTTGGCTCCGCCTACTTTTCCCACCTTGCGGCAAACTCTGTCTGCCAAAGTAGCCTATATAAATGTTTGTAGGGTATGCATGTGTGCATTTAGCTTCAGCACTCACTGACGATGCGAGTTGCTGCGACTGTCGTGCAAATAATGGGAGCCTTCAAATATTTTTCAAGTGCTGCTGCTGTCGTTATCTTTTGGGTACTGGTTACTTTTCTGATGACAGAAGCATCTCCGTCAGGTAAGAACCCCATTTTACTAGTATATATTTTCGTCGAATTTTTAGACTATAGACATCATTGACAATTGAACGTCAGGTATAAATACAGCTACTAGCAACAATTCAACTCAACAGCACATGGTGCAGAACCAGCACATTAGACAAAAAAGAGCCACGGGACTTTTCGAAATAATCAACACTTCAGTGGGCTTCATTTCTGGCATCCTGACCATCTACGGCACTGTCAAGGCCGAGCTTGCGACTTCAGTTTCGGATGAGTTGGCCGGACAGTTCAGCAGCCTTGAAAAGGGCTTAGGAGAAATCAAAGATGACATCAGAAAAGTCATCAATGCCGTCAGGGAGGAGTCGGTAAGAAACCAGTATTTCGACGAGGAAAAGGCCATCGATGCCAGTGTGAACGCTCTCGTTGCGTACCTGGAACACCGATCTACGGCGGGAGAGTCGCCGCACTTGCTCAAGAGGTTCTTAGGAAAAGCCGCCACACTCGAAGACAATATAAACAACCTCATGAAAGGCCTGGTGGGCTCTAGCAGCTTAGGTGGAGATATCGTGCTAGCATTAAGCAACGGAGTCGATGTAACTATGCCTAATATGAAATCTACATAGTATTAGCATAAGTCTATATGTAAAGAATTCTTTTTTCTTTTTTCCCGATTCAGTGCGACGAACAGAAATTCCGTAAACAAATTGGCTCTGTGATTCGACTGATAAACGTGGCTTTCTGCACCCACGCGGCCTACGCAGCGCTGGATAAACTTACGGACGCGGAAACGTATCCATTCTATTGTATAGTATTATTCTATACCGGAAAGCGCCTCTTATACCTTTTCTTTTACTGTGTCTATAATATAGGAGGCATTTCAAGTCGAGATTCGAAAGGAACTACAAAGAGATTCAAGACAAAGTAGAGAGGGAAGCGCTCGGATGCCGCAGCGAGAGCAAAGTGGTGGACGAGATGCGAAGGATCATGAGGGACAAGTCCAGTCTGAACAACGAGCAGATGGCCCAAGAGCTATTAAAATTCCTATCAAACAAGTACAGCAGCAGGAAGTGGTTCGTCATGGTCTACAACGAAATCGGGGGTTTCGACAAGCACTGCATGTCTCACAAATTTCACACCGTCTTTCGGGAAGGCGGGAAAAATGCAGCCGCCCATTCAAGTGACGCAAATGAGGTCTTGAATGATCAAACGACAAATGTTCTCAAATCGAACGTCGAGTCAGTCAAGACAGAAAAAAGATATATTACATCAGTACGAGGTATAGCGCAGTATGGGCCAATCGAATCTGCCGAGTCCGCCTATGATATTATGAAAAGGAATGCGAATTCGGTGGATGCAGCCGTCGTCAAACGATTCGTCGATCTGAAAGCAACAGGTTCCACTAACTATTTCATGGAATTGACGGAGAGGTTCACAATCATCGCGTTACCGGTATGTTGTCTCATCTCAATTATTAATATAAATACAGCCAGCCATTTTTAATAAGCAAACAAATAAATTTTCAAACAAAATTTCATTTTTATTCTATTTATTGTTGTAGTCCTCCAGTGGCCCTGTCGACAAAGTACATGCCACGGCAGCAGCTTTTTCAGCTGCGCCTGGTGGAGATTCCTCATTAGAGCCTTATGAGCCACTGCCATGCAACAAGCGACTTGTCGGCTACGTGTCTTCTTGGGGCATCAAAGACATCAGCATGCAACAGGCGAACCTACTTACTCACATGATTTTTGCCTTCATTGAGATGAGAGCCGACGGCAGTTTGGTTGTCGGCTCGGCCGACCCGTCCAACTCGGAAGCCACTGCCAGCAAATCCGAAGCCCGTCTCCGTCAATTGATGGATGTTAAGGCGAAAACGGGCTTCCGTCTCAAGACTCTCTTCGCCGTTGGTGGTTGGGAGAATTCCCAGCATTTCTCGGCAACAGCCGCTTCCGCCCAACTTCGGAGCAACTTTATCCGCGACGTCCTCGTCATCTTGCAAAAGTACAACTTCGATGGTGTCGACATCGATTGGGAGTACCCGGTGACAGGCGGCGCCCAAGAGGGGACTGCCAGCGACAAGGAAAACTACATCACTTTCCTGACGGAAATCCGTGACAGAATGGCGGCGCTTCAGCGAAGCGAAGGCCGGGCCGATCCCTATTTGCTGACCATCGCCTCTGCAGCCGGTTCTTGGGTCCTGGACGTCGGCTACGACTTGGAGAAGATTGTCGACATTGTCGATTGGATCAACGTCATGACTTACGACTACTTTGGCGCCTGGGAATCGAAATGGGGGGCTTACACTGGTCCGCCAGCTCCACTGTATCACGGAACACCCAAGGGTTTCTCGGGCAAGATGAACGCAGATTACACCTTGAAATACTACGTCTGCAACACCAAGAGACCGGATAAGATCATCATGGGCGTTCCCTTCTACGGTCGCTACTGGTACAACGTTGGTAACGCCATCGACGCCGGTGACTCGCTGTGGCGTCTCGCCGAACCCAACAACCAGAATCGTTACGAAGGTGGTTTCTCCGGTTGGCGCGATATAGAAACCAATTGGTTGAATCGTGATGGGTATGAATCCGTTTACCACGAAAAAACGGCCACACCATACTTGTGGAGTGCCACCAGCCGGGCTTTGTTGGCATACGACAACGCAAGGTCTCTTAAGGCAAAAGTGCAGTACGCTGCCAGCCATTCGTTAGGTGGCGTCATGATTTGGGCCATCGATTTGGATAATGATAGGGACGACTTGCTCCGATCCGTCAGATCGGCAGGCATCTGCTCTCCTGAAACAACGCAGGGCTACCGGTGCAATCCACTGGGCAAGGAAAAGCGCTGGTGGACGCCGGAAGACAAACAGCCGGATCCTCTTATAAGTTTAACCGGAATGTGTGGGTATGGAAGCCCCACTCTTCGAAAGAGGAAGATCTACTAATAAGTTAAGCGAGGTTTACTTAACACTAGAAATTTGGATCAATGTTGAAAATTGGCATTATTTGGGCAATAAATATTTAATCAAAGCACTGTATGATTTTTTACATGAAGAACACTTATTTTACTTTCAGATACTATAATAAATTTATAAAATGGCAGTCCTATCTAAGTAAAATAGTAAGATTTCAGCAAAGTAATGTAAAACTGATCATCATCGAGGTTCATGTCGCCGGCATATTTATATATTAACAATCACTGTTCATTCGCAATCTACAGTATTAAATATCAAAATTTGTTTTGGTCACGTACGCACGTCTTAACAGATGTGTGTAGAACACTTTTTTGACAGAGAGAAAAAAATATCTCTGAATATTACCGCGAGGGCAATAAAGTAAAATAAAATATAAGGATGTCTTGGAAAACTGGAGAACCAGGAGGAATTTCGGGAAATTTTTAAATGTACGTCAACTTAGAAAGTAGTACATATCGACTTAAGAACCTAAGCAAATGTCTAAGTAAATCTACCTGCCCCATGTAAAATTTTCAGGTAGACCATCAACTTATGCAAGTAGAGGGTCAACTTAGGTGTATTAAGGATATGGTCTACGAAGCTCGTAGACCCCTCAACTTATAAGTAGTAACTTCCATTTTGCTACTTACTAAGTAGCACTTAGTTGACCCTCCGGTGAACGAGAGTGTACCGGTGCAATCCACTGGGCAAGGAGAAGCGTTGGTGGACGCCGGAAGACAACCAGCCGGAAAAAGCCGGAATGTGTGGTCGTATGGCCCCTCTTTATAAGGGATTCTACCCAGTCTGCGACCCTGACGACCCTGGCTACGGCTGTTGCGGTCAATGGGGGTACTGCGGCGGAGATGCTGCTTTTTGTGACTGTCCCAGCTGTGTAAATTACGTCCTGAATCCGGAACGATTGACGGAGGAGCCCGTCAAACCGTCCGGTGCAGTTAGATGGCATACTCTCGATTCAAAGATTACACCAGGTATATTAACAATCACTGAATCGCAATCTATATAGTATTAAATATTACCAAGAACGCAAGATTTATGAGAACGTTATTTGTAACCAATCCAGGTGTACCAAGATGCGGGCGAAACGCAGAATTGAAGCTTGACAACGGTCTGTTTCCCATCTGCAATCCAGATGACCCGGGGATGCATTGTTGCTCGCCGGCAGGATACTGCGGCAACACGGATGAATTTTGCAAATGCGAGGGCTGCGCTGACTTCAAGAGAATGTCCGATTCCGCTATCAACGATTGGATGCGAGGTCATGTTAATGTGTAAAACGGAAATAAACTTACACCTGTAGGGTTGTCAACTGATTTTCTGTACACTCTCGTTCACCGGAGGGTCAACTAAGTGCTACTTAGTAAGTAGCAAAATGGAAGTTACTACTTATAAGTTGAGGGGTCTACGAGCTTCGTAGACCATATACTTAATACACCTAAGTTGACCCTCTACTTGCATAAGTTGATGGTCTACCTGAAAATTTTACATGGGGCAGGTAGATTTACTTAGACATATATTTAGGCTCTTAAGTCGATATGTACTACTTTCTAAGTTGACGTACATTTAAAAATTTCCCGAAATTCCTCCTGGTTCTCCAGTTTTCCAAGACATCCTTATATTTTATTTTACTTTATTGCCCTCGCGGTAATATTCAGAGATATTTTTTTTCTCTCTGTCAAAAAAGATCTGTTCTACACACATCTGTTAAGACGTGCGTACGTGACCAAAACAAATTTTGATACCCTATATAAATATGCCGGCGACATGAACCTCGATGATGATCAGTTTTACATTACTTTGCTGAAATCTTACTATTTTACTTAGATAGGACTGCCATTTTATAAATTTATTATAGTATCTGAAAGTAAAATAAGTGTTCTTCATGTAAAAAATCATACAGTGCTTTGATTAAATATTTATTGCCCAAATAATGCCAATTTTCAACTAAATTGATCCAAATTTCTAGTGTTAAGTAAACCTACCCTTAACTTATTAGTAGATCTTCCTCTTTCGAAGGAGCCGACAGCCTTCCACTTGCCCTATTCTACTTATTCGATAAAGGTTAAACTTATAAGAGGATCACCTCTACGTATTTCTTAGTAGTACCCACCCTACACTTAATGCTACTTAGTTTTTGCTACTTAAGCTAAGTAGACCAAAGTTGACCCACCGGTGAGCGAGAGTGTAGGCTATTTCTTCACATTTGAAAATCATTGACACCAGAAATTATATTGCGCATGGCATCATCAGAACCCAAACTGATGCAATACGATAAACTAGTGTAGCCTATTTTCACTCAATCATTAAAGATGTCCTCGCCACCCCAAGGAGTGCTTTTTCATAGTGTACCCTATCCTTCCCGTCTGCATTGTTCAAGATCGGTACCACGACAGAGATTATACAAGAGCGAATAACATCTATTTAGGCATACAATAACCGTTTTTCTATGCTACAAACAGTTCTAAATTTGAATGATAATGAAAAATAAATAATACATCATTTAATTAAGTGAATTCTTCGAATTCATTCTTCGAATTCATTCTTCGAATTCATTCTTCGAATTCATTCTTCAAATTCATTCTTCGAAAAATTGAAACTGCTAATATAGAGGCTCGCGCCCACGTTCAAACTTTAAAGAAGTGCATACCATTCCCGGTTGGTGGCGCTGGACGAACGAGACCTGTATCACAAAACATGACGACCCTCTTATGGGACTTAGCCTATAACATGGCGAGTGGCACCCATCTATGTATGACTCTACCTCAGTTCACTTGAACATTTT
Organism: Ceriodaphnia dubia; assembly: GCA_022539655.2. Classification (NCBI taxonomy): domain Eukaryota; kingdom Metazoa; phylum Arthropoda; class Branchiopoda; order Diplostraca; family Daphniidae; genus Ceriodaphnia; species Ceriodaphnia dubia. The sequence goes on along the minus strand of JAKUCG020000102.1, from coordinate 3,688,248 downwards.
CCCCTGATGAATATTTTAAAACTGCATAAAAACTGAAACAAACTAAGGGGAAGTTAAATAAATTGTACAGATAAACTCTAACTAATGGTTTCAACAGCTGCTACTCCACATACTCATATTCAGGTGGTGCGACTGCAACGAAATCAAATTTTCCTTGTATCTGCATTGAGAATATTTCATACGTGGCGTTAACGCAAAATAGTTTTTTTTTTGTTAAGTCTAAGGTTGTTTTTTAACTGTTAAGTCTAATAAAACTGTCATTAAGACAAATAAATTAAAATTTAAACTGAAGTTTAAGCGTGAAAAAAGATAGTTATCATAAAGCATATGTGTGCCAAATATTTTCAGTTATCATGCAAAGCAAAAAAATTAATTTTGAGAATTATTACCTTAAAAATTGATGTTTACCTATATGATTTTTTACCTTTGACCTCGAGGTTACGAGAGTGTCTCCATTATCGACAGCACAAAACATGCTATAGGCTTAAATTTACTCACTAAATCTTTTTGGCTTTAGTAACGATTTGGAAACTTCTACTTATGATTACTTAATATTACTTAAGTATTACTTACGCTCTAAGTAGTTGTTTCCATTTCGTTACTTATCAATTACTTAGGCCCAAAAGTTTTAGTGTGTACTCTTCTTAGTGATGATGATTACTATTATGAACAATGGGTAAACAAGCAGTACGTGTTCGTCAAGCTTTTATTCAGGAGTATACCCTACGATATGTAGCATACGTATTACGTATAGCCGACAATTATAGGTTACTAGTCGGTCACTAGCCCGTTGGTAAGCAGCAGTGAGTTTAGCATTACATACAATAAATGCAGTTTTAAAATCATTGATGCGCAGAAAATAATGTAATATAGTCTACATTAGCATAACCGCCCTCTGCCCTTGTACGAGCTACCTTAGGTTACGTTATGTGAGCTCATTAATTTTAATATAAATGGCCTTTCAAAAGTTCAAAAAGCTCAAGCCTAAAAAAGTTTACGTTGACTTTACCTATTTTTATTTGAGAGTTAATGCCATTTTCTTTATTTTTTTAACACTTCCGTAGAAGCGCGCGCTCCATCGAGAACCTCGTCTGGTGAAAAGTGATATACAGCACAAAGTGTTACAGCTGAAAAGTAGATTCTCGCTCCAACAGACGTTTATTCCGTCGTTACAATGAAAGGACATTGTGAGCTAGCCTAACTTTGAAGTTTGAACCAGCACTCCAGTTTTTGGCCCAAAATTGAGAAATTCTAGGCTAGACTAGGCTTCTGTAAGACACAGTGAAACCCGAGAGCTGAGGATCAGACACGGCTGCGCTGAGGTAATATGACAGGTTCTCAAATATGCATTTATACTAGAGATTTACACTAGTATAGGAGACAAGATGAAGAAAGTCGACAAAAAGAGGGCAAAGCGTACCACCAGGTTGACCGTCAGCCAAAACAGGTCATAAACGGTACCGGAGAAATCATGATTATCACCCGATCTTCGTAAAAGGACTTCTACTAGGTGAAAAAAAACGAAAAGGCCTGGAAAAAGAACGGGCGACTGTGGTCGAGAGAAGCGCGGACGATGTCGGAAATACTAAAAAACCAATACTTTGAGCACTCTGCAAGGATCGCGTGAGACCCCGGCCGCCTCGCTGGGGACCCTCGCGTTCTTCTCGTCGGAGGAAAGTGTGGACCGCGAGCCGCCGTCAAATCGGTGCCGCCAGCCGATGCATTGCGCGTCAGCCCCAGAATAATTTTTTTACGTTGAAAGATATGGCTGCGGCGACTGTGGCTATAAGCGAAGCCTCTTTAGCCCGACGAAAAGGCGAATAATGAAACAGAGGACAAGGAGCAGAGGGTGGTAGGCTACTGTGAAGAGTCGACAGCGGTGTCCGTTCATAGGATTCGGGCTACTAGGGCAGCTGTAGTTGCACGCGATTGGGTTGGAATTGAGGAAAAACTGGTTTCATTCTAGTCCCACCCCTTGAATAAACGTTTAAAAATCGGATGTCTAAGTTGTTTCTACATCAGATAGTCTTTGCAAGCCTGCATTTAAAGCACCAACATGTTTTTGGTAAGAATTTTGGCCTTTAAAATAATTATTTCACTTAAAGGGTTCACCTAGGCCTACTGTCTCTTTCCTGTTCGCCAGTCGAACTACTACAACAAGATTTTCACAGTGTGCACCTCCCTTGACAAAAAAATCCACGAAAAAATTTAAATTTAAGCGTTCAAAAAGGGAAAGACGAAATTTTCTGTAAGGTTACATGGGATCTGAGGAAACAGCTGCGCGAAAACCATTCCGCAAGCAAATAGAAACGTATTATGCGACGAGTAGCGCACTGTGAAAACTAGCTATAGTATTCCCATGTTCTTTAAAATTTTCCGTTAAGTAAAATTTACTTTATTTAGGAAAACAAGAAACTATTGCTCTGGAATGTCATTGGTCTGATGGTCTTGGGAACCATGCTAGAAGCAGCTTTAGTGTCCGAAGTTGACTCCTATTGTTTGGACAGCCCAGGGAGCAACTATAATGACGGAATTCGTCCAATTTTTTACGCCTGCCATGGTGGAAATAATCAGGCTTTTTCGTGGAACCGAAACAACATTACAATCTGCAGTAAATCAGTCTGCATTTCTTCCCTGGAAAACACCAAAGACCAAGCACCAATTTTTCAAAAATCCTCATCAGCAATAGCAAATAATGAATATGGTGGTCATTGGTGGTTAAGAGGTGGCTTGATAACCAATCAGTTAGGTCTTTGTATGCAAAGAGAAGAACCCAAGGATAATATGAGATCCCAGATAATTCAAGCAAAATGTGACTTTGAAAACAAGTGGCAGAAATTTCGTTTTGTATGAAATGTAGCTTTTATTTAAGAACCAAATACCAATCTTCACATTATAATTTTAGATGTTATATCTTGGGTGAGTTTTGGCTAAAATACAATGATTTTCAAAACGATTCAGAATGATGTCCATGATATTGTCAATGGTTGCTCATTAAACGTTTAATATGACCTGACTCCAGTTAAAACATATTAGGTTATTTATGACAATTATTAAACATTGGTTTTTGAAATAATAATAGTGAAGTAGTTTGAAATAGTAGGTAGTATTGAATGTATTGAATTTATATAGCCTACAGTGTTTACTAGCAACAACTATGCATATTTTGCATACTTAAAACTTTTTGGGGAGCTCAGTTGGAGAGTCGGGCGTGTTAACTAGGGGAAACTGGGGTCAATCGTAACACGAGACAATTGTAACAAAAATCGTTTTGGTCATTGAAAATAGCTCTAAAAATTTGAAATATTCAACATAAAGTCATTTTGTTGAGTAGAAAGTTTAATAATTTTTTTAAGTAAATCAATTGAAAACGTTTAAAGTTCACTGTTAAAAAACAACCCAATAATTTAGGGGTTTTTAATCCGAATAAGTGTTTCCAGCAGTTTTGAGGTTCCGAACCCCGAAAAACTTGGGGTCAAAACACACGCGAAAAATTTGGGTTTTATAGTACAAGTTCCTTATAGTTTCAATGACAAAATATAATGGTTTTAAAGCCCTGGTTGCGTGTTCCCATTTACAAAAATCGGTAAAAATTTCCTTTTCAAATTGATGTATTTAACAAAGTAAACGGTACAAATCAAAACGTTACATAAGTTGAAGTTCCTAACTGACAGAACCATAATGACTGTTTTGTATTAAAGGAATTTTTAACACAATAATAAAAAGAAACATGGAATAATGCTGGTGCACGTCCATTTATTCCTTTTCTTCATCGACGAAATTCGAGTTATATAGTTGAGTTTCTTGACGTTGTGTTGGTTTCTACCTGATGTGGCCCAAGGAAACAACAGGGAATAAAACAATAATAATGAATGTATGAAATGTAAACAAAGAATATGGAAACAGCAAAAAGTTAGAACGTTCACATGAACAACAGCTTTTACCAGTTAATGATAAAATTTGTGGCCTGACCTGTTTCAACACAGTAGGCTTGTCGAGAAATCAATAGAGATTAAGCATGTTTTATTATTTAACTAACGATTATCAAATATTTTTAAAGTTTAAATGAAAAAAATGATGAGAGGATTAAAACGTTCTTTTAAAATGTCCTACCAATGGTCCATATTTTCGTTACTTTTTTTGATGTAATATAAGGTTCATTGATAAAAGATGAAAGTTTATCACAACCGTTAATCATACTTAATTTCTTTCATGAGTCGTTGTAATTAAATTGTTTAACTCGACGATTTTTAATTTTCCAAACGATATTCACTCAAAAAACAGTTAGCCGTCTCAGAGGTTCAAAAGCATGGATATCTGAGGCTTTAACAAGTTGTAGTGTGACTGCATCCAACAACCGACAAGACACAAGAAACGTTACAGTTACTCTGCTATTATCTGCTATTAGCTTTACGTCAGCTTCTGCTGTGCCAGCGCCATCTGTAGCCTACATAATTTGGGGATTAAACCCCACAAATTATTGGATTTTCTGATTTACTGAATCTTTAGATCATATATTCCAAATTTTTAGATGTAAAACTTAAAACTTCATATTTTTGGAGATTGAAGATCCAAATTTTTCGGATCCGTTTTAACAGTGTAGCTTTATAACTTGCATTATTTGTGTAGAACAAAATTTCAGCTTCGGTGAGTTTTATTATTTGAATTTCATTCATCGCTTAGTATTTAGACTTATAATTAACAAAAAAGGGATTTTGGCCAACCATAAAAATTTTCCAAGTCCCATCAAAAAGAAGGGTACAGGCACACTATTGTAGCTGGGTTTCTAAAAATCATGGGATGAGAGCCATCTCCTGTACGGGGACTCGCCCTTTTCCACCAAAATTTTTGCTTTCCTTTAACTTTAACCTGACTCGATGGGGGATAGGTTACCAAATCAGGCTGCCCTCGAATCGTCTCAAAACTATTTAACTTTCATGTTCCATAAATTCAGAAAAGTAAGCCAAGATAATAAACTATTTGCCGTATTTGTTTTAAATTTGTAACTTGAAGGTAACTTGAAAGTTTTCGCTAATGAACTAATTCATCGCTAGTTGTTAGATTACTGAAATAAATCAAGTGAATCAGTAGGGTTGTGCCACTTAAACGGTCACTTAAGTACGCACATTACTTAAATTTAAGTAATCTACGCACTTCTAAGTAGTTTATATTTGGGTTTTTTGAGAAAAGCGATGGTTATTTCTCCGAAAAAGCATAGCCTCGGATTTTTCTATCCTCTTATTTTTTTTTTTTTTGTTCTATAGCCATCTGTCTTTGTAATGTTTCTGTTTTTTTGGAAAGTAAAAATTTTAACCACATGTATCACCGACATGTGAATTCTCTAGCTACCATTTACATCAACAAGGGACAAAAAAACTGTCATCCCTTTCATATAGTCTAAGCCTTCTGTTTTCCAGCAACGTGCCTCGTCGATTAATCAAAAACATGGCTATACTCTGCAGCTTGTTTAGCAGCTTGCAGAGTTCGTGATGATAAACAATGAATAAGTTCGTGAAACGATTGTCGGGACCTTTTGGTTCAGGAACAGAACACTTGAATTTTAGACAACTGTTACGCTAACAATGAAACAAGCACATCCGAACCGTACAGTCTGCGGTCATACAGTTCAGATGTGCTCGTTCCATTGTTAGCGTAGCAGCAGTCTGTGCCCAGAGTCTATTCGTTAGAAGGTGGAACTAAGGAAAACTAGGACGTAAAGAACTAATCGTATAATCAAACGAGTGAGACATCTGGTCAACAAACGTCTATACGTCATAGCATCCTCAGCAGAGCCACTTGAATAGTTGGAATCTTCGTCCTATAAATTGGGATGCAGTTGCCATTGGAAAAACAGGTTCAACCGAACTATCGTTTATGACAAACCATGGCTCGCTTCTCTGCAACACTATCCGTCTGTATGTTGGTAATGGCTTGGCTGGCCGTTTTGACCACTGGCCTTAGTCTGCACAACGACGACCATATCCAGCGCCAAAACTATGTAAGATATATCTCACATAACAATAGTTTTCATTAAATATATAAATCGATTGCCTATCTTGCTGTTTTCTTCGGTATTCTTTCTACTCTTAGCAGTGTTAATTTTAAGAAATCTCGTCATTTACGAATTTCTTTCATTTTGATTATCAATGATACGTGAAACAGGAAGTTTTAGTTGCCAAAATGAACAGAATGGAGTCGAAATTCCATTCGAAAATGAATGAAATGGAGGCTGAAATTGCAACTCTGCGAAGCCAACGATCTCTACCCGCCTCAATTCCAAGCGCAGCAGACAGACAATGGAACACTGCTTTTGACCGGAAGCCTGAGTCATGCCAAGACTTACTTCAAATTGGTTACTACTTGAACGGCTTCTATTCCGTTAAGGGAGGCAACGGAATGAAAACTGTTTATTGTGACTTTATGAAGGCATTCGCCAACGCAACTGGTATGTTACTTAAATATATATATATATGCAAGAACGTAGCCTATTGCATTAGGACGGAGCAAAATCCAACAACATACGAGTCTACGGACTACTAAGGTGCTATATCTAAATGTTTGAAATAGGTTTTGAAAAAGTGATTGGGCGTCAAAATGTGCAATCATCACCAGTCTACTTTTACGCTTACAAGGAGAAAACTGCTTCTACCGGTTTGAAGATTGTCTACGATTTTGCACCGATAAACAACGGCGGAGCGCTGAATCTGGCGTCAGGAGAATTCCTAACACCTAAGGACGGAAAGTATTACTTTTCTATATCCGGAGTCTCCAGAATGTCGGGTGCCAATGGCGAATATTGGGCAGACATAACTAAGTGGTCTGCGAGCTCTTCAAAATCTGAATTCGTCGCCTCCGCCTATTGTGACGAGCCCGTCTCAGGGAAATATTGCACTTATACTACGAAAGTGATTCTCAGTCTCAAAGCCGGTGACAAGATCTGGATAAATGCTGAAGGTGTAAGTTCTATACTCCACGACAACCAGGGGCATTTTACAAGCTTTACCGGTTGGCTGATCGAGGAAGATCTTTCTAAGGCTTTAGCCTAATACCCTTTTATTTGTAGTTACCAGTTTTCGCTATTGTTTGTGTAGACTATCTTTTCACAATGAGCACTACTTCGAATGCTGCACTGGTTACGGCCTATTGTGTGTGATCTGTCTATCGATTTCCTGTTTCAATACACAGACTAACACCATTTCTTCGGACTACAAAAAGATCCGCTGGTTTTCAAATTTCAATAGGGGGGAGTGAATCCTCCCCTACTACACTCGCTCGACTAGCAGACTATAGCAGAATATTACTCGAAAACGATATATGACACTGGAACTGTTAGAATGTCAATATTTGTTTTCGAACTACTAGATACTAGCACCCATCTAAAAACTCGTTTTGAACTTAAATGACCAGAATTGTACATTGAAAACCACTTTTTGAATCGATAAAAGGAAAAGTAATTTGATGTGATTAGGCTAATATAAAATTATTGGTTTAATAATCTACGTTGAAAACGTTGAACTGAATAAGTGCTCACCCTCAGAAGAGGTGTCTGCAAATACCAGACAGATTGTCCGGCAACTGTGGCCTCTATGATCGATGTCAGGTTTCCGTTTTGCCATTTTTTAGTAAATGCTACTTTGCATTTTTTTTTCATAGGTTCTTTAAGGTTCAATAATCTAAATGGGGATCTGTAGCCAATTGTTCTAGGGCGTCAGGCACTATGAAAATATTGTTCTGAGATTCCGAGCATTCAATCCCAGCAACAGTGAACTCGGAGTGAACGTCTTCGTTATTAACTTTCCGTCAAAAACTGATAGCTCGCGCCATTTAAGACAGCACAAAAAATAGGGGTCTTGGATTGCTTTCCAGACATGACGCTAAATATACACTGTGATATCGATAATATCAAGATGTTACCGTGAAGTTTCATCGGAAGGACACGTGCAGGTTATAACAGCAATTCAAGTTCGATTTTCTAATCTTTGAAACTAATTCTTATTTGGCCTTAATTAATAAACCTGAAATACAGACATGCATATTTGAATTTAGTTAATTCAATTATTACATTTCTTATCAATGTCTTATTATTCAATTTAGCCATAAGACTAAAAGGCCCTACTATATTATTCAGCTTGGTAAAGAATTCATAAGAAGGGTGAGCTTAGAAGAAGAAGCAAAGTAAACAATCGTTTTGTAAATCGATGTAGGCTAACATATAGTAAGAAAATAGTCCTAGGCTAAGTTAAATATCTGATAAACTCATAATCAAGAGCTAAACAGTTCGTGCAACGAGACATGTCGTGAGTGAGAATAAATCAAATGTGCTTTGCAAAATGAGAGACAATGGACCGAATGATAGAGTCGTCAACTCTCTGTCATCAAACATGGAGTTGATCTTTGTCGGATTCCAAATCCAACTGGACGAAAGCGATCCTACGAAGACATCCCACGTAGGTATATCATAACAATTGGATTTTTAAAGTTCGAAAAAAGCTGGGCTCTTTATGAAAACTCTCGGTTCTGCCTGTTTTTGCCATTAACTTAAGCGTTATTAATTCATAAGATGATGTTCATCTTGATCTTCCAACATGTATAACAAAGTCACTTTCGAAATTGTTGAACACAGTTCATTGGTCGATCACCAACGACTAGTGGATCGATGACGAGCTCCTAAAGAATAACGACGTATTTCTCGTTCAGTGTATTTGTCAAGTGTTTTAGCAACTAGAGCTATTAGATCTTTTCTGGAAAATTGAGGTAGTAAGTTTATACACTCTCGTTCACCGGAGGGTCAACTAAGTGCTACTTAGTAAGTAGCAAAATGGAAGTTACTACTTATAAGTTGAGGGGTCTACGAGCTTCGTAGACCATATACTTAATACACCTAAGTTGACCCTCTACTTGCATAAGTTGATGGTCTACCTGAAAATTTTACATGGGGCAGGTGGATTTACTTAGACATTTACTTAGGCTCTTAAGTCGATATGTACTACTTTCTAAGTTGACCTAAATTTGAAAATTTCCCGAAATTCCTCCTGGTTCTCCAGTTTTCCAAGACATCCTTATATTTTATTTTACTTTATTGCCCTCGCGGTAATATTCAGAGATATTTTTTTTCTCTCTGTCAAAAAAGATCTGTTCTACACACATCTGTTAAGACGTGCGTACGTGACTAAGACAAATTTTGATACCCTATATAAATATGCCGGCGACATGAACCTCGATGATAATCAGTTTTACATTACTTTGCTGAAATCTTACTATTTTACTTAGATAGGACTGCCATTTTATAAATTTATTATAGTATCTGAAAGTAAAATAAGTGTTCTTCATGTAAAAAATCATACAGTGCTTTGATTAAATATTTATTGCCCAAATAATGCCAATTTTCAACTAAATTGATCCAAATTTCTAGTGTTAAGTAAACCTACCCTTAACTTATTAGTAGATCTTCCTCTTTCGAAGGAGCCGACAGCCTTCCACTTGCCCTATTCTACTTATTCGATAAAGGTTAAACTTATAAGAGGATCACCTCTACGTATTTCTTAGTAGTACCCACCCTACACTTAATGCTACTTAGTTTTTGCTACTTAAGCTAAGTAGACCAAAGTTGACCCACCGGTGAGCGAGAGTGTAGGACAGTGCGAGGGGTTACATTCAACTTATTGTAGGTAAAACGAATTGAAATTTAATATGCTGCAGAAATGTCTTTATTCTTAGAAGATAATAAAGAGAAATTTCGTGGCAGACCAGCAATTTCACTTATTCAGTCTTTCACAAGAGAAAACTAATTATTTTTATGCGTTTCCTTATCCGTGTTCCTGTAGGATAATTTAGGTTTACTCTTTAAGTTTTAGATTTTTGGTTGATTTTGCATACTTAAAAACCAGTCCAACTTTATTCCAACCCAACCCCGTGCCCAGATAGCCCCGCTCTTCCCTATTGAGCCATCCAAAAATCAAAAATATGTTTTTTTTTAAATTTTATAATTCCAACCTAAATCCCGTGCCCAGCCATTGAGCCAAAAATTTTTTTTTTTTAAATTTTATAAAATAAATAAGAAACAAAAAAAATTAATAAAAATAATACAAAAACCAAACAAAAGAAAATGTCTGTTCAGACGAACGAGTTGAAAACTGCTGTTACCTAGCCTAGTATTAAAAGAGGGAAATATTAAATTGCTTTTCGGTGCATTTTCATGAGAGATTTTATTCAATAAATTTTAAAAATGTCTGTTCTGACAAAGGAATTTAAAACTGCTGTTACCTAGCCTGTTGCAAGTACCAACAGGGTTTAACTAAATGATTCAGTCACATGCTTGTGGACGCAACTAGACATCGAGAGTACAATATAGATTGCATCAGCAAAAAAATATGAAATGGCTGTCCGGACCATTTTAGCGAGATGTATTCACTGACGGAACCAGATGTAAGTCACAAAAGAAAGAGGAAATAGAAAAATGTCTGTTATCACCAGAACAATCGAAAGCTGGAGATGCTTTGTCTGCTACGAAGGTTTAGAAACATGTTCCACCGGGGCCACAACAGCTGATTGAATTGTACACACAGCAGCGGTAAAATACTTAAAAGTGCGTAGATTTACTGAAATTTGAGTAATGTACGTACTTAAATGACCGTTTAAGTGGCACAACCCTATTGATTCACTCTCTCTAGAAAATGGTGTTTAGCCATCAACGCTAATACAATTATGTTTAGTTTTTGTTTTTGGACCGTAAACTTTTAGTCGGGCAAATTAATTGCCATAAACTGAGCCAAATGTGTAAAAGTAGCATTTCCACGTTTTAGGACTAAAAGAAAGGATATTTAAAGTAATGCTAGCGTTATATTAGCAGAAAATGAAATCTAAACAAAAATGTCTTGGCGTTGATGGCTGAGCAAATTGCTCACCCTTCCCCATATTTTGTGAACACCATTTTCTAGAGAGCTTGATTTTAAGAAGAATTTCAATAATCTACGCACTTTTAAGTAGTTTACCGCTACTGTAGGCTACATTTGTGACAACACCAGACATAGAGAGTGAAGTAAGGCATCCTACGTAAGCAATGCTTTAATTGAAAAAGTTATTACGATCGTTATGAAAATGCCAAGTAGCTGTAACGTGATTTTCGGAACTTAGCGGAGCTACAAAAGTTTCCTTGGGCAGTTAAACTCACCCGAGTTGGAAGAAATAACGTTGTCCTTAACCATGGCCTACTTTAGGTTAAGGCCGCGACTATCGTCCTATCTTCCCATGCCCATACGGAAATTTCTCATACTCATACATACAGAATTTCGGAATGAGATCATATGGTTTCATTTGATTTCTCATGCGAAATCATACCGTGATCATATGCAATCATATGAAAATATGAGTAGCCCATTTCGGAAAATCATATGAGTTTTTTTCCGTAAGGGATGTTCTCAGAAAAACCAAGCAAATTTTCAAAAATATACCAACAAATAGTTTTAAATTCTAAGTTTAACTTTAAATCCTAAAATTAACAATTATTAAGATATTTCCATTTAAATGTAGGAGAAGTCCACTTGCGAGTGCCATCTAGGTTAAGATAAGAAAAGATTTTTCTGAAATGTGCGCGCCATCTGGACTGGTGAACACTTACAAACAAAACTGTGACTTCCACCAATGCCCGTTGTGTCTTGGAGGTATTCCCGAAGGGAATGTGGCGTAATTTGTAAAAAGGTGTAATATGGAGGGTTGGTTCATTTTTTTATTTTGCTTTACTTAATATATTTTTTGATTGATTAATTGTTTTATTAATAAATGGCGAAGATGTTGTTGGCATCTCGGACTAGAACACTTAAGATTTAAGAGAGCTCCGGCGTCAACATCTGGGGACATTTGTAAGGCTGCGCTAGTCTTGGGTATCAGCAGTTCTAATCAATTAGATTGCGGTACATCCACTTCATACTAGTACTATTATATAGAGGGGAGGGGTATTGATAAACACATTTTTTTCGTCTGTTAGATGTTTTGATTTATTATGTTGAAGTTTAGGCTTGCTATTCTCTATTCGCTTAAAGCTATTGAATTCGGTCGTCTTAAATGTAGGGTGAGAGAGATGTACTTATTTCTGCTTTGAAATATAGGAGATATCTTCTTGTGTGAGCTCTATTTTGCTCCTGCTGAATTTGGCTTACATATGATTGGTCAGTTACGTAACATTCGTTAAATACAGATGCAGACGATCAAAATCCATCAAGAACTTTGTAGTAAAATATTTTACCAAAAGTCCTTCATATGAATTAATATTTGTCTCAGTCTGGCCTGTGTTTGTAAATAAAACTGATTTCGATGATTTTCTAAAAGAATTGGCGACGTTATCTGTTGATGAGATATCACGGAGTAAGGACTGCTGTTGCGCTCAGCGCAATGTGTGTAACTGGTCGGCTAATAAGTTTCCTCTTCTCTTTTTTGCAGATAGTTTATCTGGTGCGTGCATTACTAGATTACTATAGTGTACTACCAAGCGGTGGCGGCGTATTAACATTTTTTGCGTCCGTTAGATGCTTTTACTTTTTGTTTTTAAATTGGCTCGCTAGTCTTTCTTATTTGAAAGTCAAGGAATTCGGTCTTTTTAAAACATAGAGAGAGAGATGTATTTATTCCTGCTTTTATATTTCAAGGAGATTTTTTGTTGTCTATAGGCTGTCTGTTGTTGCTGTTGATCGCGGCGGCATATATTATCGTTTAGCTACATCAAACCCTTTTATTAGAGACGTACACGCTTAAGAGCCCTAAGGACTTTCTTTGAAACTTATTTTTCAAAATTCCTTCTCTTAGACGCATTTTTATTGTATCGTGGCATCTTTTCGGATTTCTATTGAATTACTAGCCTCATGCAAACTACCCAGTTTGATAATACACAGTACACATTCGAGCATGGTTGCCATTGTAGTTGGGCTTTTGTTAGTTCGTCTGCTTTGTTTACTAAAATAATTTGAAATTGCCGTTTATTTCTTAAATCATGTAATAATATGTACTTCTAACGGGAAACTGTTTGTAAATGCAGATAGATGGTTCACGGAAACCTATTTATCCGTAATTCCTAATCTGTAGAAGTGTGTCGTGAATTAGTTCTTTGTACCTTAAAAAACATGGCAAGCCATCTATTGAGCTTAGTAGGCGAATTTACCTTCATCTCTACTTTTTTTCCTTGTTTTTTTTCTCCTCCTAAATCCCTTCGGGAAATAGCCGTTTTAACATGGGGAGCCGCAATACCGAAGGTTCGAGCGGCTGTCGCAAGCGGACTTCTCTGGCCAAAAACGTACTTTAAAATCAAAGTTTCTTTTAAAATAGGGTTTTCAGGTAAAAAGTAATGAAAATTACTCTTCCAATTTTTTCTCCTCTTTCTAATGAGGTAAAAAAATGTATATGGGAGTATAGGAAATTGACGAGTTACGCGGCCTTGACCTATAGGCCATACCTTGACAATTTCATTATTTATTGAGGATTCCGGCCATTTAAGTCGCATTCCTGGCCATTAAAGTCGTATCGAATTGAGAAAAATATTAAAAATCAAGCATCAAAATTTACCGAAAAACTTAACAAGCAGTCCGCGAGTCAAGCAGTCCGAGTTCGTGTGATGTGACTTTTTACAATGTTAGTAAAAACTAATAAAAACTATGATTAGATAGTTCATTTTGTTCGTGACGCCAAGAAAAATCGATTCAGACAAACCGCATTATTGTGCTCCTTGTAGTTGAGGAGATAATCGCGTTTTTGTAAAATCATTTTGGAAAATTTGTAAATATTGTGAAATTTTCGACACAAGTAAAAAAATTTTCAGGGTGGCTTAAAATCAAAAATAAAATAAGCTTCAGATAGCCCAAAATCTCATCTTTCATTTGCCTCACTTACAATATTTTACGACCAACGGTTACCGAGCTAAAAAATAAATAGCAGGTCCCTATATTTTGCCGACATTTCTGGCCATAGTCGAGTCCAAGGCGACTCGGGTTTCCCCCTGAAGGCCTTTGAGCTGGCGGGCTAGGGGCGACTCGATGATGGGCAGTAATGTCGGCAAAATATTGGGATTTGCTTTTCATTTTTTAGCTCCGTAACAGTAAGTCGTAAAATATTGAAAGTTTGGCAGATGAAAGATTAGATTCTTGGCTATCTGGTGCTTATTTTATTTTTGATTCTTACCCACCCTGAAAATTTTTTTACTTGTGTTGAAAATTTTCATTTTTGGAAAACCCTCTTTTAAAAATCATGATTATCTCCTAAACTATGAGGAATAGAACCTTGCGGTTTATTTTAAACGATTTGTATCATCCTGGCAAACAATAAAAACTATCTATTTGTTTCTTTGGACCATTTTTAAGAACACCCACGAAAAGTCACATCACACGAAGCCTGCTATTTTGGCCTGCTTGACTCGTGGACTGCTTGTTAAAAGGACGATTGTGGGAAAAAATTGATCAAACTTTCTCTTTATTGTGATAGTTTAAAAAATATCGAAAAGGGCTAAGGTTCCTCACTATAGACATGAATTACATTATTTTTTTTGTGAACTAAGAAAACTGAATTACCTATCTTCAATTTATATACTTCATCTCCTTCATTGTCCCCATCTCCACGGGATTAAATGGCGGTTCCCCACTAGGAATAATTGTTGGGAATTCAACGATATCCCTTACAATGGAGCTGTTTAATGATGACAATCCGCAGCCGACCCGAGAAGTATCTGCCCAAACCACTTGTGTGTAGTGGCCGACGACGCCCTTCGGAGGACTCCTGTTTAACAAGTTTAGCTATGTCGTTTACCTAAGGCTGTCAACGGTGCGGATCGGTCCGAACCGGAACCGACACCGACAGTGAACCGATCCGAAAATGCGGTTTACCGAACGGTTACGGGGCGATCGGTTCGGTTCGGCACCGACAACCGACAGAAACAAACCGAAATGTGATCCGATCCGAACACTAGGGGAATACTATCCGAGTATAGGGGGCCTGTTATTAACACGAAATGTTCAACTTTCCCCCTTGAAGTTAAATTAATGATTAACATCATGTATATAATCATTCGCGGAATTCTTAAAGCGGGCAAGCGCAAATGAATAAAAAGGAGATAATATGCTGGCAAAAAACTTTTGTTTATTATATTTCCGACTGGCATTTTTAAATGAGCTTTTTATTTAGCAATATCAAAGATGAGTTTCAGTAGTGTTTTTCCGCCGAAATGTAAATACTGTTTAAGTTCATGGAGCTTCTGAATAGACGTGGCGTTTAGGGAAGATCTGTTTGGAGATATAATGTCTACTAATCCTGAAAATTGGCGCTCGACTGGAACTGAAGTGGCTGGGATCGCCAAAATGTCGATTGCCATGTTCGAAAGATTAGGAAATTCCTTTTTTTTAACTATTATAATGTTAACAATACAATATTATTTGTTTTACGTTTACTTGACAATCTCTACGCTGGTAAAGTCTACCTTCCACCACTCAATAAGGCCTAGAAATTTTTCGGTTCCTACTACTGGTGGTCGATTGAGCAGGGGCCTAACGTACAAAAGATGAATAAATAGAAGATGACCAAAGTTTAAAGTAGGCCCAATATTTATGTCGTATAACCAGCGTATAACGTAACGTCGATTGATTCGTTTATAATACCTGCGATGCCGATGCGGGCGGCAAAGAGCAAACTGACCATAATAGCCCATGTCAACAATTGATGTGGATTTTTCCATTTGAGGTAAAACATTTTGGTTGGACCTAATTGGCTCATACAAAGTTCTCCACATGTCTATGACTTGTTCTTTCATTTCTTTGAGTTTGTTGGCTGTCCAACCTGCTTTTTTTGAAATATTCCAGCTTGAACCGCGGATCAAGAACTGGACGCAACATATAAGAAATAAAATATTTAAATTGGATACAATGACATTTCAAACTTGTAGAATATACTTGTCGCTACTAAACGCAGAGCCTCGCTTGAATTGGCTATGAAAAAATACTTTGATAGCTTTTTTCTGGCGGCGTATACCGCCCGCGTTAAAATTTGTTGCCTCCCATGCGACAATTCAAGTTGTTCGAAATCAGGATAATCGTCTGTATCCTTACATCCTAGATAGCAATTTTGGGCGAATAAAAAGCAATCGAAAAAAAGGCAAAACTTGATTGAGGGTTGGATATTTTGCGTTTCCCATGGCTTCGCTTGTGGTTTTAAAATCCTAAAAATTATATACGTAAACTTTGTACATCATACTTATGAGAAACGTATTTACTTGCAGCAACTCATGAATGGCTTGTAAATGTGTCCATTGTTCCCCTGATAGACCAAGATCTTTTATGTCCTTCTCTGACGATCTCGAGACAAATGTATCAATAGCCTAATGGACAATTATTTGCGATATGAGACATTGACAACGAATTACATCACGTACAGTAGGCACCGAAAGTATCCGCTCACCCGAGAGGACCTTATGGAAAAAATGCGTTTTCGGACGGTCGCTACACGACGAATTTTGACCGCCGAGTAACGAGATTTTTTTTGCAAATTCATTTTATTTTTCTACACATCCTGAATTTTTTTCAGATTTTTTCCTTCACGGGCTAAGGCCTGAAAAAAAATGTCAATAGTATCCGCTCAGCCGAGAGGACCTTATGCAAACGAGGCGACTTTGGCCCTCGCGTGTGTAAGAACGGCAAGAGCTAGAAAAACGAGAGAGGTCTCTAAAAATCTCTCTTCGTTAGTACTATAAACACTGAAATTTTCAAAATTTTTTGATGTTATGTATAGATTTGAAGCCCACCCTCAAAATTGAAACCGTGAAAACACCCGTTTTTCCCCCTTTTTGCCTGACCTTCAAGCCAAAAACAGGCCCGGGGGGCAAAAAAAGGGGGAAAAACGGGTGTTTTCACGGTTTCAATTTTGAGGGTGGGCTTCAAATCTATGCATTTTATTCAAAAAATTTGAAATTTTCACTGATTACAGTGCTAACAAAGAGAGATTTTTAGAGACCATTCTCGTTTTTCTAGCCCTTGCCGTTCTTACACACGCGAGGGCCAAAGTCGCCTCGTTTGCATAAGGTCCTCTCGGCTGAGCGGAAACTATTGACATTTTTTTTCAGGCCTAAGCCCGTGAAGGAAAAAATCTGAAAAAAATTTAGGATGTGTAGAAAAATGAAATGAATTTGCAAAAAAATTCTCGCTACTCGGCAGTTAAAATTCGCCGTGTAGCAGCCGTTCAAAAGTGCTGTTTTCCCATAAGGTCCTCTCGGGTGAGCGGATACTTTCGGTGCCTACTGTACTTTTTGCATCTTTAGGGCTATTTGAATCATGTCGCAAGTAGAATTCCATCTGGTCGAACAATCAATAACCAGCTCTAAATGAGATATGTTTAGTTGGTCGCATTGCGTTTTGTAAAACTCTCGTCGTTGCCCCGAACTGCGGATACAGTTCACCAGATTGCGAAGCTGTTAAACGTCCCATATTGGAAATATTAAGTAAAGAGATAGAGCCTATAACATCGCGGAACATTATACCTTTTTCAAAATGTTTACAGACTGCATATTGTTTTCTTGAATTGGCCCATCTGATTCCGATTCATCTTCGGAAACAGGGGTACAAATGTTAGCAGCTTTCATAAAGTCTTGCACAGCTAAATTTAGTATGTGCGCGAAACAACTAATACGGGATCCAACACTCTTGATGTGTAGAATATTCTTTTTTTTACAATGATCACTTAAATGCCGCATGAATGTTAAATTATTTGAAGCAGAATCCGTTGTCACGGCCATAATATAGAACCGACGGAGAATAACTTCAACTAAGCTTTTTTAAAATATTTCAACGGCTAATTACCTTGTGAAGAATACTAAAGTCGTAGTCAACAACTTCGATAAATGCTTCAAATAAATTTTCCCCCGAGTGAGGTCCATTTAACGGCAGAAGACATCAACCAAGATCTTGCATCTCACAATTACTAATCCAGTGCATAGTAATGCCCAAAAAAGGATACATTCTATATTTAGTAGAAACAGCGTACATTGTAAAGGAAACCCGGGTATTTATTTGCTATTAGATATGGAAAAACGCGCATTTTACTGGATGCATACAAAAAGATGATTGATAATAATATCTTTTACCTTAATCTCATTTCTAATCCAATTCCTGGCAAAAGCATGAAGCTTGTTAACATCACTAGCAATAGTAGCGTGGGATAGAACGTTTTTTAACTTGGCATCGGTTGCACAGAGCATCATCATCTGAAAGAACGGATTTTCTATCTCCGAAAGGGGTAAATCTGACATTACTAGCCAGTTTTGTTTATAATGCATTTATGCAAATTCTCCTGAGAAAAAGGCTATATGTGCCAATAGAAAAGTCTTAGAAAATTAGTACAGATACCAGTATAGTTACACAGCTTACCACAATAAGCGACTTTTCAAAACGAACTGAGCGCTCCTCCTCACTATCTTTTTCCAGTCTATGGCCTTTCCGGCCCATCAAATGTTTCTCCATGCTAGCCGTACTGCCTTGACTTTTAGATGCACTATACGTTTTACTGTGTTGAATTGTAAGATGGTTACTTTTATATAGCTTTGAACTTTAAGACTAAAACCGTCCCAAAAGAGATAGGTATACCTATATGGTATACCGAAGGGGTTTGATACACTCTCTAAGAAATACAGTACCCACGGAAAGTATTTGAACACCCCCCCCCCCTCTGTTTTGCCGGTTTTAACACGGCGCCTCATGGCGGCGTTTTTTTCTCTCCCCTTCAATGATTTTTATAGATAGACGAAAGTATTCATGCAATTTTTAAAAAACTACCCCTTTTTGCGTGCCTGTGAATAATTTCAGAATTTTCTGATCACGGGGTCATATGGCAAAAGAGTAGTTATCAATTATTTGAACGGCGGTCGTCCATCATGGTGGCTTATGGCAAAAAAAACGTTTCATTTCTCGTCATATTATAACGGAGCTCTATTGTGTTGTTAACGAAGGTGAAATCTGTTTTAAACTGGCGGCATTGGCTCCCGACGCGACAGTATCACGTATGGGCTCGTGCCGTCAATCTTTTCTCCCGCGCGCCTATATTATTATGTATAGCCTACCATTTTGCTGTATAATATGCATAACATATTTACAATTGAATACAATTTCTGCAACCTGATGTAGGAAACGTTCTGAACCTTTCCCGTTAAATTAATTTTTACTCCATTAAATCTCTGATTTTTACACAAATTAGTGGTAGAAATGTGTAAAGCCTCGCTTACACTAGAGGTTTTTCTTAAGCTTTTAGTTCCTTAGTTCCTTAATATGACAAAATAAAGTTCTTAAGTTGTTAATATTGCAACTTACACTAGAGACTTTTCAACTATTAACGACTTAACTAGCTAAAAGTTTAGCGTGTCAAAATCAAAACAGTTTTGATTTTTTAGACATTAGTCAGTTAATATTTTCGTAAAATTTAAGCTCCAGCCAATAGAAATATTCCATGGGCGTGTACATTTCAATTCATACATCCAATATTTCGTTTTGGTGCCACTTCCTTTTTGTTTTCATTTCACATATTTTTCTTTCTCCATTTCCATCCCGTGTTTCACAGCCTTGTGTATCTTTTTCGAAATGCCGTTGAATACAAAAAAAGACGATTTCACCAAAAAAGAAGTCAAGTGTACCCATACAGCCGCTGAGGAAATCGCCTCGCAAAAAGAGGGCTAATAACAATGCAAACAATATGGATAAACATGCAGGTGCTGAGGTTTTATTTCTGAAAAAAAAAACGAAAATACGTCAATATTGATTCATACAATTCTGATGCCTGGTCTCAGACTCAGAGACTCCGACGTTGATGATACGTCTCTATATTAACTTTTTTCTTCGTTTCTTACGAATAAAAATGATAGCCCCATAGTCCCATAAGACAGAGGGAGCGAGGGGGGTGGCCGGTGGGTGGACGACCCACGAGCTCCGTGCATTTGAAAATCCAACCAATATTGAATTGACAATTTAATTAGTCACCCGGCCTATTACGCATACTTAATATGTTGCATATTCCGCTATCGACAAGTGGAAGGCCCTTCGGGAAACTCGCGTCGTACTCGGCGCTGGCCAGAATTTCTACTATCTCCGCCTTCTTTTGAGTTAATAAAGTAGCAAATTCCCTGCGAGTGTAAGTTGAAATATTAAAAGTTTAACTTAACATCCTAACATATTAAGGAACTAAAGTAATAACAACTTAAGAAAAACCTCTAGTGTAAGCGAGGCTTAAAGGACATAATAACAAAACGTTTGGTGTAAAAGAGTTGGCCAAATTTGCACTTTATGCTAGGGAAAATAGAAAAAATTGACGACCCCAAAATTTTCCTTTGTGGAGGCGAAAAGGGTTTTTTTCTAATAACTTAAAAAGTTTTCCTTTGATTTAGTTGAAAAAATTACCAAAATTTCTACTTAACAAAATGGCTTTATGTTGAAGATTTCAGATTTTTAAAGTTATTTCAAATGACCAAAACGATTAATTTTACAATTGTCTCGTGTTACGATTTGACTTCAGTCTCCCCTACTGTCTAAAAAGTAGGCTAGGGTTCAGCCATATTAGACCCTAAGACATTCGTGTTCAGTTTTTGTTTTCAGGCCGTACACTTGCCTAAAGGCAACTCAAACGCCAAAAATTGGGTGAACTGTGTAAAAATGCCATTCCTACTACTATAGGACTATTAAAAAGCGTATTTAATTCAAATTCATGGTTAAATCAGCAAAAAACCAAAACTAAACACCAATGCTTTAGGGTCGGTGGCGAAACAAAATGTTTACATTTTGTGAACACCAATTTTTAGAGAGAGTACAGATGGAACGGAGTACGTCTTCTTCATCATATCTCGGGATATCCACTGATATATTCAGAGTGACATTGCGATGGATGAAATAACGAGGTACTGGACGGACACGGACCTGCTTTTTCTTCAGGTGTCCAACGGAATGGGGAAAACTCGTCTCCCATTCATTGAAAACGCGGCCAATTTATGAACAAATGTCTTTTGTTGTGTCTTCGGCGCGGGTTAGCAATCACGCAAAGCACCCGGAATCGCCATATTTGCGTTGGTATCTCCAAGGCTGCTGACTGGTCGTCGCCATTGACGTAAAAGAGTGACAACAGTAGGCTAGCATCAGCTGACCTTTTCGAAATATATAAAGCTGCTTCTTTCCTACTGTAGGCTACCAAATAGGCCTATCAAGTAACAAAGAGACTAATAGGCATGATTGACTATATAGCGCGGGCGAGAATAACAAGGTGCTGGACGGACACGGACCTATATTTTTCAGGTGCAGAACGAAATGAGGAAAAATCGTCTCATTCATTCAAAACACGGCCAATTTAGAACCAAACGTCTTTTATCTGCCTCTGAAACTACAAGTTTAGGACGTCTTCCGCTCCAATGTTAAAAGTGAAATGCAATTTAGTAATTTTCAAATGCAAATTACGTCGTAGAATCTTTAAAATGACTTAGAAAATAGTTGAGAGCATGGGCTTTATTCAAATAAGATAGCCTATATATATCTATAAAAAGTTGCTTCATCAAGTTTTTTGGTTGAAATATAATTTCCTCCTTTTTTCTTTAAAATTTTGCTTCCCTTTTACTTTTACCTGATTCGTTGGGGGATAGGTTACCAAATCAGGCGGCGCTTGAATCGTCTGAAACCAAGCAGGTTTAATTTCCAAAATTTAGATTGATAACATCGTCCGTTTTCATGAATTGAACAAAAAGGCCAAAATTACTTTTTTAATGAAGTAAATGTCCACTAAAGCAAGTAATCCCAAACTTCCAATAAGAAACCGTAAATTTTTCATTTAAGTAGGCTAGGCTACGGTTATTTTTTGGCTTATTCGCGCCTCTGCCTTTCGTGCAATCAGTGTTTAGGTATCAGTGTTCTGCCCTATCTGCTGTTAGATATGCGGTTTACTCATCAGTCCGTCGCGCAATGTATTATAACCACTGGTTTGAATAAGACGATAGATTTCCTATCTAAAAAGATAGCCTCAGAAACAAATAATAACTTGTGTCAAGAGAGAACCTAGTAAGAGAGTACCTGCCCAAGTTTACTCTCTTGGACGCGCATAGTTCAGCAAGTCACATTTTTTTTAAGTTTTGCTCAAATTAAGGGAACTTCTGATGAGATTCCGTCAGCTTTTGGGGGTAAATATTTTGAAATAAGATGAATGATGTTCATTTTTAAAATTTTGTGTTACAATTATTTCCGAGAAAAATATGTAAGTTGTCGTATTTCGACTATACTTCAGCTGAACTGATGTTTTAACTTTTTTATTAAATCAGCCGATTACATGTTGGTTTTCAAGAGTTTATGAGGATGAGGCGCAAGTAGGAGTAGGGGGGCATCAAAATTATACTCTTGTTGGTTAAATTTTTCATAGATCAATTTCAGCTTTATTTAGTTATAGACAATAACTTTGCTCACGGTCGGCGACAACACATTAGTTCATGATTTTGCCGCTGTTTTCTCCTTCCGTCTTGGACTGTAGACGGTAGAATTTCAACTAATAGCTACAGTCGTTACGAAGCATTTTTGTTTTGCTATTAAATCTCGATTAAAACTGGTTTTCTTTGAACACAGGTTCGGAAAGGCTAATAATTTAAATTTTCTTGGCGAATAGGAAAAACCCAATGTATAGCAAGCAAGGCTTTCACATTAAGGAGAATGTCGAAACTAGCGTACAATCGTGAAGTCATTCTAGGAATTGGAGGTTTTGGTGTCGTTTTTTCGGGCATTTGGGATAAAAATCAACCAGTGGCTGTGAAACGAATACCGTTGACCAACATCCAAAACAAAGACCAAGAAAGAGAAGAAAATGCTCTTCGAAATCTCAATCACCCGAATATCATCAAACTAATACATGTGGAAAGTGACGATGATTTCAGGTAAGACCGAACAAAATCATATTTTGAGTCATTAGCTATTATATAATCTAAACCATATCTCGAGGGCCGTGTTGGAAACTCAAATTTAAAGCCATATTCTCTTTTCTTCCTCTGCAGTGTCTGCACTTTTTTACTTTTCCCCGCTTTTCCCCTCTTTCCTTATATTCAAGATTAGGATAATTTTGGGCTTTGGGTCCTTAGTCCTTGTTAATTTTTTTATTTTTTATGCCCCAGACATTGTGTACCGCCTTTGTTGTGTCTCTCTGTTTTACTCGCTTGTTTTATAATTATAGCCTATTGGTATTTCAAGTGTCTGTTTCGTGAAAACCATTCTTTTCCATCTAAATGAAACGTTCTGTTCCGCGCGATGCCTTAATATATTTTTGTGCCAGACGTTGTAGTCTATTTCGCATTTGTATCCCATACTTTTCTGTCCCAGAAATTTGTCACGGGACAAATAGCCTACATGATGGTGAGAAAGTTTCGGCCATTACCGCCAGCACCTTTATCTTTTGTTCCCTCTTTTCGTACCTTGGACCCTCTACTCTTTTATTTGGTTTGACATTAGATACACAGCAGCGGTAAACTAGGCTACTTAAAAGTGCGTAGATTACTGAAATTTAAGTAATGTACGTACTTAAATGACCGTTTAAGTGGCACAACCCTACTGATTCACTTGATTTTAAGTAGAATTTCAGTAATATCTATATATATATATCCTCCTATAGAAGATATCTGTATAGAGGAGTTTCAATACGGGTGTCGCTCGTCAATTGTTTGGTACCGGCAGCCATTTTGTGTAGTAAGTTAAGCCGGAGGAGATAGGGACTTTCACGATTTTTCAACTTAAACGCAAAGCAAGGTAAAATTCTTCACTTTTGACCCCGAACCTGAACAGTAGACCAAAAAATCTTCACTTTGGACTGTATTTGGTTCACTACATCTATCTTATTTACCAAGTAATCTTAGTTTTTCTAAATGTAAACAACAGTTTTCATTGGCAACATGGCATTAATTTACGATTGATTTTATTGACAAACAATATTATTACCATAAGGTAAAATAGAAAAACTGAAGGAAAATGTTTTTTCAGCTCTCTTTTTTGGGTTTTTAAGTGCATTTCATCAAAAATTATTGTCGTGTTGTGAACAAAAGCTGTTGTTTACATTTGAAAAATTGATATTACAAATAATGAGGACAGAGGTAATGGACTATTAATAGTTCGAACTTCGAAGTAAAGCTTTTTTGGTGAGCTGTTTAGTTTTGGGGTAAAAAATGGCAATAGTTAACTCGCTCCTACTTTAAATCGAAAAAATCGTGAAAATCCCTATCTCCTCCGTGCAAGTTTACTACACAAAATGGCTACCGACCAAAACAATTGACATGCGCCATCCGTATTGAAACTCCTCTATTGCCCGTATCCGTCAAGCGTAATACACAATAACAACGCCACTTTTGTTTCGTCACCTTCCCTATGTATGTAAAGCCCTTTTCTCTCAGCTTGAAAGAGAGGGCTTTTACATATAAAGAGTAGCAGACGAAATAAAAGCAGACGTTGTCGCGAGGCCACCCGTGTGGGGGAGCCACCGCTTCTGTTTACGTTTGTCGTATGTACCAGACAATACAGATATCTTCTATATATATATTTTATCTATAAACGATATATTGTTTGTAAATTAACTATTGATGTGTCAGTGTCACACCACAGACCACATCAATTTTATTTTTTTATTGAGTATGTAGTAGCCTACGGTAGCCTAGTGGGAATGGGTAGGCTACCATAATGGCAAAAAGAAACTTTTTGTGCTTTTTCTCTCTACTTTCCCTATTCACTTACTTCTTTTACCTTTTTCCTAATTTTTTCCTAATTTTTCTTCTTTCTTTCCCTATTTTCCTTTTCCAACTTTTCTATCGATAAAACGGCGATAAATTCATGTAAATGGCTTATATGAGTGAAAATTGGAGTTGCCTATAGGCTACCCATCGTCATTTCTCTATTTGTAAATTTGCGAGGGGCCTCTCTAAAAAATGGTGTATAGCCCTGAGCTCTCCCGCGCTTTTTTCTGGATAGAGTGTACTCCTATCGCCATACAATTGTCCGGTAAAAAAGCGCGGGAGAGCTCAGGGCTATACACCATTTTTTAGAGAGGCATAGGCCTACATATTAATTTCTTCATCGTTTTTGTATAGGTTCTTTGTATTGGAACTGTGTGTCGCAACATTGTCTCACCTGTTCCTTAAAGATAGTGATCCAAAAAAGTATAAGGGACCGAAACCGCCCCATTATTTGGAGGTTTTTTCACAGTTGGCAAAAGGCCTCGAGCACATTCACTCGAAGAACTTGGTCCATCGAGACATTAAACCGGATAACGTTCTCATCTCTGTTGATCCTGTTGGTGGTCAGCAGGTGACTATGAAATGGGCTGATTTTGGACTGTGCCGACCCGTGAATCTAAGTGGATCATACACCATGAAGAGCGGAATCAAAGGCACGATGAACTGGTTGGCACCCGAACTGCTAAAACAGTTTGATGACGAAAAAACCAATGGGCAGCCGAGCAGCCAAAGAGGCACGGTGAAGAGCGACATCTTTGCTGAAGGCCTCGTTTTTGCTTACTATTTGGATAACGGAGTACACCCTTACGGTATCCTCGACCACGATATTCAAGCAAACCTCAGGAAAACAGAGCCAGCTAATTTGTCAAGTATGGCGTTTCGTTATATTAGCCTATATTTGGCTCTTTTTCGAATTCTAATAAGTGCATCTCTTTTGGCATCAGATATTGCTTCCCAATATGATAACGTTTGGCTTTTAATCATGAATATGTTGTTTCATGAACCAGACAAGAGGCCCAAAGCTTCAGATGTCATTAAACTACTCACTGCACTGACAACCAACAGCGAGGTATACTTTGGCCTTAGCCCCTGTGCCGCTATGTTCAGCTTTTTTATTTTTCAATTTCAAGCACTCAAAAATAAAAGTAAAAGTAATAAGGCCTCAATTAATTACTTTATTCTGGATGATAAGCCTTTTTGTCACTTTTAAGGTTTTATTCGAAATTGAAAAAAAACGAATAAAACATTTTGGACGTGATAGCGTAAGATTTCCGTCGCATTTATACTAGCATATTCGCATAACTACAAGATAATACTAGTAAAGAGGGGACCGAAAATAGAGGATTCTAAAATGTTTCTTGAAACGACCTTGTTGTGCCCTTTTGAGACTAGTTCGCTGACCTTGTAGGGTGAATGAACTGGGGGAAAAGTTATCCAACAGCTGGATCCTTACATACATATATTCTTGGTCAACCGATTTTTAAATATTTTTATTGCTTTGATTTCAGACTGAATTTATTCGTGAAAATATTGATAGTCGCCGCAACATAAATGTTCAACACGTGTCTACTTCCGAAATGTCGAGTGATATTGGTAAAAGCGTGCTCGAAATTCCTGCTTTGGGTCGCCATTTTGACCTGGGAATTCTGTATGATGCAAGAAACGACAAAATCATACCGGGTAAAAATAGGCTACTATAAGCAAATTTTGAAAAGTTGTCTGACCATTTTCTCCATTGTTGCTCCAGGCTTTAGTTTGTGGAGTGAAGATGATTTGTCGATGGCTAAAACTACAATCAATACGTACACAGAATGTGAACTAATCACATCGAATAAACTCACCGACAAGTTTAAACAGTTAAAAATTAACGGATCGCTAAAAATCGGAATCATGTGTGGATTAATCGATGCCAAAGGATTAGAGGATTATTTGCACAGGAGTAAAGACGATTGTCGTCAATCGAGCGTTCACGTCAGACTTTATTATCGCGCGAAGATTAAATCGTTGACAATGGACCACCTGGCGGCAGGTAACATTCGTTATCTTGAGGAGGCCAAAACTGGACGCAAGAACATGGCGACTCACGTCGTCACGGAAATTCAGTACGGAGCCGACGCCACCTTTACACTCCGAAAGAGAATCGAAAAGGAGGAAAGCGTGTCGACAGTCAATTGCCAGCTTAATGAATGTGGAGAAAAACTGGTCGAATTGCTGAATGATTTAGCTGTTGGAGGCGACGGAGATTTCCAGAGTACAGGTAATAGCGATGGGGCTGACATCGAATGCACATTCAAAGGGGATTTTCACCTACCGCCTAACAGTAGACCCCCCAAAACGTATAAAGAAGCCATCGAATTTGCGAGAATAGTAATGCCAAGCTTGTCTCAATCAACCGAAGGCGTCCCGTGTCGCGTTTCACTACTTCCGCTGGTGATGCTACCTGGAATAGACGAAGGTGTGCCGATTCTTTATCAAGAAATCAGCGATCCATTGGCGTCCAGATACGTTCAAATCGCAGAAGCCTACGACTTAGTGGAAGAAAAAGCTAACAATCTGCTCGACGACCAATTAGTATCCAAGTTGATTCCTTTCCGTAGAAAACTAGAAGACTTTAGGTGTTACCTCGACCGTTTTCGTGACGAAATCAGCACAAAGTTGAAGGAATTACTAGTGGAAATACGAAGCGGCCGCAGAGACGTAAACATTTTGGAACAACTGCTGGATAGTATCGATGATCAGCAGAAGTGTCTTTTCAATCGCATTCGTCTCAATCAGTGGCTGGAAGACAAACAAGAGGAACTCCTCACCTTGAAGATGAGGTTTATTGAGCCGCTAACTGCCGCTATCCCAAACGATTGCCCGCCGGGAAAAGTTCTCGTATTTCCTAATGATGCAAGGGAATTGCAAGAACAAATGCTCAAAGCCTCTGTCAGTTACGCCTTTCACTTTGTCTTTACAACATTGGGTGGCTCAGAGGACATGTTCCTCAATCGGATGAAAAATCAAAAGGACATCAGCAGCATGATGGACGAGACGGTCCCAGCAGAGTCTGGTAGCAGTATCGCTTCAAAACACGGTACAAGCTGGTGTAAGGACGAATCATTTTTGGAGAAACTGGAACGGGAGATGATCATTTTTCTACAATCAATCAAATCCCACATTGGCGACAACAGTATGGCTTATGCAATTACTGCATCATCCGATGAAGATGGACAACAAACGTCTGTTGGATCATCGATTGTTGCTTACAAGAAAGGACAACTGTGTAAGAGGAATGATGCCCTACGAATTTTGTGTCATCCGTCTCAGAATTGGTTTTTTCTCTCCGTAAAAGCAAAAGACCCATTTAGAGATATAGTCAACGAACTGATCGCGAAACAAGGAAGAAACAATTTCAACATTCAAATGGACAGCACATACGAAAACGCCCTCATATTCTTGTGTTGGAAATATCAAGAAGACAACTTGATTGACTTTGTTCGTCTCTTGGTCGAATGTGGCATCGATGTCAACTGCAAAGACAACGGCGGATGGAACGCGCTTCATTCCTTGTGTCGATATTACGAGAAAGAAAACTTGATCGACATCGTCCGGCTGTTGATTGAAAATCGCATCGATGTCAACTGCAAACACAACGACGGATGGAACGCGCTTACTTTCTTGTGTGAAAATTATAATAAAGAAAACTTGATCGACATCGTCCGTCTGTTGATTGAAAATGGCATCGATGTCAAATGCAAACTAAACGACGGATGGAACGCGCTTCTTTTCGTGTGTCGACGTTACGAGAAAGAAAACTTGATCGACATCGTCCGCCTGTTGATTGAAAATGGCATCGATGTCAAATGCAAACTAAACGACGGATGGAACGCGCTTCTTTTCGTGTGTCGACATTACGAGAAAGAAAACTTGATCGACATCGTCCGCCTGTTGATTGAAAATGGCATCGATGTCAACTGCAAAACGGTCAAGGGAGTAGGGGCTAACGGTGAAATAGGTGGCGGATGGAATGCCCTACATTTCGCGTGTTACAAACAACCAAAGGAGAACTTGTTGTCCGTCGTTGATCTCTTAGTGACGCGCGGAATCGACACGAATGTATGGACGACAGGTGATATTGTGAAGAATGCTCGTTCTCTTCTCCTAGAACGCTACAAAGAAGAGGAAGTTCAAGACATTCTTCTGCTGTTCGAATCTCGTTAAAAAAGAGAAATTTCATTTTAACCCTTTATTCCTGTGTTAGGATATATGTTATTTTCATTATTCTAGATTTCTAATAGATGTTATTTTAACCCGTTATTATAGCTCGCATTGAAGTAAAACCCTGTAAAAATCATTAGCAAATCATCAACTATATAAATAAACATGGCTCTAGACTATTTTCGTCTCATTGTATATAGGCCTGTTCTCTTCAGACATTTTGAAAAAACAACAAACCACCAAGTCCATCAGCAAATTGGGTATTACGTCGAGCCAAGGTGGCCTGCGTTATAGACTGTTTCAATAAGAAACATCACTGTACAGGACAGTAGGCTTATAGCCTAATTTATAACGTAAGTATAGTTCAAAGGCAACCATTCTAGAGCTACGCATAGCCTAATATATAGGCTACAACCCGATAATGGACACGGCGCGCTCTCGGACGGGCTGCTGCAGGTTATCTATATAGGCCTAGTGTTTATTACGTTGTGACTTCTTCACCTCCCATTATGAGAGAATAATGGCTAATATTGCTGCTGCTGCTGTATTAGACAAATCCGTAATGTTGCTCCTGCCCTCTATTCGCCGTCTTATATTAATATCCTTTTGTTAATTGACGAGTTCTGTTTTAACGGAGCTCTATTGTGTTGTTGACGAAGGTGAAATCTGTTTGAAACTGGCGGCCTTGACGCGACAGCTCGTATGGGTCTTCAATGCCGCTGCAACATATTTTCTCACGACAAGACTTCTTCTTCCACGCCTATATTTTTACATAGCCTACCATTTTGTACATTCATATTAGTTAGCCTACCGTGCATAAAATAAGATTTTATTCTGTAACATAGGCTACAGGATTACGTCCATTGATATATTCAGAGCGACACTATAGATATATGGAATATAACGAGGTGCTGGACGGTCACGGACCTGTTTTTTCTTCAGGTGTCCAATGAAATTGGGGAAACTCGTCTCCCATTCATTCAAAACGGGGCCAATTTATGAACAAATGTCTTTTGCTGCATGTGTCTTTGGCGCGGTTGAGCAATCGCGCAAAGCACCCGGAATCGCCATATTTGCGTTGGTATTATCTCCAAGGCTGGTGGCTGGTCGTCGCCATTGACGTAATAGAGTGACAACAGCAGTAGCATCAGCTGACCTTTTCAAAATATAGCTTATCAAGCTGCTTCTTTCCTGTTGTATTCCGATTCCCTCGTCCTTTACACTTGGTCGTTTGGTCTTGTGTCCGTCACAAATCCGGGAAATCGACTAGGAGACGACGTCACCTGAATGCCCAAGTAGCCAATTATACACCAACAATCTAACAACAAAAGGAATTGAATAGAGAAAGAGAGAGCTATGGTGTGGTCGAGAGGAAAGAACTAAAGAACTAAAGAAGAAGAATCCCAAAAAGAAAGAAGAGGAGAACGTGCCGTCTCGCCAAGGTCGTCGTCCCTGCTGCTGTTGACCGTCTCCTCCTCATACATCCTCCGACAACCACATATTGTTAAAGTAATCGTATTAAATTTCAAATTAAAAGTGGTAGCCTACAATCAGAATATGGTCTTTAAATACATTTCCACCTTTTGTTTCCCGATTTTCAATGGGATTTTTATCTGTGAAATTGGAGCAGAAATAGACAGCAGGTGTAGAGCCGACACCTGTTCTTCGTCGTTTTGTTGGTGATGCAACGACACGAAACAACCTTGAAGATAAAACGGAACGGAATTCGGGACGAATCTCGGGCTATATCTGTCTCTCCCTGGCTGTATAATTCGAATAATCCTCCACGAAGACTATATGCGAGATAACCGTTAATGACGGCCGTAATCCCTCGATCGCAGCACCGGCGAAAAAAAGCCGCTGCCTTAACAAGACATCTCTCCTGTATAGCCTACAACGACGGTGCGGAAATTCCATCAAAGGTATATTCGCAGCTGGAGATGCAAACGACCGGCCGCAATATCGATCAGCTGAGCCCTTTTTTTTTCATTGTTATTACAAATTTCCACGGCGTTGTTGTTTTTCCGTGTCGCCCTTATAGAGAGAAAGAGAGAAGGAAAGGGCGTTGTTTCGGATTGGGGGGCCTCTCGTCACGTGACGTCTGTCGTCGCCAATCGGCTTCCCTGTGTACACTTTGGTGTGCTAGAGCTGTTGCCCGAGGCAACGTGCTGAGAGAGAGAGACTCGGTTGGTTCGCTCCATGTATTTGTTTATCAGCAACGCTGAGTGCAAGTGGCCGTGCCGTGTTTCGTTTGGTTAGAGGTCTCGTCTTTTCCCCATTTTCTGACGCCGAAAGTGAGGCAGATTCGCGTCCGACAACAGGTAAATCGTCGTGTTTGTTAGAGATGATGTGATTGAGAGCGTTTGGCAGACGATTCATATTGGATTTCACCTGTTCCAGTCGGTTTTCATCGACATGTGTCGAAGCAGCCAGCACTTTTCCCACTTGTGAGGCGCCTTTCTCCCCCGGGCACTGGGTGAAGGTCTCGTCTCGCCGTGAAAGTGTCCCTGCAGCACAGCAGAAACATCAGCAGCAGCCATGTACAAACTCTTCAACAGAGGTAATAATATTTCAGTGTTTTACGATTTCATTTTGAGTGTTTTTGTCCATTAACCTGAATTCTGACTGCAGCACCCCCTGCGGAAACACCACCACCGCTGCCACCCAAGCCCAAGCTCTTGTTTGGGCTTCAGGCACCTGCGCCAGCACCTCCACCACCAGCACCTGCACCTGCACCAGTCAAGCTGGAGGAAGAGCCATCACCGGTGGAGCAGATGATCCTGCTGCCTTGCCCGATCTGCTTCAGGACGTTCAAGGTGGAATCGCTGGAGAGGCACAAGAATGTCTGCCAGAAGGTTGGCACCAAGAAACGCAAAGTCTTTGACTCGGCCAAGCAGAGACTGGAGGACCTGCCAGACGTGCCCAAAGTAGTCAGCCTTTCCCCGCAGCTGAAGGTTCCCTCATCACCCCTGGTCAGACGCAAGTCCCTGGATGCCCAATCCAGCAGCAAAGTCCCTTCGTGGAAAGAAAAACACTTCAGCCTGATCAAGACGGTCAGAGAGGCCCGTGGAGCCGACTCGAATCGCTGTCCCTGTTGCGAGAGGTATATAATTTCCTTGACATCATTAACGATATTTCTAAATATTTCTATGACAGGAATTTCGGCGACAAGGCATTCGACAGGCACGTGGAGTGGTGCAGGGAACAGCAGTCACGAATCCCTAAATCTCCGACCAATTCCGAAGCCAAAGAACGATGGGAAGCGCGTACCAAAGTCAGTTTTGAGTTTGAGACGTGACTTGAATAACTAATTCAGCCCGTCCTTATTTCTCAAGTTCTAATTTTCTCTTTTTCTCTCAATAGTACCGAGCACCGTTACTGCGTCGTTCGATTCGCTCCAAGTATTCGCCGACGAGGAGCATGTTTAGCGCCTCGGGCAGTCCGGCCGCTTCCGTCGATCGTTTGACGGTGCCGGACTGCACGACGCAGAGTCTCAGCGGCAGTCGGGCGTCGCTGGACTCTCGTGCCTCTTCGACCTACTCTTACCAGCCTCAGAGCACGTTCAGCCGGGCCAGCAACTACCTGAACAATTTAAACAACAACAACAACAACGCTAAAAACAGCTTGTACAACAGCAACACGGTCGGACGGGCCAGCGGAAGCGCTTTTCTACGCCAAGCGGCCGATAGACGTTCACTCCGAGTGGCACCGCCGTCTCCTCCGCCCATCCGACGTGTCGATCCGCCGTTGGCAGTCACTCTGACGCCTTTAAACAACAACAGGACGTCGGCATTGAGGGCCAGTCTCCGCATGAAGAATCCCTTCACTAGTGGAGGTTCCGGTTCGTTTGGCGGAACTCCGGTGAAACCGTCGATGCCCAGCAGACAACCGACGGTCGTCTTGTCGCCTACAAAATCACAGCCGGTCGTACCAACGACTAGTAAACGGCCGACGGTATTGCAATTGTTTACATCGGCATTCAGCCGGCCCAGCCCTGTGGCGCCGGCCAAAAATCGCGGCAACAGCTCTGCACCACCGACAACGGTGACGTCGACGCTTTCATCGGTCCATCTGGGTCAAGGTAGACGGAGCGAACCGGAAGGCGTCGAATCGAAATTGATGACGGGCAGTTGCTACAACTATTCGACCCCGACCAAAATCAAGTCCAGCAGGTAAAGGAATTTCTCACATTTTTCTCTGACTGAAAAAGAATTCTAACAAAATGTCCGACAAGATCTGTTCCTAATTTGGGGAGACGATTGGTGATGGGCACTTCTATTCTTCCTAACAAAGTCCGTCCACTAACCTACGATACGAAACGAGCCAGGACAAGGTGATTGGCTGCTGCTAAGAGTCGATTGATGGTCTCTTTTAATTTATCTTTTATGTTAGGTACGGATCGGACAGTTACAACCCGTACTTGTCGGCCGAACGCCAGATGGCCGAACTCTTTGACGACCGTCCCAAAGAGCCAGTAGTCGCCGCAAACAATAAGGAATCGGATAAGGTCGTTGCCAAAGAGACGGAAGAGGAGCCGGCCAGTATGGAGCAGCTGGAACAGGATTTAAAGAGTATTTTATCCGAGATTAGCCAATTGGGTCAGACGAGCAGTAAGGAGAGGGAGACGAGTTGGCAGAGCAAGAAATCGGTGGCGTCGACACCGTCCTCTTCCACTCCGACATCGTCGACTGTCCGTCTATCGATGTTGAGCAACAAGACGACGCCGGCCATGACGCCCGAAGAACAACCCGATAAGACGCCAGTGCCGAAATTCTGCCATTCGTGCGGGTCGTCTTACCCCGATCGGCACACGGTGAAATTCTGTTGCCAATGCGGCGCCCGTCGACTCTACATTTAAAGTCGACCTAATTTTTAAAAATCCAATTTTTTCTTTAAAAAAAACGGGGTGATGGTGCAATAGGGCAACTGATCCACATTTCTTATCTCTTTTAGTTTATTTCTTCGACGATGAACAAACGGTGCCATCCGTCCAAATAAGTGCTTTTAACCGGACCAAAACTGAATAACTAAAAAAAACATAAATGTATGTTGTGTTGTGTTTGTGTGCTTTTACAATTCTTTTGTTTTCATCATCTTATCGTTTTCCCATTCAATTGTATTGAAAAATAATGCTAAAGAGAGAAGAAGAAGAGAAACGTGTTGTTTTTCAAGTTTCTTTGGGACGGCGCCGACGCATTGCGCCATTTCCTAACGACGACGCCAAGGCACTTCCTGTCGCTAAAAACAAAAAAGAAAGAAAGAGAGGAAACGGCAAACGCATAAAAAATTGCACTCTCCAAAGAGAGATAACCACCCTTGTGGATGGCAATCGAGTTTCCGGCACTATGGGGCGTTGTAGTCGTCTACAGTCGGACTTCCATTAGGTAATGAGAGAGGCCGCGTGACATCGAAGCATCACGCGTTTGTTTTCTTTTTTTTTCTTTTTATTTGTCAACAAGGGAAATACCAGATTGGATTTCCATAGAAACGACACGGGGCGTATTATTATTATGGTTCTTCATCGAGTTGTTATAGCGACCGCTAGATGGCCGATACTACAAGCTTGGCTTAACACGCAGCAGGGCCCCAGCAGCACCACAAATATTCCAAGGGCTCGAGGGAGACTGAAGCGCGTTTGTGTCGACTGCGCTGCTCTGTGCTCTTGTGTGTTATTTTTTTTCTCCCTCACTGACACGACACGAGAATTGTTTTCTTTTTTTCCCTCCATATCTCCAGCTATCGACCACCACGAAACGAGACTGAGCCATTTCATC
Source organism: Ceriodaphnia dubia (assembly GCA_022539655.2). NCBI lineage: Eukaryota > Metazoa > Arthropoda > Branchiopoda > Diplostraca > Daphniidae > Ceriodaphnia > Ceriodaphnia dubia. Next base: position 3,653,538 of record JAKUCG020000102.1, on the reverse strand, counting down.
TCACAATCCAGACGACTCGACTCACCATAACATGCCATCAGAGTGAGTTTCCATTGTGTGTGTTTGTGTGTGTCGTTTCGACGTCAAAAACGGCCCTCGTCGTCGGGATATATATATATATTCCGACTGCCCTCCCGCAAGGTTTTACTGGCCGCGACCCTTTGTTTGCTCTAGCCACACAGTGACCTGTGCTTTTTTCGTGCTTTTTACCTTTTTGTTATTTCTCTTGAAGTGTTTCAGTGTTCGTTCATCACCAAAAGTGAACTCTTTGTCTGTGCCAACGATTTCATTTTCATTCTTCCTTTTTCTCTCTCTCATTTCAGCAGTCGTGGCACCAGCAGCAGCGGTGGCAGCCAGCTGGGCACCAGTGGCAAGATCTACGGATACCTCATCGTCCTCGGGTGAGCAACTCTGACAGCTCACAGCCCAGCTTCTTCATCGAAAAGCAGGATTGTGTGGCTGGACCTGTTTTTGACAAGTCCACTGACAGTTTCGAGGCGCGTTTCGGCGTGTCGAGCCAAGTTTTTTGGCTCTTGTTGTTGTTGCCAACTTTTCCCCCTGGCATTCTTCCTCAATGAGATTCATCAAAACAAGAGATTGGTGCGACGTACATCACGGCCCGCGTCGTCGCATGTCGAACACGAGTTTAGACACGCTCTTTGCGGCCTCATTCATTATGGACTTGTGTGAGATCCAAGGGGGGGGCCTGGGCATGCCCGGACTTGTCCGCCTCTCTATACGCCGCCCGTAGGGGTTGGGGGAACGAACGAGGGGTGGGAAGTTGCAATCAGATATCTTTTTCCTGCCCGTCGAAAATTTGAGACAACAAAATTTCTTTTCGAAATTCCTCGTCTTCATTGGAGCGAATTTTCATCAATCCTTTAAGACTTTTTTGTTGACAATTGTTTTGTTTTGTTTAATCTGGTTTTGAAAATATAGGAACAATGGGAGTTTACCCTCGGGCGACAAGGGTCGGAAGCGTTCCAAATACGGCGTGACGCAGCGGCCGAAACCCAATGGAGTCCAGCCGTCCAATCAGTACAGAGTGCAAACACCTCAAACTCACCCCGTAAGTCTAAGCCTTTTTTAAATAAAATTCAGCCAGTCGAGTGACATTTGATATTTTATTGTTGTCTGCTGGACTGGTGCAGGCCGTGACGGATGTGAATCAGCACACCATTTTCTACACGTTGCCCCGGCATCAGGCCGTCATCGTCGAGTACACTTCCGACCCCACAAAGGACATGTATCAGGTATATATCTACTTCCGGTCTGGTCCGTCCGGGCCCGTCTCTGGGCGTACCTATCGTTTTTCATTGTAAAATGTATTTATTTTTAATGCCACCGGAATATTAGATTGGGAGGTCGTCGGAGGAACCGATCGACTTTGTCGTGGCCGACACGGTGCCCGGCAGTCTCAACAAGGCTTCAGTCAACCGGACGTCGTCTTGCTCGAGCCAGAACAACGGGCCGCCGATCGTCAGCCGAGTGGCTCAGAGCACCATCAGCCGATTCGCTTGTCGTCTTCTAGTCGAACGGGACAGTCTGCCGGCCAGGGCTTATGTTTACGCCGCTGGATTCGATTCATCTCGCAACATCTTTCTCGGCGTATAAAGTCTCTAAATGAAAATGACTGGGCCAATTACTAAATTTGTTTGACTCACAGGAAAAGGCGACGAAATGGGAGACGGACAAGGGAATTGACGGACTGACGACCAACGGCGTTTTGCTGCTCCAGCCCAAAGGAGATTTCGAAGGAGGCGCCGCATCGGCCGGCCAATGGGTCGAAGTCTCTGTCGGTGGAGCTCTGTACCATTTAAGAGATTCCCGATCGGCGCCTCAGAAGAAATCGCAAGTGGATAACGAAGTCAATTTACTCGTCGACGGATCTTTGATCGATTTGTGCGGAGCGACGCTCTTGTGGCGCAGCGCCGAAGGCCTAGCCAAAGGACCGGTTTGTTACCCTGTTTAATTAAGCTTTAATTAGATCTAATTAAAATGATTTCAAATTGGATACAGACGGTGAGGCATTTGGAAAAGATGGTGGACGAATTAAACGCCGGCAAGCCCCAATGTCCAGTCGGACTCAACACGTTAGTTTTGCCGAGGAAATCGACTCTGCCTCCACCGGACCAGACGCCGTACGTCTACTTGAAGTGTGGGCACGTCCAGGGCCACCACCACTGGGGTAAAGAAGGCGGCGAAGACCGGACGTGCCCCATCTGCCTTAAAGTCGGTCCCGTTTCGCAGCTGAGCATGGGTTTGGAGCCAGCCTTTTGGGTGGATCGAGAGCCACCCACTTATGCTTTCAATCCGTGCGGTCACATGGCTTCCGAGAAAACAGTCAAGTCAGTCTACCAAATTTCTTTCATTTTGTCCATCACGGTTTTGTATTGATTCATTTTGATGTCACTCTGTCCCTGAACAGATACTGGGGAGCAATTCCTATTCCTCACGGAACCAACGGCTTCATCGGCAAATGCCCGTTTTGCGCTACACCGCTAGAGGATCGAGGCTTCGCCAAATTAATATTCCAGGACCATTTAGATAGTTAGTTAACATACAAAATTTGATTGAATGAATGCGCCCCTTCTCTTCACATTTCTTTTTTTTTGTTGCCTCTTTTCATCCCTCTTTTTTTGGCTCTCCAAAACCCAACTTGTCTTCTCTCCATCGATTGTACATTATTCGAGTAAAAAAGCAAAACAAACAAAAACACCAAGTAAGAAGGCAACCTTGTCCTTATTCTCCCCCCGTATTGACTTTTAGAGAGAGAGAGAGAGAGAGAATACACATTACTCTAATGTAAATATTCTTGCACCAATGTCTTCAACCAGCCAATCGATTCCGGCCAAGAGATTGTCGCCGTTCATGGCGCTGCAGCCGACGATACGCCAGTGATGAGTTCCAATACTGTCCAGATTCAGAGTCTGTTTTTAAATCAATTAGATTATTATTGATAATAAGTGTCATTGGTCAACCCAAAGTTGGTAGAAACTCCACCTCTTTGATTTCATCGGCAGTCATGGCTCCGGGCAAGTCTTGTTTGTTGGCAAAAACAAGTAATGTTGCACCTGCCAATCTCTGTACAACAAAAAAAGAAAGTCTTGTCAAATTGTTAAATCAATAAATCCTTTTATGGATGTTTACTTCTTCTTGTAGTAGGGAATGTAGTTCTTTTGTGCAGTCTTCCATCCTCCTGCGATCAATACTGTCCACCACCCAGACCAGGCCGTCTGTGCTCTCAAAGTAGTTGCGCCAGTAAGATCTCAGAGATTTCTGTCCTCCAACATCCCAAATGTTCAGCTGATAACTAGAGGGAAATGAAAGATGTCATGAAACGTAAATCGGTCAATGAACTAGTCCAAACCTTTGGTGCTCCAACGTTTTGATGTTGAAGCCAAGAGTGGGTGAAATGGTGTGAACATCTTCTCCGTTAAACTTTTTGAGAATCGTCGTCTTTCCGGCATTGTCCAGACCCCTGAAATGGGAGAGAACGTCAATAGTTAATGAGGCACTCGTCAGTCACAAAATGATGACGATATTTAAAATCAAAAAACGGTATGTACAGCATGAGGAGCCGCATCTCCTTCTCTTTCTGTTTGAGCTTCTTCAGTATGGTCAATAAGACCATTCTGTGATGTACAACGACAAGTCGATTTGATTTTACTTGGGTCGACTTGTTTGTTGTTGACAGTTTGTTGGGCGGCCCGCTCTTCTCCCCCAGTCATTCGCTTATACAGATTCGCCATCTGTTCGTCAGTTGAACAACCATTTGTTAATTCACGCAAACTGTTACCAGCAAGGGAAGGTTGCCGAGTTGCCGACTTGCCGTCTCTTCAACGTTCGTCCTTCTTTCTTTCGTTGTTCGTTCTTTATATGGTAGGTGAAACTGTGGAAGCCTAGTCTGCACCCAGCAGTGTCAATTTCTCTGTTAGATTCATTTGGTTGAAGTAGTCACGTGTGGCGTTTTGATAAATCCGACTTCTCTTGTTGGTGATAGCTTAGTCACACAGAGAACTCACGCATCTTACGAAATGCTTCGTTTTGATCGCAGTGAGCTCTTGGGACGGGGAGGTTTTGGGGATGTATTTAAAGGTGTATGGAATGACAGGGCAGTAGCTGTAAAACAAGTTCTTCTTGAGAAAACAAAATTTCATAGAGAAGATGTCCTGAAGCACTTGGACCACCCCAACGTCATCAAATTATTACATACTGAGAGTGATGGAGACTTGAGGTAATTAAAATAAGACATTTGTTCCTCAATTTTTCTTTTTCGTGAGATATCCTTTGATATTTGCTGAGTACCGTATCACTCTTTCACAGGTATTGGGTTCTGGAACTTTGTATTGCGTCATTAGATCAAGTGTTTCTTCCTTATGGTAACCCCCAAAGTTATCAAGGCCCGAGACTGCCACATCATTCCAAAGTTTTGTTACAATTAGCGATGGGTCTCGCGTACGTTCATTCGCAACATTTATTCCATGGAAACATTAGCCCGACACACGTCCTCATTTCCCTTGACCTTAATGAAAAAAACGTCACAATGAAATGGTCAGGTTTCACAATATTCGAACCCGTCGATGAACGAGGGGAATGTGAAATTGAAATGGAACGCATTGTAGGAACATCAAGCATTGCTCCACGAAGAATGAAGTGGATGGCACCAGAATTGCTCGATTGGAGCATCAATGAAAAAAAACAAGGCACTGTGAAGAGCGACGTCTTTGCCGAAGGTCTCCTCTTCGCTTACTACCTGGGAGGTGGCGTCCATCCTTATGGTGACTCAAATCTGAGAATTCCATTTGAAACATTAAATATTGCCACGATTATTCCGACAAGTGAGCTATATTGTTTAACAATACGAGTTAGGCTACTTCCAAAACAAATAATTGATGCCATTCATCGTACAATTTGGCAATATAGGTATTAGGAACTCTGAATATGGACACATCATTGAGAAAATGTTGACGTATGATGTGCCCGATAGGATGACATCATCTGATGTCGTTGAACAACTAAAGCAAATCATAGAGCAGGTAAAATAAAATAATAAAAGTACGAAATACATAGCGCATGTTTTTTTACTTATTTAATGGAAAATGTAGCAAAGGATAAAAGGAAAAAAACTTCTTAGTTTCTGTTCCGAAAAAAGCCCCGACTTGGAAGCAATCAACAAATTGATACGCGAAGGAGTCGACGTCAACTGCAAAAACAACGACGGATGGAACGCGCTTCTTTTATTGTGTCGAAATTACAAGAAAGAAAACTTAATCGACATCGTACGGCTGTTGATTGAAAATGGCATCGATGTCAAATGCCAAAACAACGACGGATGGAATGCGCTTCATTTCTTGTGTCGACATTACGAGAATGAGAACTTGATCGACATCATCCAGCTCTTGATTCAATATGGAATTTCCATAAATTGTCAAACTTCTGACAACAAAAATGCCTTAAGTTGCCTACTTTTTCAGCGTGCTACCCCACGAAACCTCACAGAAAACGTCACTAAGGTCCTTATTCGGTACGGAATCTGTATCACCAAGGAAAATGTTACACATGAGCTTACACAACTTTCCGAAGAATGCACTGGCGACCGGGAACATTTTACTTTCATGGAAAATGAAGGCATCACTTTGGGTTGGCATCTTGGCTGTGAAAGTTGTCAATTGATAAGGTTAGTATTATTATACATTTTGATAATGTCATGTCAATGTATTCATATATTTGCTATAATATAGTTTTCTTAAATATAACCTCATACTCTCTTCTAATCTAACATTTTTCCTTTTTTTTTAAAGGGCGATTAAGGAAAACTCAAGAAAGCTTCTTCAACATCATCAAAAAGTCAGTAACACTTACATAGCCTTTCATATGATCGTAGACGAGTTCATAGAGGAGGAAAAATCAAAGAAAACTTTGGAAGACTGTTATTTAGATCCAACAGAGTTGATCGCGTGGCTCCGCAGAAGATTACAACATTGTTTAGAATCAATTGAACCGTGCATCCAAACAATTGAGGAAATATGTCAGTATCTTCAACATTTGACAAATAGCTCAATGCATTTCAACTGCGATAAGTATGAAGAGTACCTTAGATCAATGCACTTGATCGCGGAAAGTATCGGGGCAAAAGAAACAATGAATCAAATTCAATGGTTTTATTTACTTCCTTTTGATTACCGTTTAAACTATGACAAAAGCTCCAGTATTTCCTGTGAAAGTAACAAAGAAGAACTTATCCAAACTAAAATGGAATGGGACGAAACCCTATTTAGTTGGGCACACAAGCCCGGAAAAGAAACGATCGGAGAATTTTTGAAAGAAGCTGCCGATGATAATAGCCTTTTTATTCCGACAGAATTTAGCCAAAAATGTCATGGTCAAGCATAATATGTTTAAAAATGAAATCGTAGTCTACCTAACGGAACGCATTTTTTATTGGGCCTAGTCAGTTTTTTTATAGATGTCAGTTCTGGGATACCATGCAAACGTGTATCAATTATAGCCTATTAAAATGCTAAAAAAGTAAAAGTATTTTCATCACGAGCGATCTGTATATATATTTCCTCTTCTCTTTATTGTATACCCTTCCTCTCAACCGCAAAACGTAATTATACGACGTTCTAGCCTCGGAATCCTTTTAATAGGTCATACATATGACGGTGTAAAGTTAGTGACTTAGTTCTTCGTGTGGGACATAAAAGTGGGCATTTATAGTTTCTGGCACTGAGGACGGACTCATCAACGGCCGTAGCAGGCCTATTAATTGTCTAAAAAAGAGAGTCGGCGTGGGGTTGGGCTTCGAAGCCGTGTGACTCGAAAGCCGGCGCCGTGAGCAAGCGATCCGAAAATGCCAGTGACTTTCATTTCAGATAATGCTTTTATTCATGATAATTCATTTCAGATATGCTTAATTTTATTTTAAAGATAATTTTGATAAGTTTTTGAATTGGCAAGTTAACTAGCTATAGCTTTGTAAAAAGGAAAATTTGCACGTCACTTGTGTACACCAATCAAATGACATTAAAATGTCAGTTTAGACAATTTCGAATTTGAAATGCAGGAGGCAAACTTAAATCTATTTCTCTTTCATTTGAGCTACCTACCCTGCCCTGCATTGTTATTTAAATAAACGGCTCTGAAACCAACGGAATAAAAGTCGGATTTCTTAATTTGACAAACTCTTTTTTTTTATTTGGTGTAATGCGTAAACATGCCTATTTCTTGTTCGAATGTAATACGGTAGGTTTGCTTACTTTTTAATCACACACACCTTGGTTTAAGCTTCTAACAGCCTGCACACGAGGTCCCGTGAATGAACGCAATTCATATTAATAGATAGCCTATCTGTAATTCTGTATTTACATTTCCCCAACTATTTTATTAAAAAATGGTGACAACTTTTACCGCCCATATTTCCTTATTTTCTTACGATACATTTTTTTACATTGAGCTATACCTATTTCCATTGTAACATCGCGTTACGTTCAATTAGCAGCTCTACCCCATACCCTCCGGGAACCTCGCCACGTTAAGTCGCATGGCACAATCCCCGAAGAAAAGAGGGCGCGAAAAAGAGGGTCGTCTGTGGGGCTTTTTTCCCGACCAGAATCCCTCCGGGAAATTTCAAATCTTCCAAGTCATCTTCTAATGACTCGTCGTTCCTCGTTCAGTCGTTTTTCGAAAAATTTCTCTCTGAGGATGCTCGTCTGTGGGGCTTTTTTATATATTACTACCAGAATTATTTTTTAGACCCTCCGTCGAGAAACAAACGGTTTCAAATCTTCCAAGTCATCTTCTAATGACTCGTCGTTCCTCGTTCAGTCGTTTTTCTTGAATCCATTTCTCTCTGGGTGATGCTCGAAAACGCCAATCAAGACTATTTGTTTTCAACTTTTATTCTTATCGAATCAAGTCCTAAAAAGATTGCACCACGTCCCGTCGAGCTCGCGACTTTTGATAAGATTTAATGCAAACAAGCATAGATAAGTCGTTTTTTTTAATGGTCAATATTTTATCATTTACAGTTTGGTATTAGTTGAAGCCTAGTCCGCACCCAGCAGTGTCAATTGTTCTGTTAAATTCATTTTTTTATTGTTGAAGTAGTCGAGTGTTCTTTTGATTAATCGGAATTCTCTTGATTGGTAAAACTAAGCGAGTGATCATACGAGAGGCTTCGTTTTGATCGCAGTAAGGTCTTGGGAGAGGGAGGTTTTGCGAGTGTGTACGAAGGTGTATGGAATGGCAGGCAAGTAGCTGTAAAACGAGTTCATCTCCTTTACGAACGTCTTGATAACGGCGATAGCGACCATGTTCTGAGTCGTTTGCATCACCCCAACGTCATCAAAATGTTACATGCGGAGAGCGATGGAGATTTCAGGTAAGAAAATAAAACAGTTGTTCTTCAATTTTTCTTTTGGGTGAGCTCTTTTCATAGGCTATTTGCTGACTGAGCATCATTCTTTCAGGTATTTCGTTCTGGAACTTTGTGATGCGTCACTAGATCGTGTCTTTCTTCCTGGTGATGATCCAAGAAAATACCGAGGGCCATTGCCACATCAATCCGAAGTTTTATTACAATTAGCCAAGGGTCTCGCGTATATTCATTCGCAACATTTTATTCATCGAGACATTAAACCGAGCAACGTCCTCATTTCCGTCGATCATAGCCCGAACGTAACAATGAAATGGTCAGGTTTCTCATTATCCGTAGCCGTCGATGAACGAGGGGAATATGAAATGGAACGCATTGCAGGAACAATAAATTGGATGGCACCTGAGCTCCTGCAGCAATTAGATAATGAGAATTATCATGACACACGAACAGGCACAGTGAAGAGCGACGTCTTCACCGAAGGTCTCCTCTTTGCTTACTACCTGGGAGGTGGCGTCCATCCTTATGGTGACCCCAGTCACGAAATTCCAGCTAAAATAATGAAGAATAAGACGCCGATTATTCCGACAAGTGAGCTATATATTGTTCAACTCCGAATTATTTGAAAAAATCAAAAGTTAATGTCATTCACATCGCACGTCCATTTGGCAATATAGATATTAGGAACTCTGAATATGGACAAGTCATCGAGAAAATGTTGACTTTTAATGTTGCCGATAGGATCACATCTTCTGAAGTCGTTGAACAACTAAGGCAAATCATAGAGCAGGTAAGATATATACAAAAAAAAACAATGTACGAAATATAGATGGTATCTGTATTGCCCATACCCGTCAAGCATAATGCACGCTCTCTTAAAAGTGATGTTCACAGATGGTGAACATTTTGTTCAGAAAAAGGCTGACATCGATGTTTTGCCACCGACCCTAAAGCATTAATGTTTTCTTTTGTTCTGAAAACAAAAATGTTCATTCACTAATCTGCCTTTTAACTAACCCTACCTCTACGAGGTAGGTCTCCCTTCCCAACATTTTTTCTTCTCACCTTAATATTTGCTGAAAAAGAAAAGCTTTTCATCGGGATCGATACCACTGCACTAGTTGCTTCAGCTTCATCTAATTGTCATTTACTCGCTCTGCCGACTCGGCTAACTCAACTTATTTCATGCTGAAAGTACCAGTGACATAATCAAAGAGCTTTTGTTTTACTTCCCTCAGGCGGGAAGCGGTTTCCATTTTTGTACGACTAATGGGAAAGCTATAGGGGACAGCAGCTTTACACACAAATCGCATCACCATTTTCCCATTTTTCTCATCTCATCCTTCAACTTTTATACTCCATTTTGCAAACATGAAAAAAACTAATTGTTCACAGAATGATTTTCTTGATGGCAAAACATTTTGTTTACTCTTAGTAAACAATTTGTTCATGAAATTGTTAAAACATCGCGATGTTTCTCTTTTAGTGAACATCATTTTTTAGAGAGCGACAACGCCACTTTTATTTCGTCTGCTCCCCAACGCATGTAAAGCCCTTTTCTCTCAGCTTGAAAGAGAGGGCTTTTACATATAAAGAGTAGCAGACGAAATAAAAGCAGACGTTGTCGCGAGGCCACCCGTGCCCTGTGGGGGAGCCACCGCTTCTATTTACGTCTGACGTATACCAGGCAATTCAAATATCTTCTATTAACGCTACTATTAATTTATTTAATGAAAAATATAGCCAAGAGAAAAGGAAGGGAAACTTTTGAGTTTATGTACCGAAAAAAGCCCCGACTTGGAAGCAATCAACAAATTGATACTCGAAGGAGTCGACGTTAATTGCAAAAAAGGACAACAGCAACAGACCCCGTTGTTCCTGCTAATAACGAATCGAAATCATAAGGGCGACAACATTAATGATACACATAACAGAAATCAATCATTTATTCAAACGATACGATTGTTTATTGAACACGGAGTTCACGTGAAACGTACGGACAGCGAAAACGGATTGAATGTTCTTCATTACGTCTGCCGATATTATCATCAGAGCAATTTTTTCAACACTTTCAAACTATTTTTGCGAGAAGATCTCCAAGTCAATTGCAGAGACTTATATGGGAGAACCCCCTTTCATATCTTGAGCCGATATTGTAAGGAAGATGACATCATCGAACACGTTCGCCTGTTAATTGAATATGCTGGCACTGATATCAACTGCCAAGACAACGACGGGTTGAATGCGCTTCATGTCTTGTGTCGATATAACGATACAGAAAATTTGATTGACATTGTCCGACTATTCATTGAAAAAGGCATCGATGTCAACTGCAAAACGAAAGATGGACAGAATGCGCTACATTTATTGTGCCAGCGTTATCAGGAAAACTCAAGTAATTTAATAAACATCATACGAGTCTTTGCATTTTCACAAGATAAAATTGGCGACAAAGTGACAGCAACGGAATTATTCAAAAATACCCCTCAGAAAGTTCAACAATTGTTTACTGCGAGAACGGGCGCCATCAATATCAGGGAATTACGAGGAAATCAGAGTGAAGAAGTTATAAAATATGATGACAAAAAACGTTTAGGAGAGGGAGGATATGGTGCTGTGTTCGAAGGTGTATGGGGAAAGAAACGTGTGCCAGTAGCCGTTAAAAAAATTCTGGTCGCCAATGTCGATGAAAGAGAAGAGTCTACTCTGAAATCGCTTAATCACCCCAACGTTGTTAAACTAATTCATACAACAAGCGATGACGATTTCAGGTAGGACTAATATTCTTTTCAGTATTTGCTATAATAGGCCTATACATACATTTAACGCGCTTATTTAGGCTACTTACTAATAAATATAGGTTCAGACAGAAATAAGATCCTGCAAATATTTCAATTTTGTATAACTTTTAATAACTGATCTTATCTTATATTGATTTGACTCATCATTTAGATACTTTGTTTTGGAGTTGTGCGAAGCTTCATTGGACAAACTGTTCTCGGATAGCGAGGAAAACAAGAAAAAATACGAGCGGCTGAAGCAGCTGATGCCTCCAACAGAAATTGTTCTTCTCCATCTAGCATCCGGTCTTGAATACATTCACAAAAGTAAGATCATTCATCGGGACGTGAAGCCAGGAAACGCTCTCATTTGGTTAGACAGAGCAAGTGGAGGCAAACGTGTTCTGGTGAAATGGACGGACTTTGGAGTAAGTAAACCAGTGAGCGTTAATGGAACAGCTCCGATGAGTAATATTAAAGGAACTGATCTCTATTGGCCACCCGAAATATTGGAGATCTACGAAAAAATTGATCTTGGGGAACAAATTCTTGCCTGTTCGAAAGACAGCATCGGCAATGACATTTTTGCAGAAGGTTTGACTTTCGCTTACATCCTACTAAATGGAAAACATCTCTACGGGACCACCAGGGAAGAAATTATCAAAAATTTAAAAGATAACAAGCCGAACAATGTGTCAAAAATTTCCCCGGAATATAACTGGTTGCGTGACTTGATACTAGACATGATCAAAACCGATCCTAACACGAGATTATCATCCAAAGTGGTCGTCGAGCGGTTAAAACGTGGACCGGCCGAGAACACACAGTTTTCTAATGTGTCGGTCTAGCTACTACAGCCCCGTTCATAAATTACGTGACGCGATTTTTGGAAATTTTTGACCCCCCCCCCCTCCTAACGTGTTATAGCCTACGTATTTTATGAACGACCCCAAAGCCAAGAGAGATGGGGAAAATGAAGGCAAGCATTCATAATAGCGTTATAGTGGACGGGACCGAAAAGAGAACTGTGCTTTGTGTATTATATGTATACATATAAAGAAGATAATAGGCTTGTAAGTAACATCTTCCAGTGCATAGTATAGGCCTAGCAGACTGCCAAGTAATATCCTTTTATATAATTATTCTATCATAACATTGTTGCGAGACCCAAAGGAAAATTTTCCCAAATTGTTGAGAGCCTTGTTAATCCGACAAATTCCCTGGTCATATTGTAGCCTACACAGTGTTGGTAATAAAACACGGAATTGACACGAATATTATAGGGTCCAAAAGCGAAATAATTAATAATGCGCGATCCTTACTCCTGGAGTGATATTCAGAAGAAGAGGTCCATGACATCGTCCAAGTATTAGACTCTCGTAAAAAGCTGTACGACCAATCTGGTTTTTTTTTCATCTAGCCTTCGACCTTATTAATAGGGCTGAAAATTATGGGATGGGTAACATGCAGCCGAACCCAGAAGTTAAGAAAACCTATAGGCTAACTGTGACAACATGTTTGCCAATTGTAGCCTTTTCTCTGTGTCAAAAGCGGTGCTGACAAAAACGGAGGCGAAAGTCAAAGGAAACGATTTGGTTGAATAAAACATCAAGACACGACATCGTCTGCCAATTTATTGAAGGGATTTCCCCAACAAGTGACCTGATCCCTCCGGCAGCGTAGCCTATATGAACAAACTATATCGATTTTGTTAGGAAATTGAGCCAAAAATTATCAGAATATGTGACCAAAGAAGCTGATAGTATTATGACGAGCAACTTGGCGTTTCATGCAAGGTTTCATGTATAACCTATCATTTAGCTCAAGCAATTAGCATTCATTGATGGTAGGTTTAGTCTTCACGTGAAGACTAAATCGGTAACTATGCCAGAAATTCCAATTGAGGTGTCGACACATTTTGAATTCCGTCCCAACTTCTCTGAAAATGGCTGGCAGATAAAGAGGAATGACTCTGTATATATGGTCATGAGGTTTAGAAATCTAGTGATGGCTGGTTCTGATGGCCATGAAGAACAAGTTTTCCCTTTTCCCTTGGAATAAGTCCAATCTTCCAGAGACAACTGTCTCAACACAAAAAGCGAGCGCCGACTGTCAGGAAAAATGCGCTTGTTACGCACTTATTAATTTCATATATTTCGTCGAAACGACCGCAGTAGTAAAGATCAATTGTTCCTCTACATCGTTCGGCTTCTCATCAACTGTACGACTTGCGAAGAAAAGATTGCACTTTATTGCGTGTGGCTCATAGCCCAAAAATCGTAATTTAACCTAATCTGACCTTTAAGCACTTTACACATGTTTAGATTTGTAGCTCAACTAAAACATTCAGAACGCAACTTAGTACAATGAAATTGCCAAAACAAAACCGGGCATTTGATGTCTATAAAATTTACGGATATAATTAGTTTTGAACGAAGTAGTGAAATGCCATTCCCAAACTATTTTTTAAAATTAAACTAAATTTTCTTTCGTTTCTATCTTTTTCCAAGTATGAACAATTTTTTAAAACCTCAGCAGATAAATACACGGTAATGCACCACACACCCGATCCAAACGCAGAGTTGTCTATTATATATAGGCTAGGGCCTACATAATGTAGCCTACATTAGCATAAACGGGCAATTGGATCCCAAATGTAATGCCGTTGTTTGCCGCGAAATATACAAACATTTTTTCTCATTGAACAATGTACGTGTATTGTAAATAAAAATTAACATGATCGAAGTGCTGTAGGCTACTTTAAGAGAGAAATTTTTATTAAATACCTCCATTACAACCACTGTACCCACTAATTTTTCCAGCTAGGTATTTTTGGGTTTATCCTTATGCTTATCACTTCTTTGCTTCCCAAGAACAAGTGGCAGTAGTACTGCCTCCAAAATTCAATCTCACGATTATTTGAGTTTCGGATGTTGTGACTACAGTGCCATCTGCTTTGTTCACCGTTGGGGCACCATTTATCTTTTTGGATTGGACATTGAAAATATATATTCATTCATTAGCCAAAAGCTGTATAACAGGCTAGTATATGAAGAACTTACAATAAATGTAGGAAAACCACCAGCGTCAGGATTAACACATTTGAAATCGATTGCCGTATAAGGCGCAATTGTCGTGATTCCATAATAACACGTTTTTTGAAGACCTAACGTGTTAGTATGAGAAATTGTTCCATTAGGCCTGGAAGCGAGCTTTGGCGCGACTGCAATTGTGCTGCAAGCTTCAAAGATTAGAAAATTAAAACATAAATTTAGGATATTGGATAGAATTGCAAGAGGCTGCATGCATTTTGTCACATGTTGGCACTAATCCTCAGATAGTTGGCCCCTCCTTAATTTGCTACCTTAATTTATTTACTGGTATGATTAAATAAAACCCCAGATGACATAAGCTAATAATCATCGTTTGCTTATTTCTGTTATTGCAGGCTACAGCATAGACACCGAAAGTATCCGCTCATCCAAGAGGATCTTATATGGGAAAACGGCATTTTAGAACGGCCGCTATACGGTGAATTTTGACTGTCGAGTAGGCTATATAGAGAGAATTTTTTTGCAAGCTCATTTTATTTTTCTACGCAGTCAATTTTGAAACGGAATTCTAATCCGTGAAAACAACCATTCCCTCCCCTTTTTGCCTAACTTAACGCCAAAAAACTAGAGCCCTGTACCACGAATTAAGAGACATCTAATCAGAGGGAAAAATTTTAAAATACATTTTTAAAGTATTAGCCTAGGCAATACCTGTGACATTTTCAGGTGCTGGAATTTCCGGACACGTTTCGCACACTGTGCAATTCTTGCATGCAGGGGCAACAGGGCATTCAGGGATGCTGGGGCATACAGTGGCATTGGGGCATGTGGGACAAACTTGGTGACCAGTAAGGACTGGGAAAACTCCAACATATGTTGGTCCGCCTCCTATGCCATTTATTTGACGCTGATCTAGTACGATGAACAGTAGAAACAAAATAAAATGTTGGATGGCTTACTGATGAACTAAAAGTAATATCATATTAAAAGTTAAAACGTGCCAGCATTAACAGAAATATAACGTATATAACCGGCTTTAAAAAAAGAAATACATAATACGACACATTTTATTTTATTCATTTATAAGGGTGGCATACTATAATTTGTAATAAATCCCTATACATGTTTTTCTTGTATTGTGATGAACTCACTAGGCTTATTGAAGAGAGAGATACTAGGAGCAGCGATTGGTACCGGAAAACCCGTATAATAAGGTAGAGTAGCAGGCTCAAGAAATTGCCTCGATTGTCTGATGGTTACCCCATCAGAGTCAACAACTGACGATGCCAGGCAAACTGTCGCCATCTTTATAATTTGACAAAATATAAAAATTCACGCAGGGTTAACACTTTTCGGTTGGGTTTTTGTGTTGTCTGTATATGCTTCATATTAATTAATTAGAACTGAATTAGACTCTATATTATTGTTGTCGACAACGCGTTTTCAGACATGCAGAAAAAAGATCTACAATCACAACACACAATTTACATAGTATATAGGCTACAAATGGATGTAGGCCTAGAGCACTTGGCCTATATAAAACTATCAAAAGTCATCGTCACTAGGCTTCCACTCACATTTTTAGATCCTATTCGAAGCAAAATGAAAAGTGCTTCGAAAGGATCTTCGAAGAGTCCAAAAAGTGAGTGTCTTAATATTTAGTTCAGACATTCTGGGTTCCGAGTCAAGAAGTCACTGCACAAGAAGCCACTGGCTTCCTGGTTTTACCATCAGGAAGACCTGCGACGTTTGACCAGCGTACAAAGTTTTCCTTACAATTTAATTTACTTTTTTGCGATATATTTGTTGGCAACACTATTAACCTATGTCTATGTAAATACTTGGTTCGGAAGTGAGTGGCTTTCTGGTGTAAAAATTTTACCAGAAAGCCCCATTAAGGAAAAGTCTCATGAGAAATCCGTGATATTCTCAACGATGTCCCAATTTACGAAATTCACACAAGAAACTCAGAACTAAATCACGATTTTCATCGGATTAACTTATAAGAAACTTATAAATTGGGACATAGTTGAGAATCTTACATATTTCTCATGTGACTTTTCCGTAAGTGCCAGGTTGAGTAAACCAGGAAGCCAATACCAGGAAGCCAGTTTCTAGGAAGCCAGTGACTTCTTGGGAATTGGCTTCTTGACTATGATTCTATTTTGTTAAGTTTCAATAGCCTCTATGTTTAAGATTGAAGTAAACTTAGCTGTTTATTTATTACCAGGAGAGAAAAGAAAATAATTAACTTGCAATCGATTGCCATGACCAGGCTTAGAATACAGCGATGTAGTAGTCAGAGAGATAGTTAAAGACTGACTAATCATAGAGGATGTCTGGGCTATTTAAATCATTGGGGAAATCACCTACTTTGTAGTTTTCTTGTTTTCATGGTATGGTGTGTACGTGGAAGGTCCTTAACCCCTTAGTCTAACAGAACCAGATGGCATTATATTATCAATACCGATTTCTTATTTTACCAACTGCTTGAAAACATAATTTATTATTATGATCTTAGCGCGACAGTTTTTTATTGTTGCCATGAAGGCTGAAATGGCTAGACACTTAGATCATTTCTCAATTTAAAGCCATTGGAAACATCGAATAACGTAAAAAAAATAAGCTAGTTTAGCACGGCGTAGGCCTACAGCTACAGCACATAGGCCGGGTGTGGCTAAAAGGTGGACCCGGACTTGGACTTCGCGGGAACTAAACAGTGGACCTGGGGCCGCGGACTCGTTTAATTTTGAAGGCCACAAAACCGTGGATTACGGTGTCTAAACAGTGGGCCACAAAAATGGACTTAGGTGTCTAAACGGTGGACCGCTTAAGTGGACTACGATAAACTAAGTGCCGAAAAAATTAAGTTTTGTATTAGATGTCAACATATTGCTGGGTTAAGAAAACTTGAATATAAAAAAACCATTCGATACTATTGTATAAAACAAAATCATTCGATACTATTGTAAAACAAAATCATTCGATACTAGCCTATTGTAAACAAAAATTCCACGACAATTAAAAAAACATGTCTTAGGGAGTAACGGAACAAGGAGGACAATTAAGTCCAGCAAGAAATTTTCTTTTTAAAAAGGGAACCACAAGTAACAGGTAAACAAACTCTGTGGTAATGCTCAGAGCAAACTTTACATAGTAACATGTCTTCGTCGTTAGTTATGGTTTTTACCACTTTAAACTTTTAAGGCCTCCGACAGAATCAAAAAAACTTTTCGACAAAATGGTCAATTAGAATGATTGGAATCGACACCGTCGAGATAGTGTAACGATATTCGGGTTGAAATAAAAAGACGAAAGTAGGGGAGACTGGGGTCAATTGTAACACGAGACAAATGTAACAAAAATCATTTAGGCCATTCAAATTAACTCTAAAATTCTGAAATATTTATCATAAGAGCATCTTATAGAGAAGAAATTTTGGTAATTTTTTCAAATAAATCAAACAAAAACTGTTGAAGTTATAAGAAAAAAACGTTTTTGACACCCTAAAGTAAAATTTTCGGTTCGTCAATTTTTTCTATTTTCCCTACTTCAAAGTTCAAATTTGACCAAGTTTCTTACACCAAACGTTTTGTTATTATGTCCCTTATGCATTTTTGCAATTGATTTGTGTAATAATCAGAGGTATAATGGAGTAAAAATTAATTTAAGGGGAAAGGTTCAGTGTGGGGCGATTGTAACAGTCCAAATAATTTAGGGAAAAAACAAGTCTACATCAGTTTTTTCACCCAGAAGTGATGCAAAACATCATATTCTTCTGTTTGAATGCTAAAAGTTGGCATACTTGCAGAAAGAACGAAAAATAATCCAGATTTACTGTTTTAAATGGGTGAGCCGGCAAGCGGTAGCTCTTATGGGAAATCCCACGTTACATTCGACCCCCACCCCTGTTACAATCGTCCCGACATGTAGGTACAATTGTAACAAAAAAGCATCATCATTATAGATTTTTTTACTAAATAACTATTTAACTCTTATGTTCCATAAATTCAGAAAAGTAAGCCAAGATAATAAGCTATCTGACGTATTTTTTAAATATCTGTAACTTTAATTCTAGCTGACGAAAAAAATTGAAGTATGTTTTTTGTTACAATTGACCCCAGTCTCCCCTATAGGATGATGAAAAACGGTTGAGCTGTATTTCCAATCCGGCTACGACGACAAAGAATGGACAAGAAAAGAGCCAGAGACGGCAACAAGTGACGTCCGTTCAGCTCCGTGTCCAACGCTCAACAGGGGGGCAACCCCCTTAGCAATTTAGCATACCGAACAAAAGGAGGGGGGAAGGGGGTAAAGAAATAGGGCGAACACCCGCCGCCGGCCAGCGCCACCGGTCACATCGTCACAATAGAATACGCCAATACGGGAAAGGGGTTATTTCGCCTTTTCTCAAACAATTCTTCAGATGATCCCTAATTCCAAATGCTTCGAACTCAATTTTGGAAGGATCGATGTCTGATAAGAGTGCCACCGCATTTGCCATGGCAAAAACACCACAGTCAAACCCATTTTGTTGCTGTGAAGAAAGTAAGGGGTAATAACCAGTATAGGTGTAAAAATTAAGAGAAAACAACGTAAACCATCGCAAGCTGGCAGTCAACCAACCGTATATAATACTCGAGATAATACTATTTCAAGATATAGGCCTACGAATACTAGAAAAGTCTCGAAGAGACGGATGAGAAATCGCGTGATATTCTCAACGATGTCCCAATTTACGAAATTCACACAAGAAACTCAGAATTAAATCATGCATTTCATCTGATTAACTTATGAGAATCTCATAAATTGGGATATCGTTGAGAATCTTACACATTTCTCATGTGACTTTTCCGTAAGGGGTTTGACACGTAGAAAATGATTCAACACTCTTATAGAAGTGATGTCCATAAATACCTGACGGCATGTCTGGCAACTGGGCCTTTGATGAAAACGCCCTTTCTGTTGGTCGACATTTACGGCAACATAATTTTATCAAAATGAACTAGTATTCATACATTAAATGTGCATCGTAAAAATGTACAAAAATTTAACTGAAACTTGAAAATTTTGAATTTAACTTAGGATTGAGAATAAATGGCAAATAAACTAAACCGGTTACCGGTCATTTGCTGTCTGGCCACTGGGCTCTTCACGAATGTCTGGTATACTTACGGACATCCTTCGGGTGCATTTTGAGCCATTGAAAACATCGAATAACGTAACATAAAATAAACTTGGTTTACTGATTTACAAATCGGCAAATCTATGTTTAAGTCTTCCGGCCGTTTCTTTATTAACTCGAGACGATACGTGATGCGTTCACGTCTAAACCTAGATTTTAAGAATTAAGATGAAACACGTAAGCTTAAGAATTTCCAGCTTATGTTTCGTGTAAACCTACTATAAATAAAGGAATAGATATTTTGGAAAGGTTATCGACATCCAACCCTGGATGTGGAATCCACATGGTCAGTTAACTGACCAAGATAAAACTTTCAACCGAAACAAAGGGCCAGGTAAGCAACTGTAGCCTATCTTGCCCAAATCTCAAAACAGGTCTTCGCATGCATTTTATGGATTCCTGACAAGATCGTAGTTCTTGATTCCAGTTTTTTTTCAGCCCGGGTCCGAGTGAAGCAACTAACCAAAATCAAACTACGACTTTGCAGTGAATGCGGTTCTCTCAACGAACGAAGGGCAGTCCTACAATAATATAGTATCATATAAAGCATAATCATTTTTGGTTTGACATAACAAAGCAAGGAAGCAAACCGTATACATAGGCCTAGGATTGAAGTTTTGTACTTTTGGACCAACACCGAGTCCCAATATAATAAAATTATAGCGCCTAATTAGGCGCTATAATTTTATTATATTGATTTCTATATTGATTTATTATTTTGATAAGCGCTGCAAAATCAAAAGCTCGAACTGTTACATTTATACCATACCTCCCCTACTCATCGTTGTCGCAGCCTTTTAGGGGTTATCGTTTTATACACTCTCGCTCACCGGTGGGTCAACTTTGGTCTACTTAGCTTAAGTAGCAAAAACTAAGTAGCATTAAGTGTAGGGTGGATACTACTAAGAAATACGTAGAGGTGATCCTCTTATAAGTTTAACCTTTATCGAATAAGTAGAATAGGGCAAGTGGAAGGCTGTCGGCTCCTTCGAAAGAGGAAGATCTACTAATAAGTTAAGGGTAGGTTTACTTAACACTAGAAATTTGGATCAATTTAGTTGGAAATTGGCATTATTTGGGCAATACATATTTAATCAAAGCACTGTATGATTTTTTACATGAAGAACACTTACTTTACTTTCAGATACTATATTAAATCTATAAAATGGCAGTCCTATCTAAGTAAAATAGTAAAATTTCAGCAAAATAATGTAAAACTGATTATCATCGAGGTTCATGTCGCCGGCATATTTATATAGGGTATCAAAATTTGTCTTAGTCACGTACGCACGTCTTAACAGATGTGTGTAGAACGGATCTTTTTTTGACAGAGAGAACTAAAATATCTCTGAATATTACCGCGAGGGCAACAAAGTAAAATAAATTATAAGGATGTCTTGGAAAACTGAAGAACCAGGAGGAATTTCGGGAAATTTTTAAATATACGTCAACTTAGAAAGTACTAAGAGCCTAAGTAAATGTCTAAGTAAATCCACCTGCCCCATGTAAAATTTTCAGGTAGACCATCAACTTATGCAAGTAGAGGGTCAACTTAGGTGTATTAAGTATATGGTCTACGAAGCTCGTAGACCCCTCAACTTATAAGTAGTAACTTCCATTTTGCTACTTACTAAGTAGCACTTAGTTGACCCTCCGGTGAACGAGAGTGTGGAATAGAAAAGGGGTTCGTGCTAGAAAATGGCTCTGAATCTTTCTGAAAATCTGCTATTAGACTCCGTCCATCTCTTCCGCTCAACAACTTATCGCACGTGGTCACTGCATGGTTGATGGCGAAAGTTCGGACGAATGCTTACAAAAAAGATCAACGTTTAAAATCGCCCAACTCATTAGTGAGGCAATCTTTAAGAGAACTGTCGCGTAACTTAGATAGTTAGGCCATACATGTTGCCTGGTGAGGATGTTGAGCGCTCCATCCGTTCCACTGAAGTTCCTCCATCCGTTCCTCCTCCATCCGCTGAAGTTGCACAGACGAACTCCGGTTAACAGTCTTAGCTTCATCTCATATCCGTCCGTCAGGAACGAGGCCGCGAGGGACTGCCTCGTCGCTAGCAAGCTCTGAAGACTATTGTTGGCGTCCCATAAAAAATAAAGAGTTCAAATCATATTTTTCTTATTTTGCGCCGCCGGTCACAGACGACTCAGCTATGACTTGTATTTCATACACAGTTTCATGTCAATGCGCAGTGCGTTAGGCTATTTGGCAACATTAAGAATAGTCTATTTCAAAACAATTTGTTGTCTGCTTTGTTTTCATGTAAGTCAGTCCCGCTCAATGGTCTCAGACTCTCAGCAAATTTTTTGCGGCAGTGTTGCATAATCCAAATTTTGATGCAGCAGACAGAGAAAGAACAATTGTATATAAAAAAGAACAATGCTTTTGAAGCTTGCTCTCTTCGAAATTTTCGGATTTATGTTGCGAGGAAAAAAGTCGTGTTTTTTTTCCGACTACCTATATATCTTCTTTTTCTTAGTTTTCCTACACGTTTGTCGTAGAACTTTGAAAATGTTACCCGTACTCCGTCGATTGATGTGACAAAAGACTTTGGAGGTCGCTGAATCAATGACGACAAATTAAATCGCGTAACATGCAACATTCCAGTCGAGTTTTCAAAGAACTCAATTTCGGATATCGTAAAACATAACTTAAAAATGGAAAACTGGAGAGAAAGGGAGGAAGGGCTAAAAATTATCTTAGATGCTTTAAAGATGGCCGCTTTTTTCTATTACTTGCTCGCTTACAAACAGCAAGTGTTCTTAAGTGACTATCATATCAAAGTTCATGGCGTGCTGGAATCACCCTCGCTCTGTAAGGTAGAAGTTCCGGGTTCGATTCCTGCTTCAATGATGACCGAAAGTTTCTTACAATGCTCGTTAAAAAACTTTTGGCTTGAATGAAAAAAATTGTAGAAAACTCAGAAAATTGACCTTGACGGAAGAGAAACCAAAATGCTACCCGAAAAGTCGTCTTTTACATTTTCGACAAAATTGTATTAAATGAAGTGCCAAAAATCTTATTTTTTTCGACATTTTAGTCGTAATGCACTTTTTACCACTTTTTGTCGCAAAATAATACGACTTTTTTCTAAGAGAGTGTGTGGTGATATATATACCATAAAAACAGACATATATATAGCCTAAGTATGACTCAGACCATTACACTTATTCGGGCCACAAAATTTAAAAAAATGCTCTTGCTCTTTAGACGGCCCGCTGTGTGCGCCGCGTACTAACTTTTAAGTAAAGCGCGCACAGTGCTCGCGCTCAATGTTACTTCAGGTACAAACTATACTTCAGGTCATATGGCCTAGCACCCCAAGAAGAGATGTCCGTAAATACCAGACATTTGTTAAGGGCCCAGTGGCCAGACAGCAAATGTCCGGTTTTGTTTTGGCAATTTAAGATTTGAACATGTGTACGATGCACAAAGTTCATTTTGAAAAATTTAAAAACATTGTCAAATGTTTACGTAAATGTAGAAAACAGAAACGGGCGTTTACATCAAGGACCCAGTTGCCAGACATGCCGCTGGTTATTTTCGGACATCCCTTCTTAGGGTGAGAATCGAACCTAAAATGTTCGATTGATAGGCAAAAAAAGTTCCATTCAGGCACAATCTGAAGGGTATAATGGCCTCAATATCATCCTATACATTCCTACTGTACATAGTACATTAGACCTGTACAGTAACCTACCAACCGAGGAGTAAGGACGACCCCCCGTTTTTAGCGGTATATTAAAGAAGCAACTTTAAAACTCACGACGATAGAATTGCATATAATAGCCCAATTATTTTGCTGTTGGGATAGTCTATTTTTTAGTAATATCGTCGTATGAATAAATTACAATTGCTCCAAATTTCCTCTATCAGAAAGAGCCGATTTGTATGGCCTAGTTAGAAACAGACTCCAAGAGATGAGATAAAGCCCCTGATGGTTTGGGTTCGTTGTCCGCTTTTACTATTATACCTTATATAAAGTGACTGCCTAATGTGACCGATACGGTATGTGACCTCGGTTGTAAGAAGAAACATGTTTTGGTAGGTCTTGCTTGATCTAGAACAAGTTTCAACCCCAGGATACATCGGAATGAGTGGATTTTAAACAGGAAGCTCGGTCAAAAAAGGTATGATTATGGAAAATGGTGAAAAGAGTGTCTGTTATCTGGCCGCGGCCAGTGAACTTCATCGGGCACATAAGCCTTGGTTATTTCAATAAGGAAATAATTAGAAAGATTTGTTGTCCAACTAATGCCGTTTTCCATTGGCACTCTCTTAGAAATTTTCGGATTTATGTTGCGAGGAAAAAAGTCGTGTTTTTTTCCGACTATATATCTTCTTTTTCTTAGTTTTCCTACACGTTTGTCGTAGAACTTTGAAAATGTTACCCGTACTCCGTCGATTGATGTGACAAAAGACTTTGGAGGTCGCTGAATCAATGACGACAAATTAAATCGCGTAACATGCGAAAAATGCAACATTCCAGTCGAGTTTTCAAAGAACTCAATTTCGGATATCGTAAAACATAACTTAAAAATGGAAAACTGGAGAGAAAGGGAGGAAGGGCTAAAAATTATCTTAGATGCTTTAAAGATGGCCGCTTTTTTCTATTACTTGCTCGCTTACAAACAGCAAGTGTTCTTAAGTGACTATCATATCAAAGTTCATGGCGTGCTGGAATCACCCTCGCTCTGTAAGGTAGAAGTTCCGGGTTCGATTCCTGCTTCAATGATGACCGAAAGTTTCTTACAATGCTCGTTAAAAAACTTTTGGCTTGAATGAAAAAAATTGTAGAAAACTCAGAAAATTGACCTTGACGGAAGAGAAACCAAAATGCTACCCGAAAAGTCGTCTTTTACATTTTCGACAAAATTGTATTAAATGAAGTGCCAAAAATCTTATTTTTTTCGACATTTTAGTCGTAATGCACTTTTTACCACTTTTTGTCGCAAAATAATACGACTTTTTTCTAAGAAAGCAGACTTTTAATACGCAAATATTTGAAGTTTTTTAAATATTCACTAAAAAATCTCGCAATTAAATATATATAGTCTGCCCAATGAAACGGTATCCGTCATCCGGCACTCCTGTTAACCGTATAATTTTTAAGCTAAACTTCAATTTTTTCCAGATAATTATGGACAAAGCCACCTTCTTTATCATAAATGAAGTAGTGAAAGTCGGAACTCGTTTTATCGGGAAAAAATTGTCTTCCCATTCAGCCATGTAAAAGACGTTTGCTCCGACTCTCAACGCTCTCCCTCAAAAGGTGGATTGAGATATATGGATAGGGGAGACCGTGGCTGGTTGGGACAGGGGCTAGGTGGGACATCGAGGTTATAATTATGTTCACGATTTTCGAATTTTTTTATTTTTGAACCAGCTTAGAGTAATAGAGTAAGGCATGTCTTGCCACGAGATCTTATTGAGAAGTGACTAATATTATGGGAGATAGAACAAGAAATGTATTTTTCCCATATTTGGCCTCAAAATCGGCGATTTTTAAATTGTAAATAAGTCAACATTGAAAAAGTTAAAAAATAATAAAGATATGCCATTGTAAAGGAAATTCCTTCTTTCTTTTTTGTTAACATTTTTTTCTCCTATCTGTTTTTGTTTACACACAATTCCAAGAAATACGGAATCTCTTTGAGCGTGGCTGTTTAGGACAGCATGCTCGGGGTTGTTTGGGACAGCATTTTTCACCCAGTGGGTGGGGAATCAGCGCCCCCGCATCCAAAAACGGGGGTTTTTAACAAGAAATGAAGTTTTGGAGTAATTTTACAACTTTTCCCTGATTTCCATACATCATTCGGTAGAAAAATTTATTTTGCGTCGAATGGCTATCCGCTATCTTCGTTTCTGTTATATCGTACATAAAAAGTAACAAATTTTCGTTTTAGTAATGTGTCCCATGCAACCCCGTACTATTTTTGCTGTTTGGTAACCAAAGGCCATTTAAATAAAAAATTGCTGTGAAAATTCCAATTACTAAAAATAATTTCCAAAAATATGTTCTTAAAGAGGAAAAAACAGGCTTTCTTATTAGTCCAGTCGGCCTGTGAAAAATCAATTTTGTAAATACTTATTTCTGTAACAGAAATAAGTTCAAAAGAACTTTTTTGCTCGTAGAAGACTTGTTTGGAAATAAAACCTCTTGAACACCCCTAGCGACTGCCTACTTAATTTTAAATACTTAAACGGGGCTAGGAGTACTTTCACGTTTGTTGCTACCTAAAAATCTTTTCATACTTAAACAATTTTCCATACTTAACATTTTCAGTAGTTTTAAGCTATACTGAAATACACTTAATTAAGTAGGCAATCGCTGCTGTGTAGTGGTTCGAAATAACATATGCGAGCTTTAGTTTCTGTATTGAATAGTTCATCTAATACGAAGTTCATCTAATACGATGTTCGAAAATAGTTAAATGGTACCGTAAGACTCATGGGTAGTAAATGTAATAAGTCAATGTATTTACTTTTAACTTTTTTGTTAATGATAGAATGCGGAACAAGTCAATCAGACATATTTGGCGGAGAAATATTATCGGCACCTAGTGGTAACCGGTGGTAACATCGTGTTGGACTTTCCTGCTCTTAAAAAAAAATTTTCATTTCATTTTTATTTTTCAGTTTTAAGCACTCAAAATTTAAATCCAGATCCAGGTATGAACTTTAATTAAGTAAAAGTAATAAGTCCTCAATTTATGACTTTCTGGATAAGTCTTTTTACCACTTTTAAAGTTTTATTTGAAATTGAAAAAACCGAATAAAATGTTTTGGATGCGTTGGCTGAACAAATTTGTTCACTCGATAGGAAAATTTTTTTCAGAGATGCTGCTGCCACGTCGGACTCTTATTAATTGCAATTTTGCGATTAAGTTGAGACAGAATCTGATTTAGATGAAGACAATTTGTAACATGAAAAGAATCGGCTTCGGTCTCGGTTTTTCATATAACCTGCTCCTGTATTTCCATGAACAAAATTCAAACCTATTTAAGAATTCTGGATGAATCTGTGACAAAACGGAGGTTCTCGTATGATAAAGTCATTCGAATATCCAACCTGATAAATTTTCCCATGGTTTTGGTTGCTATATCCCTATTCCCTTATTGGTGTTTACACCAACTGGTTCTGCAGCTGGGGTATTTCAGTTCGTCTTTTAAAGATAATTAACAAGATAAACATCATTCTCCTCGATTTTTTAGACACGCCTTAGCTTCAAATTTGGATTGCCATAACATATATAAATACTTGGTTTCCCACAGTAACGACTCAATCGTAACTTACTGTTATACTAGCCATGACCGCCAGCTGCAAGTTTCTCCTCTATCCCCTTCTGGTAAATTGTAAACAATAAGTCTAAAATCATTTCCTCTTGGTTACCGATTATTCCTGTTCTCTTATGAGATGTAACCTAGACGCTGATAGGCTAGTAGCCTAGTTAGTATTTGGTGTGTCTTCTAATTGCCATGTTAAAATGTATCCCTAATTTCGAAGCTAAAAACAATTACAAAGGAGAATGGGAAGGAATGTTTTTGCAATCCTCTTCCTGAAAAAATATTCTGGATCCACCACAGCGGCTATCCATAGTATGCCTACTATACACCACCTTTAAACTGCCTATCTATATAAACTTCTTTTTCCCAAATCATTATAATTTTAAAATTTTATTAAACGTAAAAAGTTTAATTTTAACCTGGAAAAGAATAAAGTAGTCCTTTACCTCTTACTTTTTCCTCGCCGGAACTTACTAGTCTCTCGGTAGGCCTAATATATATATATAATAATACTTCTCTTCCATGTAAGCAGTGGGATAAGAAGTCTGTAATCTAATTTCTAAAATATTTTAATCTAAATTTTCATTCTTGCCATAGATCACGACAGCTTGCCTGGCGTCCTCAATTTTTGACTCTGATGGAGATATTAACAGGCAATCGCGGCAGTTTCTTGGGCCTCCTCTACATTACGCGAATTTTCCAGTGCCAATCGCAGTTCCCCGGGTTTCTCTCCTCAACCAGCCTAGTATGTTGATAATAAAAAAACTGTATGACGAGTAAACCCACCACGTTGACACTATATTAATCTAATAGCCTAGCTTCGGTGAAAAACGGAGTTATTTTTTATTTTTCTAAAGATTTATGTATAGGGAATGACACCGTTGCGATTTTTGTTCCTTTATTTTTAATTATATACATGCTTGGCCGGAGACTTGAATTCAAGTCTTCTTTTCTTTTCTTAAGAAAAGACCAAAAGAGCACAGGAATCGTTTGTTACACATTGACTTAAGAGATGATGCGCTGCCAACTTTGTCTCTATTCAATCTCTTACAAATTGTATATTCTCTTTGTAATTCTCATTCACTCTGTTCATGTGTACTAGATCAACGTCACTACGGCGTAGATGGACCAACGTATGTTGGAGTTTTTCCGGTTCTGACTGGTCAGCAGGCGTGTCCAGCATGCCCCAATGCCACTGTATGCCCCGACGCTCCTGCATGCCCTCCTGCCCCTGTTTGCAAGAACTGCACCGTGTGCGAAACGTGCCCAGTCGTTCCTGTTGTGGCACCTCCAATTATCACAAGTTAGTATTATTAGTATGGTCAATCTTCTCGAAAACGCATTTTTTTTTAAGTGATTGCAAATCTGAAGTGTGAAGTCCTTAACACACCTGACGTTCCCGACGTATACGAATTCGCCATTTTAGTTTTTGATAACAATATAATACTAATAAGCTACCATTAATTTAATCTAACGCTAATTTTTACTTGTTTTTTTTTTTCAAATTAATGCTAGAATGCGCGGAGTTTCAAACAGACCTATTTAGCTCAGCAATTACATCGGCATCAAATGGCACCATCTCGATCAACGCTGCCGCTGCCGCTGCCGGTTATGATTGCTTCATCCCGCTATTGGCCAACCACCCAAATACGAAAATATCCGTGAACTGTGCTACGAGAAGTACTGGATTTAATATAGAGGTACAAGATAAGATTTGTAAAAATGAACACCTTAAGAGTTGACATTATTAACAACATTTTTACCCTTGATCTATTACAGTTATATAATAACTATGCCGAGCAATTAGGAGGCGTTCCTTCAGTCGCAAGTGATCTGAAAATTACTACAGACTATACTTCTACTGGAAAAACTTTACTCTTTTTTGCAGCGGTTCCTGCTAGTAAAACTATCGCGTTGCAATGCACTTTTAAATCTATTCCGTAGAAAAATGTGTTGCCGTTATTAAATATATGTCTTGACATTTTTTCCTTGGAAATAAATAAGTTATTTGACGTACTGTACGTGTTATTTGTTTAATATAACATCAATACAAGAAAAGAAAATAAGCTGTAGGCTAGAAAATGTTTATTGTATTAGTTAGGTTCTTGAGTTTTTATTACTAATAAATTTGAAGACTCGTTTATTCGTTGGCTTCCCGACATGTGGGGAAATTTGTAACAACACAGTGGCGGTAAACTACTGACAAGTAGCCTGTTTTAAACCCCTTAACTTTGGCAAACCCCTTAATAGCAATAAAACTACTTAAATACAAGGCTACTTAATATCAATTGCATACCTAATTAATTCAGTAGGGAAAAGCTACTTAGCATTCAGTAGGCCAGAAAAAATTGGAAATAAACATCTGAATGAATCAGTAATTGGTAACTCATGAATTTTTCAGTATTGTTGATCCAATAATACTGAATTCTTTCAGTATAGTTTTGCGCTTTCGATTAATGTTTAATGGCGTTGGGTGGTATTGAACCCAGAGCTGAATGACTAAAGTATATTTGCAGACGGCCGACTAACCAATTGAGCTATTCATTTACTATGGTGAACAAGCTAGACTATAAGTTCCAAAGACGTATTCATGAATTTCTTTCGATGTCGATGAGACAAAGATAGAGTTGATATATGTATGGGGTTAACTGGAAAATGTTACACTACTCATACCTAAAGTGTGACCACTGTTGTTAGTCTGATTGTAATGCAAAAATTTGGAAACAAGTCAAAGTCCCAAAAATTCAAGTTACTGGGGACTTAGAAATTTTTTGCAGGTTGTCGGAGATAACTTTACTGTGGTAAACTCAGATAAACTGCAGTTTTTTCTAAATTTCGTTATAAACTTAAGTAAACTATGGTATCGAGTGTTCATCTATATAGTTTTTTGTCAAATTACTGTAGCAGCTACAGTAAACTAGATGACTACAGATAAACTATAGTTTACAGAAGTTCATTTTCAGCTGGGTTTATTCAGTAGTTGTATGGGAACCTCTGAAATGGTTTTAACGTTACTTAAAAGTAGAAAAATAAGTAAGAAGCCTTTTTAATATTAAGTAGTCTGAGATTTTAGTCTTAAAAGCTTTCATAAAAATAAAAACGTAAGTAGTTTTGCAACGTTTAAGATGTTTCCAATCGATTCAGTAGCCCTTTGAAAACTACTTAATTCAGAGTTGATAATGTCCCACTTTAACGAAGTTTAACTACTTAAAGCCATTCTACACTACTTAAAGGAGTTACTGATTCATTCAGTATCCTGCTGAAAAAATTCAGTACTGTACTGAATTTTTCAGTCAGTACTGAAAAAGTAAGTAGGATTGCATTTTTAAGAAGTCTGCCATGATTTCAGTGGTCAAGTTTTGTCGGTTTCAGTAGAATGTAAGGGGTTTTAAATGAAAACAAGTAGAATTTCCATCTTACTAAAAATTTCAGGGCTATTTTCCTGCTGAAAACCACGTTTTCCTACTGAAAGCAAGAAGTTTACCGCCACTGTGAAATAAATGTTCTTTCTTGTTATTCATTCTTAACGTAATTCAGGAAATTAAGCTAAGATAATCAGGTAGCCTACACTCTAAAAACAAATTGGTTTACTAAGGGCCTTAGTAGCGAAACGGACGAGGCTACCATTACTACTATGGCACTACTAAAGGTTTACTAAGGGCCTTAGTAGCCTCGTCCGTTTCGCTACTAAGCCTATCAGTTTTTAGATAGCTATAAACCGCCGCCTCTTTTTAAGTTGTAACTGTTTAATTTTTGTGAGTAAACTAGAAACGAGGTTAAAAATTTGTAAATTTCGGGGCCAAAACCCCAGAAAAGATTTTTTGTGGGGTCAAAACCCCAAAATTTACAGAATTTTAACCCCGTTTCTAGTTTACTCAGATCTAAGGGGTATGGACCCCGAAAAAATCGGAACGAAGATTAACAGTGTATACAGTTGACCTCTATCTCTCTTACGTTTGTCAATTCTGGTCTGTTCAAGTCAACCCATTATAGAAAACATACAAATACGGAATATCAATGCTTGTTTTTCAACCTCAGATAGTCGGCTTTTGTATAAGAACGGCCTTCATCTATAGAGAGGTTCATCCTCTTATTGGTTTGTTTACCATGAACTTATTCCTAATACGGGGCTACTTGATGTGACCGATATGGGATTTCAGTTCACCGGGTAGGCCTACAAGGAAAACCTGTTTGTGAAGGTCTTGCTTGTCAACAGCAAGACTGCAACAGCAGGAGTGAGTAACAGTAGGCTAATCCATCAGGAGCTCGATACATAATGACACAACATGACTATATACTGTAGAACACTTACACATGTTAAGTTTTATCAGTTAGAAAAGGGACAGTAACAACTCTTTTTAAATTTAGTTAGGCCTACTTTTCTCTCTCTATTCCTAGATGAGAACATTTCCGGACTTAATTTCTCCACATGGTTCAGTTTTTGAACAAAAATTTCGGAGTGAAGATACAATCTCAGTCCTCGGTGATTAATAGCCTACAATTGATCGCTTGATCTAATGACGCAACACAAAGTTCAAGAGCGAAATACCTGGAAAAGTAGAATATTTATTGTATCATGTTATGTATTTATTCTATATTTATTGTTAATTAAGCACAGAAAATGATATACAAAAACTTTTGAAAGCGCTTAAAAGAGACCAATGGGGAAAAAACCTTCTTTACTTTAAGAATCGGTTTCCGTCGTAACATTTTGGTGGCATTCAGGACATTCGGCGCCTTAGGACCGCTTCAGTTTCTTCATCCCCGTAAATGTAGGCAGGCCAATCTGAACTCGTTTTACTGCGCGCTATACTTGCCTTTTATAGGCTACAATAACTTCATCCTACCGATAGAATTAAAAGTTGAACTATTAGAAGTTGCTATTATATTGAAAATTTGAAATAGCCTACTTCGGTAGGCTAAAGTTCCTGACTACTCCTAAAGCCTTGCATTATATTACGACATTTAAATTTAAAAGGCTCGAAATCGATTAAGCTTGGTCAACTGAAGCACAGATGGCTATATTCTGTAAGCGAATTACGGGAGAGCAGACAGCACAACAAACTGACGACAATAACAAACAAGTCGCCCTAAGGCCAAAATTAATTCAAATCGCTTTGTGTCCATGATCAGTAGGCTAATTCAAGAGAATCTATAACCTTTTAAAAAGTGTGATATAGACCATTTTCACATGCTGAGTTGTCAGGTCTGGAAAAGGTTCAAAATCTCACTCGGGTTCAACATGGCGGCTTTTAACACGGGGCTCTTATGGGACTAACTTTTCCCATTAATATTTAACCCGTTTTCAGCCCGATTTCTGCTACTTTTTTATTTTATTCGGATAGCTCATTATTCAGGTAACCTGCCAATTTTTGATTTTCTCCAAGAAAGTCTCGATAAACATACAATAAAAATTGTTTAACTGGTGTGTTTTGATTATCAGTCATGGCAGACGACGAGGGAGACATGTCAGAAACTTTAGAGCTTTATAGATTATCGCCGTATGCCAAGAACTTGGTGGCTACGGAACGTCAGTTATATATTGAAAAATTAGTCTCCCTTGATTGTGATGACCCTTATTTATTTCCTGCTGATCTGTGGAAGTCGGATGGACTACCAAACGTGACAGAAGAGAATGTTTTTGCTTATTTTATTGCAAAGCACAGTGAATCTTCTGGTAAACAGTTCGAAGCTTACAAAGCCATTAGAGATGGCGAGCAATATGTGAAAGGTGAATGGGTTAAAACAGTCTTCTGCACAAAGTTACACAATGGCAGACTAGTTGTCACGACTAGAGTTCACCATTCACAATCCATCAGGAAGAGTCTACTGAATCCATGGGCTGCAATTGCTACAGATAACTCCATCATATCATCACACTGTGATTGTACAGCTGGGTACTAAAAGTAAATATGCATTTGTCAACTAATTCACATTATTCATTACTGGTTTTAGACTCGGTGGGGTGTGTTCACATGCAGGCGCATTGTTCTACAAAATCATTGCCTTGAACGCCCTGCCTTGTACTTCCAAAGAAAATAGTTGGCTGGATCCAAAAAACTCCCATGAGCTGGTAAGAATTGTGTTTCAATGGTTAGTTTTCCAAATATTAATCGATTTCAATTATTTTCCTTAACAGAACTTATTAAAGAAACTCAACCAAATGAACGTGACTGTTTACAATTCAAAAAATAAACAGTTGAAAAAGAAGCTGTTTGACACAGAGAAGATCCCAGTAATGACAAAAGCAGAGCAGATGGCCTATGAGGTCATACTTTTAAATAATCGAGCTGTACAGTTACAAGTTGTGAAGGATGATGACGTTTACAAAAACTTTTCCCCACCTGATCTCCCGGTAGCATTTGGCTCTATATACAACAGTGACCTGTTCGGTCGACCTAAGGAAGAAGTGATGGATGCATGTGAGGAGTTGCTTATTGGCTTGCACTTGAGTTGCAGTACCGAGCAGTCTGGTAACGTTAACAAGATAACTATTGGCCAGAAGAAAACGAAAATGTGGGATCACTTTCGGGCTGGCCGCGCAACAGCTTCAAATGCATATTATATTGTCAAGGCCAACATCGATCAACCGTCGCTATCGTTGTTAAAGAAGTGTTGTTACCCTGCTGAAAAAGCCTTTTCTACCGAAGCTACCAGGTTCTTAAACTTTTAGTTTACATATTTTCAATGAAGAACTTAACAAATTTTGTTCTTAATTGAAAAAGGTACGGAATAGAGAACGAAAGTAGATGCATCAAGAAAGGTCTCACTCTCATTAAAAAGAGAAACCTACATCAATGTCTCGTTAGTGAGAAATGTGGTCTCATTATAGACCCTGAACACTCTGAGCTGGCAGCTTCACCTGACGCATTGTGTCAGTGCAAATGCCATGGAGGGGGGGTGATTGAGGCGAAATGCAGTTGGATTCACCGGTATTGTTCATTGCTTATTTGATTTAAAAAGACTATAATACCTTTATAATCTAACGTTAGGTACGCGGAAAGTTTGAAAGGCGTTTGTTTGAATGGACACAAAGATTTTCCATTAGTGTACAACCCTTCGACTGGCGATTTCGATTTGAAGAAAGATCACCCACACTACTTTCAAGTTCAACAACAAATGCTTGTTACAAAGCGACAGTACTGTCTCTACATGATGTACATCGAAAACGACGTAGCTGTGGTTTACGTGCCAGTCGACGTAAAGGTGTGCCAAGAAATCAAAGTGAGGGCTCGGTTTTATTTTAGCCAAGTATTACTCCCTCAACTGGTTGCCAATCTATTTTACGCCAAACACCCGGCTCACACTAAAATCATTGAGAGTCAAGTGATTGAAATTCAACCGCAGCAGGATTTTTCTAATTCTTTTCCCAACCCAATCGCTGCTCCCTTGACTCCCGTCCAGACTTCAACGACACCCGCCAAACAAATGCTGAATCTCATGACACCGCCGGTTACACCAGTTCCAAATCTTTTCACACCACCGGTTACACCAGTTCCAAATCTTATCACACCACCTGTTACACCAATTCCTCACAATGCCTTCAATTGCATATGCCAACCGTACAAAGACGGACCTACTGTAACTTGCAGAAATGTTAATTGCATTGTGAAAGTATTTCACAAAGCTTGCATTGTACCAGCTCGAAAACGATTTGGGAAAAATTGGCAGTGCAAAAATTGTACGTTGGCTGAAAAGAAGGCAAAGTGACAACAAGAGAAAGAAAATCGTCCTCCTGCACTCGCAAGGACCACTTCTCGAAATCCGCGTTCCACTACAGTCGATGCAAGAAGATTGCCCAAAACGAAATAACTTTCGAAGCTGCGCCTTACAATAAGGTCTAACGAGATCTAGGAGAAAATCTCAATGAGCGTTCAATTTTTTTTTGATTCACCCAAGAGACGCGCTAATCTCTAGCTGATTTATTTTGATAATCTCGTAAATTGGATTTACTCTGAGATCGTACCAGATTTTGTCGTAAGGGCAACCATGTATCATCTAATCACTTCCAAATTTTCTAGTCAATTCAGAGTCGATCAAAATTCTCTAATCAGCCAAATCGGCCTACTGTGTTGTGATAATAAAAATATCCCTTGTAAATCCTCGAAAGGAAACGGTTCATGGATTACAAAAACATTTTGTTTGAGTATTGACAACGTTAATTTTAGTTTTCATTCAAATTATACAGAAGCATTTCATTCAATACGGAGGGACGACACTGGGCATGGCATTGTGCAGGCAGCAACACACGGTCACAATTTTATCAATGTAAGTTTCGTCGTGGGGGTCGGTACACATATCCCGAATCTTGATGGGCCCGCGCAAGATGGTAAACCTTTTTCGCAAGTCTCCAATCACGCGTTCTACGTGAATACGTACGTTTGCCACCAATCTTGACATTTCAGTTTCCGAGCCTTCCAACTGAGATCGAGTGCCCTTAAAGGCCGGCATCACAAGAGAAGCGCCAATTTTCTCCAAATCATCGGCAATCAGAAATCCTCGATCGGCCATCACCTCATTGTTTTCTTTAAGTAAATCCAGTAGGCCCGAGTCCCTCACAATTTCTACGTCTGTAACTCGTCCTCCGTAACCTTTGGAAATGAAACAAATGTGACCCTGAGGAGTGATGACAATAAGAAATTTTCCCGTGTGATGACCTTTGTACTTGGAGTAAAGAGATAACTTGGCTAAAAGATAACCATGCATCTCACAGTTAGTTTCAAAGCAGTCAATAACACAGGTACAACGGGGATAATTGGTTTTAAATGAGAGCGGCATAGTAAACTGAGAAGCCTCTTCATCAGGCCATCGTAACAGTACTGGCGGAAGACGCACAAACATAACGTTGACAAACTTTTCGATGTATCTGCAAACAGTCGATGGACTAATTCCAAATCTGAATCCAATATCTTTGTTTGATAAATTGAGTCTCAGTTTCATCAATGTAATGAGGTACTGCTCTTTAAGCTCGATTTTGAATCTTGAATCATTTTTTAGCGCTGGTAAGAGGGCATCGAAAGTACCATTGAAGAGTTCCAATGAATTCAAGCCAGTGTAGTAACGCATCATGTCCTCTGAACTCTCAACCTGAGACAAAATGGTAGAATTTTTAACGCTGGACTGCATGTTTGCACGTAGTTCATCGAGTTGTCCAGATATTGAGCTGTTTTTCTCTGCTAGGTCATCGATTAGTTGAATGGCACAGTCCAGTTCTTGCTTATCCTTTTCTCTTGCTTGTTTGAGTAGTTGATTTTCAATCTTGAGCTCCTCAAACTCCTTTGATAATTCAGCATATTGATCTTCTCCAGTGTTAATACTGGTGATTGAGGTGGACTCATTATTTGTATCATCCCACTGAATAGTGAACATATTTAAATCAAAAAGTTCAGAACTGCACAATGTTTGCATAGAAGTTACCTGCATGGACAACTCTTGGTCGAACCTGCTGGACACATCTTGGTCGAAACTGCTGGACACATCTTGGTCGTAACTGCTGGACACATCTTTCAAAGACTCTCTCTTAATGCGTCTCTCATGACGATTCACATCTTGTCTTGATGGTTCAGTGGAGCCCACATTTTTGGGGAAAATAGTAGGAGCCCAATCTGGATTTGCTTCATCGTAATCATCCTTACATGGACTACCTGTATGTAGTAAAGTCACACATTATTTTCAACTTAGATAATACAAAACTACATATGTAATCGAACATATTGACCACAACACAATACATACCAGAATGAAAATGAGCTGAACAGACGACTGGTTGTGACAAAGAATGTGTAGCCCTTTGATTAGAATTCTTTAACCAAGCAAGTCTTCGTTTGAATAGTTGCTCATTTAGTTTATTTCCATATCTAGCTCTAGTTGATGGAAAATGATAATATCTAACATCACAGGATTCTTGTTTTCCAGTTCGGTGCGGGCAACCAAGAATACAACAATTAGGCATGACGATAATTTGAATAGCCACAGCAGACACCTTAAGTCAGCGGATGAGACAATCAAAACACACCAGTTAAACAATTTTTATTGTATGTTTATCGAGACTTTCTTGGAGAAAATCAAAAATTGGCAGGTTGCCTGAATAATGAGCTATCCAAATAAAATAAAAAAGTAGCAGAAATCGGGCTGAAAACGGGTTAAATATTAATGGGAAAAGTTAGTCCCATAAGAGCCCCGTGTTAAAAGCCGCCATGTTGAACCCGAGTGAGATTTTGAACCTTTTCCAGACCTGACAACTCAGCATGTGAAAATGGTCTATAGTGTAGCTTCTTAATTCTCTTACAGAAAAATTCATCTGTTTCGTCCGATTTTGTTAAATCGTTACGGCCATATAGTTTCTTCCTGGAATGTTTAGCCAGTCCAATCCAGATGAAAATTGTGGCGGCTGGGTCTTGGTAATGGAGTCCGTTTTCCAACATATATAAGTTGATATGATATAACTGTTGTTAATAGAATATGTAGGCCTAGTAAACATAACCTGTACAATTGATGCATGTGTGCAGTGCAAGACAGAAGATGAATGGAAAACTCTACAAGGATTGATTGATTTCCATGGAACTGAAGAGCCGCCAGATATAACTCAAAAGGAAACTTTGTACAAGTTTCCGCCAAGAAAGCAAACTCTGGTAAAATTGTTGCTTGCAAATCAACAAGCAGTTGGGTTCTATATTGTCCGACTGAAAGGTATCCAAAGTTGTTGAAACTTTGTTTCTCTGTTAGGCTACTTGAATTCACTAGTATAGCTCATTAGATTTTGTTTCTCTCAATTTCAGGCATGCAGGAAGATGGCTTACCTCTTGAAATGCCCATCTTAGATGGTGTCTTCATTAGGAAAGCTCACCGCAGACAGGGGTGGGGTACTGAAATGCTGAAAGACATAATGAAACACTTCCCTAACCAAGATGTTGGTCTGAGCCAACCAATTTCACAGTCTCTCGAATTAGGTAACATTACAACTTGAAACAGTCAGAGTTTCACATTTTAAAACCAACTCTTGAAGCGGTGAAGAAGTTTCTCTCGAATAACCCACAACACCGCGCGAAACTGTGGTCCGTTCAAAAATGCGGCGAAGAAGGCGACAGGCTCAATCTGTGGTTTACTCTGGCGCTAAAAAGATGACACAGAAAACTCGGTTAGCAGCTTTATTTTCACCAAATCAACAATCAATAATTCATAAGTTAATGTCAATATAACAACGTTTCTCTGTTATTGTACTAAATTTCTTTCCGCCCTAGATTTGTCAGTAGAATCGGTTGAAATGAAAAGAATCAACAAGAGGAAAATGAAAAAGGTATAAATTCGACTGGCGTGTGTGTGAGAGATGAAATATCTTCTTCAAAAGGGATCTCGACGGCACGATTTTTGGCAATCTAAGAAATCAACTCCAAACGGATGCATAGTTGCCTCGGCGTTCAACTGCCAGAGGCCCGCCTGCTGCAAAGAGCCTCGTACCGCTCTCGTCGTAGCAGTGTGTGTAGACGGCCGGCGTGTAACGTGTCATGGCCTGCGGGGAGTCGTCCACAGCCTTCATATCATAATAGGGAGAACAGTTGAGCTCAATATATATAGACTAGAAAATCGACTGTAAATTTCAATACATACCACCCAGCCGGTATTTGTCTTAAAGACAATTTAGCTAGTTGAATCTTTGAACAGCATGTACTTGGAAGTACGAAGATCGTAGAACAGAATTGACCCAGTTCCAGTTCCTATAGTCAAAATGTCCCCACGAAAGCTGACGGATCTGATGCCTAAACGATGGGATATTAAGTTAGTGATTTAGTCTCGCAATTAGTATTTACCACCAAGATCGATATTGACATTTTTCGTTTTTTTTTCAGAAATAAAACCTACGAATTATAGTTTGGTGCAAATTTACGATAAATTTCGTGATTTATCAAATAACTTGCAATTAAATACGAGAGAAACTTAATTAGTTATCAATGTTAGAATATTTTCCGTTCGCCATCTATCGGTAGAAAAACGAAAAAATGCGTCGTTTACAAAAGTGCATAGAATCCCTTCGGGAAATTCTGCTGCCTGGTCTCTGAGACTCCGACGTTGATGATACGTCTGATATATTTACCTTTTTTCTTCATGTCTTATTAATAAATGGTAGACCCATAGGTCCCATAGAACAGGAGAGCGAGGTTGTGGCCGGTGGGTGGCGGAACCGCCCACCGGATGTCCCACGAGCTCCGTAAATTAAAAAATTCAACCAACATTTAATTAAACTAGTCACCCGGCCCATTACGCATTTTATAATTTGTTGCATATTCCGCTATCGAAAAAAGAAAGGCCCTTCGGGAAACTCGCGCCGTACTCGGCGCTGGCCACAATACTTGTCAGTCTGATTTGTGTCCATCTAGCGTCTTTTCTCGGAACTCCGATAGGCAAGAGAGGAAAGGAAGTTTGCAAAGATAAAAATACTGTAGGTAGCGTTTGCACGCCACAAGGTACCCGAAGGGCGAAGGGGGGATAATGTATCGTAATTCTTTACACATGTTTAAGAATTATTTTTTTGATAAAATACTTAGAAATTTAGAAAAAAAATAATTGGGAAAATGCAAATATATA
The DNA here is from genome assembly GCA_022539655.2 of Ceriodaphnia dubia. Classification (NCBI taxonomy): domain Eukaryota; kingdom Metazoa; phylum Arthropoda; class Branchiopoda; order Diplostraca; family Daphniidae; genus Ceriodaphnia; species Ceriodaphnia dubia. The sequence continues at coordinate 3,614,258 of JAKUCG020000102.1, read as the reverse complement.
TATACACAGATATTATGAACTGCGTTTTTCGGGGAAGTGAGTGGGATGGTGTAATAACTAGGTAATAACGTAATAAAAAAAGGCCGAAATAATTAGAGAAATGAAATACATATTTATAATGAACTGCGTTCACACGCGGGATCTCGTGGGTCGTCCGTTGGGGGCTTCGCCCCCCAACGGCCTTCCCACTCGCTCCCCCGTGTGCAGATTTTCCTATTTAATCTTGATAGCGGAGTTCATACTTGATCTATTTGAAGTTTAAAGACGATAGTGATTTATAAAACAAAACGCCGATTGTAAAATGGTGTGAGGGAACCGAGCAGCGCTTTCCTCACACACCTAATTTGAAATTATTGCGATCGTCCGTTCTCATGCAGTCGTGCTTCCCATACAAGGCATTAAGACAATTTTCAATCCATTCCATTCCTGGCAACCTGTTGGCCTATTGAAATGGTCATAGGTTCTATATTCTATTACACCAGTGTCCGTTTTTCCCGTCTTCATGGGCCCCATGCGGCCATAACAAACAGGCTTCTCCTTATAATGTCAGCCATCCAACATCTTCTGATGTTCTAGATCTGGGAATAATCCACTTCAAGCTTTATGATCCATTGCAACCTAACGTTTAACGTGTTTCAAATTAGTACTTAATTAGCTAAAATGATGACATTGACACACACCTTTATGGCTTAAATTTAAGACAGAACCACGTTGTCAACGTGCTCGTCACAAACTGCAATGCAACACAGGTCGGTTGGAATTTGCCTCGATTTGGCCGACAACATTATAACATGTCCGTGTAGAGCCAGAGATGTGTAGAGCATAGTTCATCCGTCGTAATTTGTTCTTGACGATATTTAAAACGCGTGACAGAGTAATCGATGTAGAATCGATCGTTGTCGTAGATGCTTGAGTAGCTACGACTCTTCTTTTCCCCCCTTTTTCGCCAATCAACCGGGGTTAACGGAAAGGAACCTAGTGGAATAGGGGAGAGAATTAACGATAAGTTGCCATTTCAATAACTAAACTGTAAAATATATTTTGATAATTGTCAAATCTGATTACTCAGATGCTGAACTTTGGTTTTGTTGTCGCCATGACAACAAAAGTTAATATTTGTTTTTTTTTGTAATTTTCCGTAAACTCATTAGTATTGTATAAATTTTTTTCAAGATATAATTGCCAAATTTAATTATCTTTCTTGCTATCATCATTAATTTGATCTTATTTTATCAGTGAGAAGTAATTCATTCCAAATCACTTTGTCCGGTTTTGATTCCTTAAGGAACATCCCTTAAGAGAAATAATTAATTGGTGAGTTTTTAACTATTAGGCCTCAATAGATGTCAATTAATGACAACAAGAAAACTATGTTGAAAGGTTAAATCTCTAATTTGTACCTTAGCCCCCTAAAACTTGAATTGTTTGGTTTTCTTGTCGGGAGAATGCTCACCAACTTTCCCCAAAGTGACAAATAATTAATGCAAAAGTTATTTCTAGGTTTCTTTACACTAATACTCTTATTGATATCTCAGGTTTCTATCTTTTAAGTTTCATTGACATACATGGGCAACTTAAAATGCAACAACAAAGAAGGCACTTTGCCCCCACTCACTTGGCACTTTGCCCCGGTGGTGGGGCAAATTGCCTAAAAAAATTGACTGTATTATTTTAATTATATATATCTTAATCTTAAGTTTTTCTTATTCTTAATTAGGTGATTACATAGCTGAATAGATGACAAACTCAATGTATTTTAAAATATGTTGTTTAAAATACATTATTGGGGTCGGTTCAAAAACGCGGCAACTTGCCTGTATTGAATTAAAATATATTATCCCCATCTAGCTAGTGTGAACTGGTATTAATATTTTATTTTATGTATAAACTCATTACCAAGTATAATTGGCAACAGCAGTTTTATTTCTTATTTTTAGGAAATGCCATCTATGAACGCAAAAGGGAACTAATGCCATCTATGAATGCAACACTGCACTAAGGACCTGGTGTAGAAATGCAACTTTCACCAGTAACCCTTCGGGTAACTTCAACAGTTTACCTTATTACACTTGGAACCAAACACAATCTGATGCCCGTTAAGCCACTGGGAACAAAAGATTTTGTTCATTTCACCCAGCTGTATTGAATGTTCTCTGAAATAAATAAGGTTACAGTTTTGAAAGGAGAAAACCAAGGGTTCTGAAAGATCCAACAGACCTGAAGTTTCCATTTGTGAGTAAATGTCTTGTACCATACTCAAAGTTTACACTAGCTGGGAAGTAGGGCAAGTTTCCTCTTCATCACTATCTTCATAACGTAAAAACTCGTCTCTTCTCCGCGGACTGCATTCCACCGAACTGTTACCCGAGGACGAGCTACTTTCTGACTGGGAATCTTCTCTGTCCAAGGTAAGGTTATTTTGTATTGGGAATATCCTTTGCGGAATCTGCACTCGGCCACTGCTAGGTAAAGTTCCATAAACAGGTTTTCTCACCACTCGAGCCATTATCCTGACCCGCAGAATAAGCCAGAGTTAAGTGATAACAAACAACGTTTGTTATTGTGAGTTTGAGACTAGTTGTCAGTCGAGAGCGAACAGTTGATGTTACCAAGGTGAATATTCAAAGGCCAACTCCTTTGTTTTAGTGATAGAAATTAATCGACAAAAATAGTTATAGTAAACTGTTATTTGAAGTCTAAAAAAGTTTTTTATATTATTTTAAAGCCTCATTATGTAGCTTTCTACAATTATTTAGATCATAAAGCAAAATATAATCTTGTAGTAGATGTCGCTAGTTGGCATCAACAAGCTCATTCCGGCCTTAATAGTCAACGTCATAACGAAAAAAAAAACATCGTCTGCTGGAGGAACGAGAGTAATGTCGATGCACTCGATCGACATAAATTTAGAAAATGTGTGTGCAAATGAGGTTTTCCAACATCCCGTTGTTTTCCTAAAGGGGCTGATTAAGTGCCAAGAAAACTGCAGCGTAGCCTTACTCAATGGCAAAATCTCGGTGCTGGTCGATCGGACTGTGCACGAGTTCAATGTCCTTGATGGTCGCTTCAAATGTGTTATCGAATTGAAATTTGGACTAAATATTCTTAAGATTATTTACGATAGCGAACTACATTCAGGGCAGACTGATTTAACTTTAGAAAGGAGATCAAGTTTTTGTGATAATGTTTTAAAGCTTTTTTATATTATACCCAATGGGGATTCCGGGTCATTTCAATCTGACGGAACATGTCCAAACACAGTTGAAGTTGCCTGCGAAAGAATTGTCACTGGTGTTAAACTGTTTCAATGTTTGGTAGCGGAGAGGTTACATGAAGAAAACCTGGGTAGAAAAACATTTACAATTTTTAACAAGAATGGGAAAGAGATTTGTGAAGCATTTCACAGTAATCACAGTAAGGAAGAGTTCTTCTCCAACACGAGTGAAGAAATTTGGAGCATGACTGCCAGGGAACTCTTAAACAAAGGGATCTTTACTCAAGGTGTTAAAGTCTTGGCATTCTTAAGCTGTACTCAATATTTTGGGGAATTAAATGAAACCAAAGGTTATGTTGCTTGTGGTAGGGGACACTTGGCAATGATAAGCTCATTAGGCTTACACAGTTGGGCTTCCAGCTTAGACAATGTCTTGTCTTCCCTGACATCTAAAGTTCCTATAAACTCTTCTCTTTTGGATGATAGTGGCTTCAGGTAATTTTCAATCAATTATGGAACATTTATCAAACAATTGACTTATCCCAAGTTGGGATTTCACCAGAAATCCCAATATAATTCATCGGTTTTGTCTTATTCATTTAAAATTATTAAAAATTATGGTCGCCATAAGTCCATAAGTTATGATTTTTCCATAAGTTATGGACTTGTGGTGACCATAATTTTTAAATTGTGATGTTATATTTTATTACTCTCAGCATAACTCGGTGCAAGATCACTTCGGAAATAGGCTTTGTAAAAATTGTGCGAATATAATGAACATTGGACAAGCTTTAGCATCCCGAGTTTTCTGAAAAATCATAAGTTATGGAACAACAACTATGGCTGATGGCCCATAAGTTATGGATTTTGTTTAAGGCCAATTAAATGTTTGTTCCGACCCATAAGCTATGTATCAGACTTAATTTGGTGCGACTTTCGAAAAAACATATTTCACTTTACAAAATAAATCAAAAATTTGATCCAGTAGAGCTTTAAACATTCAATCTTTAAATCAGTAAGCGGACTTGCTGACCACTGTGCATATAGTAGCAAAAATCTGTTTTATTTTGAATAAACTAGGCCCGTAGGCCATTGTTAGAACTGGAAATACGATTACGAAATCTGACAACCAATAAAAAATAGCAGATAACGTAGCTGATATTCTTGGAAGCATTTACTTTTTGACTAGTCTGACTATTTATCATGCCTCGATTAGCTCCTCCTCTCAAGTGGAAACGTAATCCCCCTTGCAAGGCTCACGTTATCCTTGATAGAATGTTCAAAGAAGAAAAAATTGGTTCAGACGAACTTCCAGCTGCTGTGTACGAACTGGATGGCGAATTCAAGAGATACAGCTTAAACGTATTTCGAACAGCGTATAACGAACTGCGACAGAAGCATGGCGTTGGATGTAAGTTGTTGGGTATTCACTGTTTAAAGAGTTTCGTGTTGTGCTTAAATTATCTAGTATTATGGGCAATTGTTAAATATGTTAATTACTAGGCGGTCATGCGCCCGTCGAACACGTAGAATAGTAACAGTTAGGTGTTAGTAAACGTGCGCGGCTACAAATTTAGCCTCTAATTACAAAAATATAGCGCCATGTCTCTTATTCAAGTTCTCCAACGTAATTCTTGGATACGACTGCGGCTTCGCTTCGCTCAGCCACAGTCGCCGTGCCCGTCGGTGTCGATGCGATTTGCCTTGCCCGTCAGAATCATTTCGAACATTTTTCATTCGATGACGACTTCGTTTTCCTAGCCACAGTAGCCGTGCCCGTCGGTGCCCATGCGATTTTCCCCGTGCCCGTTCCCAACTTAATGTTTGTCATTAACCAATTGAGATATTTTTACAAATTATTTATTGTTTATGGCTACATATTCCCTCCATTTGCCCCTATCTGCACTAAAGCATAGATTCCTGGACACTGAGCATCTATAAAGACCAAATAGAAATATTTGTTTTCGACAGCGGCTCCGCTTCGCTCAGCCACTGTCGCCGTGCCCGTCGATTCTGCTATGCGATTTTCAGTGTATCGTCTTCAGAGTTCAGACAATCGCTTTGCCCGTAGCTATGCGATTTTCCCCCTTGCAGATCGCATAACTTGTACGTTTTTTAACATTCCCGGGGTAGGCTTTTGGATAATTGCCTAATTTTCAAATTTAACGCTTGTAAACTAAATAAACCAACGCGAATCATTGCTATTTTTTTGGCGGCCGTATGCGCCAGTGTGTGTGTAAGCTTTGTTTTGATCGAGCAAGGTCAGCTCAGGCAAAGAGCAGCCCGGGGTAACCCCAACCCTTTTTTGCGAGCAGGTAGTCGCCGCGACCCTTTTTCCCGACCCCCCTTTTTTTTCTCGCGACGGCGGGCGCGGCGGCCATTTTTTCCCCCCCTCGAAAGCCATTCGACCAATGAGCTATCGAGCAGAAACGGACAGACAGAGTCTCCACAGAATGCGCTTTTGCTTTATAACATGCGCTTGTGCTTTATTTGTTGTGGATTTCTCTTCCGATTTTGTATACTCCTGAGCCACCATCTCGACTTAGTAATTGGTGTTGATTCACTAAGTCGAAAATTTCACTTCTAACCAACGGCATAGGCCTAGTATTTTCAAAATATTCTAATAATTTTGAGTTGTCCATGGAAAAATTGGTTAGTTATCGTTTGTAAGTTAGCAAATTGTCAGTTTGATCCCAGGCTGGCCAAAAAATTTTATTCGTTAAAAAGTTGAATGACTTTTTAACATTTTAATAATTATACTTTTCTTTTTTTAAATCGTAGTAAAGAAACCCTCTGAAGCAGAGGAAGGCAGCAATGCTAGTTGCTCTGGCAACAGCAATGGTACTTTATCAAAACGCCAAAAGATCTCAGAAGGTGACATTGATGACATCAGAGAAATTGATTCGTAATTTATGCACCACAACCAGCCTGCATTAATGGAGGCGTACAAGGATCCGGATACCCACAACGAGATGCTTATCATTGCCGTTTGTCTACCTGGCGGAGCAACTAACGTTGAGTTTTCTCTTGTGGGTGGTGGACAAGGAACTTCCACTGCCAGGATCACTTACTCCTGGCCCAGAATTCTATACAATATTGATGAAATGTTTGCCAAGAAAATGAAAGCCGGATTGCAAAATTATCATCCAAAGATTCTTGCGCTCAAAAAAGGATTAGAATCTTGCCGCGATTGTATTGATGAAATTCCCCAAGGTTGTTTGGAGTTGGCCTTGCCTATACCGGTTAGAACAGATGCCGACTCTATCCGCCGCTCGGGGGGTACAACAGAAGACGGGAATTTGGTCATGATAGTTGAGTTAATGTCTCATCAAATTGCATACACCGTCAAAAAAGAAGATAAACTGATTGTTTTTGAAAAATTTTGATTGCTAACATTTTTTGTTTGTTTAATCAATTAATTTTCACAAATAGACAAGATTTGTTCAAACCTTTTCATTTCGTAATTTCAATTGTAGTACTTATAAAAGGTTTTTACCGCAGCTCCCAGTTGCCAGACATTGCCGTCAGGTATTTATGGACATCACTTCTATAAGGGTGTTGAATCATTTTCTAAGTGTCAAACCCCTTACGGTAAAGTCACAAGAGAAATACGTAAGATTCTCAACGATGTCCCAATGTATGAGATTCTCATAAATTAATCAGATGAAAATCATGATTTAATTTTTAGTTTCTTGTGTGAATTTCGTAAATTGGGACATCTTTGAGAATATCACGGATTTCTCATTCGTCTCTTCGAGACTTTTCTAGTATTCGTATATCTTGAAATAGTATTATCTCGAGTATTATATACGGTTGGTTGACTGCCAGCTTGCGATGGTTTACGTTGTTTTCTCTTAATTTTTACACGTATACTGGTTATTAGCCCTTAATTTCTTCACAACAACAAAATGGGTTTGACTGTGGTGTTTTTGCCTTTGCCATAGCAAATGCGGTGGCACTCTTATCAGACATCGATCCTTCCAAAATTGAGTGTGAAGCATTTGGAATTAGGGATCATCTGAAGAATTGTTTGAGAAATAAGGCGAAATAACTACTTTCCCGTATTGGCGTATTCTATCTCGACGGTGTCGATTCCAATCATTCCAATTGACCATTTTGTCGAAAAGTTTTTTTGATTCTGTCGGAGGCCTTAAAAGTTTAAAGTGGTAAAAACCATAACTAAGGACGAGGACATGTTACTATGTAAAGTTTGCTCTGAGCATTACCACAGAGTTTGTTTACCTGTTAAGCTGGGTCTATACGGGCAATTTTTACAGACAAGTTACAGACATACGGGCATAGCCTACAGACTCGATACAGACATACAAAAAGCCTATTCCGCCCAATCTACACTGGCAATTTTCCGTAGCCGTATGCCTGTATGCCCGTATGCCTGTATGCCCGTATGTCTGTAACGAAAAAAGTTTGAAAAGTTTCAAACTTTTTCCGTAAGCGAGAGTTTCTGTAAGCTAAAAAATAAGGTTCAACCAATCAGAATGAAGCATTTCGTTTTTCACTAACCTGAGTAGAGCAACCACTAGAATTCTGACACTAATTGTCTGATTTTCTAATTAAATCGCCGTTGCATTTATCAGCCTAATAATAAACTAAAATATTTCTGTTGTTTATTAAATAGTGGTGCGTCGGTTCAAAACAAAATCCTTCACTAAAATGAAATCTTATTTTAAAATAATTGAGTACTTGCTGATGACGAAATCCAACTTTGACAATAATTTGTATAACACTAGAAGCATTTTATTTGACATCACTGACTGACAAAGTTATAAAAAGCCCCTTTTTCGCTATATTTACTAAAATGTTCATACTCTCTAGAAAATGGTGTTCAGCCATCAACGCCAAAACAAATATGTTTAGGGTAAAGCTGTGAACTCCGGACACTTTTTGGCCGATAGGCTTCCTTATGGGAAACGTGTGCATTAAGAATCTTCAATTGTCGGACGTTTCCCATAAAAGTCGGACATTTCTGCATTTTTTGGACGGAGCTAATTAAAAAAAAATAATTATCTCATTCGATTCAGTTTTTGATTCTGAACACAATTGCCTATGACATTACTGAGGTTGCAATAGAAATTTCCCAATAGAATTCGATTTAAAAAAACCAAAACATTGGCCTATCAAAACAAAACTTGTCTGCTAGCCTAAGATCGACAGATAAACAATATTTGTTTCTTTAACTGCGCCGAAACGGCTTCAAATAAAATAAAAACATTGGGTATAAATGGATTCTTCATAAAATTATGCGTCGATTGGTGTATACCCATTCTAGAAATTTGAAAATCTATAATTTCCTTGAAGGTGTCCGAAATTACTAGCTGTCAGTCCAAAAAACGCAGAATGACAGTTCTTTTAAAATTCCTAGTAAAATACTAGAATTGGCCATTTACTACTTAAAAACTATACCATTTTGTAGAATTTTAAATTCTCTATCAATAAGTATAATTAGTTAAGTGATTCATTGATTTTTTATCTTATATTTTTCATTTGCCGTTTTCGTTCGGCCTACTGTCCAACACAGAGCTCAAAAACTTAGCCTGCAAGCGTAATTGTGAAATTCTATTTGTCAATTTCGAAGTCACTAGGAATAATTACAAGATGGCCTTTAGCCCATTGGTGCGTTTTTATGATTATTTCAATGTTCATTTATCGGATGTTTTAAGAAACGCCTCGTTCAGTTTCAAACACGCATGCAAAAAAATCGAATTTTTTGGCCGAAATTTGCAGAGTTTTTGTCCTGTCCGGATTTAAGAGCTTTACCCTAGTTTTTGACTTTTTGTTTTTGGACCGTAAACTTTTAGTCGGGCAAATTAGTTGCCATAAACTGAGCCAAATGTGTAAAAGTAGCATTTCCACGTTTAAGGACTATAAGTAAGGATATTAAAAGCAATGTCATCGTTATATTAGCAAAAAATGAAATCTAAACAAAAATGTCTTGGCGTTGATGGCTGAACAAATTGCTCACCCTTCCCCCTATTTTGTGAACACCATTTTCTAGAGAGTATACAGCAGCTATTTTTAAAAATTATCTTGGCCTTCTGCAACGCCCATGTTCCCAAGCATTTTCGATACGATATCCGTAAAACTATTTGCAGTGTAGATTGTCTACGGAAAAATGTGAATAAGAAAAGCAGTAAGACCGTATGCCTGTATGTCTGTATACCCATAACTTGTCTGTAAAAATTGCAAGTATAGACCCAGCTTTACTTGTGGTTCCCTTTTTAAAAGAAAATTTCTTGCTGGACTTGTCCTCCTTGTTAGTTTTTTTAATTGTCGTGGAATTTTTGTTTACAATAGTATCGAATGATTTTGTTTAATACAATAGTATCGAATGATGTTTTATATTCAAGTTTTCTTAACCCAGCATGTTGACATCTAATACAAACTTAATTTTTTCGGCACTTAGTTTATCGTAGTCCACTTAAGCGGTCCACCGTTTAGACACCTAAGTCCATTTTTGTGGCCCACTGTTTAGACACCGTAATCCACGGTTTTGTGGCCTTCAAAATTAAACGAGTCCGCGGCCCCAGGTCCACTGTTTAGTTCCCGCGAAGTCCAAGTCCGGGTCCACCTTTTAGCCACACCCGGCCTATGTGCTGTAGCTGTAGGCCTACGCCGTGCTAAACTAGCTTATTTTTTTTACGTTATTCGATGTTTCCAATGGCTTTAAATTGAGAAATGATCTAAGTGTCTAGCCATTTCAGCCTTCATGGCAACAATAAAAAACTGTCGCGCTAAGATCATAATAATAAATTATGTTTTCAAGCAGTTGGTAAAATAAGAAATCGGTATTGATAATATAATGCCATCTGGTTCTGTTAGACTAAGGGGTTAAGGACCTTCCACGTACACACCATACCATGAAAACAAGAAAACTACAAAGTAGGTGATTTCCCCAATGATTTAAATAGCCCAGACATCCTCTATGATTAATCAGTCTTTAACTATCTCTCTGACTAACTTATTTATATTTATTAACTTACAATTCACAGAAAGAGTCCTTGTTTTTTCGGTTTCTGGCCTTAATGAGGGCCCCGTCAAGACAAAAATCAGCGTAGGGACGAAACCTGTAATTAAATTATAAGTTTTCTTAGAATTAAATGTTCCCTCGTAATGAAATCAAGCAAATAGTCTCTTTATCCTCTTCCGTCACCTATTGTCTTATCTCTGGCAATCCTTCTCAGCAAGATCTGAGCTCGCATAATATGTGAGTGAGGCATGTCAGGAAAATTTTCAATCACTGAGAGTCGCAGTATCAATTTTTCCAATAGAGGCATACACATGCATAATGAACTCAACAGTTTCAGCCACTACAGCAGGTCCATGTTAGGTTTATAATATTGACCTGAATGGTGGGAGAAATTTGACTACAATTAATAAAAACATAACTAAGTAAATCACATGACTTACGTGCACATACCAAAGTTGCTTCTTGTGTGATGATAGTCTGACTTCATGGCTCTAAATAAGTAAAGGGAAGCCCTACTGCCTTCTGCAAAACAGAAAACAAGATTAGAATTCAGAGCATGCCATAAGAAAATGGTTGACTGAAAAAACCAAAAACTGTATGTCACAACATGAATCGTGAACGGCACTTGAGGGTTGAACATGTAGGGGACCATTGCATAGCTCAAGTGAAAAGATTCAGAGGATATAAGGGTAACAGTAACAGTAAAAGCAAAATCATACTGGTTGAAAGTTATTACCTGATCATTTTCAGCTTGGGGAATTTTCGGTCCAAGAATCGCACCTATAGGTGCGATTCTTGGACCGGTTATAGGTTCTGCATTGTTATTACAAAGCTGGGGAAAAAAAATCAACATTGATGCACGCTTAAATATAGGCTACGAATTCTTATTAGGTATAAACTTTGTCCATATCTTATTTTTTACCTGTACTTTGACGGCAGCAGCGTCTCTTTTGGTACATTTCAGGGTCACTTTTGTGTCTGGGTAGTGAGCAATAAGCGAAATGTAGCAAACAGATTTCGAGTCTATAGCCCGGCTCTTGATACTGTGATGTTGCCAGTAGGGGCTGATGATAAGAAACTACTTCTAAATGCAGATGCGGCGGATAATCCACATTCTAACATTTAAAAAAAGTACAAAAATTATTATGAATGGCTCGCACTCAGTAGCCTACTACTTTGATAACTGTTTCAAGGAATTAAAATGATTTTAACTTTACTTGTGATATTAGCAGGTGCCAGAACTGGAGCGACCGGGGCAACCGGGACACTTTTCACATGAAGGGGCTACAGGGCATGAAGGCGTGTCAGGGCATACAGTCGCATTAGGGCATGTTGGACACGCCTGCTGCTGGCCAGTCAGAACCGGGAAAACTCCGACATACGTTGGTCCACCTACGCCATTGTACTGGCGCTGATCTATAGTGCATAGGAAGAAATTAAACAAATTTGTGATGGCAGACAGGCAGAGATATGGCTACAGATAATCTAATAGATAGGATTTTTTAAAACAAATGCGTGCGTCTTAAACTAGTTTCCGTTAATTTTTTAAAAGAAGTAACGCTCATTAAATTTGCCAGCAATGGTATACACAAACATGTTTTTATAAATATTGTCGACCTACTAGGCTTGTTAAAGAGGGGAACCCCGCGCGGGGGCATGCAGCGATTGGCATTGGGAATCCTGTGTAATGTAGAGGAGGCCCAAGAAATTGTCTCGATTGTCTACTGATTGATTCATCGTTCCACGATTGACGATCGAGATGGCGATCTCAAAAAAGCGTGACCGGTCACAACCCTGCTATGCAACCAAGTCACAATTCTTGTTTCTTTCAGCTGAAATCCGCATGGAAAGTAACAGCCAAGCTTCTTATTTAGGTGGTCCGGTTGACCTTGGATCCTTCATAGCACGTTCCATCCCGCACACATAATAAAACTGGTTTAATGACGCCATTCTGTTAATTTGGTGAACACGTGCATGCACAGTAACCGATAATTAAAGCCGATAATTCAGATAAATCATAGGCCTACATATATTTCCGAAAGATGGGACACTTTTTCTATGGAATAGCCTAGATTTCCAAGAACACGCCACCTTCAAAGCCGAATTCTTTTGGGATTTTCCCAAACATCACAAGAGTATTTTTCCCCGTGTTGTATTCTTTATCAATCGCGACATCGTAAGCAACTTTTGCATCGGCGTTTATAGGCATACGAAAAACGAAAGCCCTTAATATTATTAGTTGGCCAAAAAATATAAAAAATTATTTTCTTATTGCAATAACCAAGGCTATGTGCCCGATCAAGTTCACTGGCCGGAGCCAGGTAACGGTCACTCTTTTCACCGAGGGGGTCGCAACTCCTTTTAGGGTGTACGAGATTCTGGAATCAATTGGAATCAATTTCATGGAGCCTTATGGATGATCCTTGGCCAAATGTAGCCTACGAGATTCTGGTGATTTTGCACTCAGTTTGCAGACAGTTGCGGCCCCCTCGCTTTTCACCGTATTCCTAAATCATATCTTTTTTTGACCGAGCTTCCTGCTTAAAATCCTCTACAAAACCGACGGGTTCTATAATAACAAGCTAAGTCTTAGCCAATAATATGGGCATATTTCCATTTAAAAAGGTTAGAAATATTAATGTCGCATCGGATTTTCGGATCGCATCGGATTACCTCGGATTTTTAATCTGATTTGTCCGATCCGATCCGAAGAGAAAATTTTTTTTTTCGGATCGGTTCCCGACAAACGTAAACAGAAGCGGTGGCCCCACACGGGTGGCCTAGCGACAACGTCTGCTTTTATTTCGTCTGCTCCCAAATGCATGTAAAAGCGCCATCTCTCAAGCTGAGAGAAAAGGGCTTTACATACATAGGGAAGCAGACGAAATAAAAGTGGCGTTGTCGTGCATTATGCTTGACGGATACGGGCAATAGCCTACAGATATCTTCTATATTTTAGAAACGTCTTCCGCCTTCCTACTTCAGACAATGCGTGAGTGCATTTACATAAAAAACCGACTGTTAAGCATTAAAACACGTTTTAAGCATAAGAATTGCCAGCTTATAAGCTATTTCAGGTGGACCTATTATAAATAAGAAAAAATAATTTGGAAAGGTTGTCGACATCCAACTCTAGATATGGAACTGACCAAGGTAAAATTATCAACTGAAACCAAGGGCCAGGTTTGCTGCTGCAGCCTTCATTAAACAAATCTCAGAACAGGTCTTTGTATGCATCCACTGCTGGGGAATCAAAACAGATCTTGTACGAGATCTGTTTTGGTTTGACAAGACCAGACAAGACCAGACAATGGCCTGAAAATTTCAGACGCGAAAAAAAATCTTTAACTTGTCAAAGAACGTAAAGGACATATAAATATAAACTGAAAGATCAAGATGTTAACTACCCAAAAAATCAGCGCTTTCGTAGCACAAATATGTTTTGTTGAAAATTGCAGTTCGAAATTTCCCCGTTTCTACGGGAGCAATAGGGAAAAAGAGGGGTGTTCCAAAAAAAGTGGGGGGGGGGGGTCCGATATTTTTGGTAGTGTAGCCTATTCTCGGAGGAATTTTCCGCTCTGGTCTGACTTTTGCTGATAGCATGCGACGTTTTCAAAAAGTTCCGTCACTTATGACTCGTAGTGAACCTCAAAAATTGTAATTATATTGACTACCAGATTATACTAGACCGTGTCAAAAAAATCCGAAAAAACATGTGTATATGATAGGCTTCCCTCTATACAATGTACTGTTTAGCGAATGGAGCTGGCGCGCAACCTCCATTCCCATTTATTTGTGTCACACCCCCGCATCTTGCCCTTCTTTTGTTCCTCCCTTTTTCCTCAACAACAGCAGTTGAAGAACGTCGACTGGGAGTCACGTTTTGATGACTCTTGTTCTTTATTAAGATAAACAGCTCTTTTCTATGTATGATCTCTTAATGTTAATTATATCTCTAACGTAGTCGTATAGCAACGTGTATATTTTGCACGGCATAGGTATTTCATTTTTATTATTATTATTTTACAACTATACAGTATTTTTGGAGAGTTATTTCAA
>JAKUCG020000101.1:0-43037 GCA_022539655.2 Ceriodaphnia dubia | reverse complement strand
CATTTTCTGCTAAAAAACTACCAAAAACTATTATGAAATGACAATTGGACTCTATTTTTGTATGAGATTCTAAGAAGTAAAGACTTTTCGAACCAGATTCAATAGTTTACCACGATATATTTGTTATATTTTAACGAGGAAGTGTACATCAGTCACTGAATCAACTCTCCACTACATGAATGAAGCGCAGGCGGTTTTGATGCTGCAATATTTTTTATATTCTTCACACGGAATAAAATGCCTTCCGCGAGCCATTTTCTGCTAAAAAACTACCAAAAACTATTATGAAATGACAATTGGACTCTATTTTTGTATGAGATTCTAAGAAGTAAAGACTTTTCGAACCAGATTCAATAGTTTACCACGATATATTTGTTATATTTTAACGAGGAAGTGTACATCAGTCACTGAATCAACTCTCCACTACATGAATGAAGCGCAGGCGGTTTTGATGCTGCAATATTTTTTATATTCTTCACACGGAATAAAATGCCTTCCGCGAGCCATTTTCTGCTAAAAAACTACCAAAAACTATTATGAAATGACAATTGGACTCTATTTTTGTATGAGATTCTAAGAAGTAAAGACTTTACGAACCAGATTCAATAGTTTACCACGATATATTTGTTATATTTTAACGAGGAAGTGTACATCAGTCACTGAATCAACTCTCCACTACATGAATGAAGCGCAGGCGGTTTTGATGCTGCAATATTTTTTATATTCTTCACACGGAATAAAATGCCTTCCGCGAGCCATTTTCTGCTAAAAAACTACCAAAAACTATTATGAAATGACAATTGGACTCTATTTTTGTATGAGATTCTAAGAAGTAAAGACTTTTCGAACCAGATTCAATAGTTTACCACGATATATTTGTTATATTTTAACGAGGAAGTGTACATCAGTCACTGAATCAACTCTCCACTACATGAATGAAGCGCAGGCGGTTTTGATGCTGCAATATTTTTTATATTCTTCACACGGAATAAAATGCCTTCCGCGAGCCATTTTCTGCTAAAAAACTACCAAAAACTATTATGAAATGACAATTGGACTCTATTTTTGTATGAGATTCTAAGAAGTAAAGACTTTTCGAACCAGATTCAATAGTTTACCACGATATATTTGTTATATTTTAACGAGGAAGTGTACATCAGTCACTGAATCAACTCTCCACTACATGAATGAAGCGCAGGCGGTTTTGATGCTGCAATATTTTTTATATTCTTCACACGGAATAAAATGCCTTCCGCGAGCCATTTTCTGCTAAAAAACTACCAAAAACTATTATGAAATGACAATTGGACTCTATTTTTGTATGAGATTCTAAGAAGTAAAGACTTTTCGAACCAGATTCAATAGTTTACCACGATATATTTGTTATATTTTAACGAGGAAGTGTACATCAGTCACTGAATCAACTCTCCACTACATGAATGAAGCGCAGGCGGTTTTGATGCTGCAATATTTTTTATATTCTTCACACGGAATAAAATGCCTTCCGCGAGCCATTTTCTGATAAAAAACTACCAAAAACTATTATGAAATGACAATTGGACTCTATTTTTGTATGAGATTCTAAGAAGTAAAGACTTTTCGAACCAGATTCAATAGTTTACCACGATATATTTGTTATATTTTAACGAGGAAGTGTACATCAGTCACTGAATCAACTCTCCACTACATGAATGAAGCGCAGGCGGTTTTGATGCTGCAATATTTTTTATATTCTTCACACGGAATAAAATGCCTTCCGCGAGCCATTTTCTGCTAAAAAACTACCAAAAACTATTATGAAATGACAATTGGACTCTATTTTTGTATGAGATTCTAAGAAGTAAAGACTTTTCGAACCACATTCACCAGTTTACCACGATATATATTTGCTATATTTCACCGAGGAAGTGTACATCAGTCACTGAATCAACTCTCTAAACCGCAGGCGGTTTTGATGCTGCAATATTTTTTATATTCTTCACACGGAATGAAATGCCTTCCCGCGAGCCATTTTCTGCTAAAAAACTACCAAAAACTATTATGAAATGACAATTGGACTCTATTTTTGTATGAGATTCTAAGAAGTAAAGACTTTTCAAACCAGATTCAATAGTTTACCACGATATATTTGTTATATTTTAACGAGGAAGTGTACATCAGTCACTGAATCAACTCTCCACTACATGAATGAAGCGCAGGCGGTTTTGATGCTGCAATATTTTTTATATTCTTCACACGGAATAAAATGCCTTCCGCGAGCCATTTTCTGCTAAAAAACTACCAAAAACTATTATGAAATGACAATTGGACTCTATTTTTGTATGAGATTCTAAGAAGTAAAGACTTTTCGAACCAGATTCAATAGTTTACCACGATATATTTAATATATTTTAACGAGGAAGTGTACATCAGTCACTGAATCAACTCTCCACTACATGAATGAAGCGCAGGCGGTTTTGATGCTGCAATATTTTTTATATTCTTCACACGGAATAAAATGCCTTCCGCGAGCCATTTTCTGCTAAAAAACTACCAAAAACTATTATGAAATGACAATTGGACTCTATTTTTGTATGAGATTCTAAGAAGTAAAGACTTTTCGAACCAGATTCAATAGTTTACCACGATATATTTGTTATATTTTAACGAGGAAGTGTACATCAGTCACTGAATCAACTCTCCACTACATGAATGAAGCGCAGGCGGTTTTGATGCTGCAATATTTTTTATATTCTTCACACGGAATAAAATGCCTTCCGCGAGCCATTTTCTGCTAAAAAACTACCAAAAACTATTATGAAATGACAATTGGACTCTATTTTTGTATGAGATTCTAAGAAGTAAAGACTTTTCGAACCAGATTCAATAGTTTACCACGATATATTTGTTATATTTTAACGAGGAAGTGTACATCAGTCACTGAATCAACTCTCCACTACATGAATGAAGCGCAGGCGGTTTTGATGCTGCAATATTTTTTATATTCTTCACACGGAATAAAATGCCTTCCGCGAGCCATTTTCTGCTAAAAAACTACCAAAAACTATTATGAAATGACAATTGGACTCTATTTTTGTATGAGATTCTAAGAAGTAAAGACTTTTCGAACCAGATTCAATAGTTTACCACGATATATTTGTTATATTTTAACGAGGAAGTGTACATCAGTCACTGAATCAACTCTCCACTACATGAATGAAGCGCAGGCGGTTTTGATGCTGCAATATTTTTTATATTCTTCACACGGAATAAAATGCCTTCCGCGAGCCATTTTCTGCTAAAAAACTACCAAAAACTATTATGAAATGACAATTGGACTCTATTTTTGTATGAGATTCTAAGAAGTAAAGACTTTTCGAACCAGATTCAATAGTTTACCACGATATATTTGTTATATTTTAACGAGGAAGTGTACATCAGTCACTGAATCAACTCTCCACTACATGAATGAAGCGCAGGCGGTTTTGATGCTGCAATATTTTTTATATTCTTCACACGGAATAAAATGCCTTCCGCGAGCCATTTTCTGCTAAAAAACTACCAAAAACTATTATGAAATGACAATTGGACTCTATTTTTGTATGAGATTCTAAGAAGTAAAGACTTTTCGAACCAGATTCAATAGTTTACCACGATATATTTGTTATATTTTAACGAGGAAGTGTACATCAGTCACTGAATCAACTCTCCACTACATGAATGAAGCGCAGGCGGTTTTGATGCTGCAATATTTTTTATATTCTTCACACGGAATAAAATGCCTTCCGCGAGCCATTTTCTGCTAAAAAACTACCAAAAACTATTATGAAATGACAATTGGACTCTATTTTTGTATTTTCTGCTAAAAACTACCAAAAACTATTATGAAATGACAATTGGACTCTATTTTTGTATGAGATTCTAAGAAGTAAAGACTTTTCGAACCAGATTCAATAGTTTACCACGATATATTTGTTATATTTTAACGAGGAAGTGTACATCAGTCACTGAATCAACTCTCCACTACATGAATGAAGCGCAGGCGGTTTTGATGCTGCAATATTTTTTATATTCTTCACACGGAATAAAATGCCTTCCGCGAGCCATTTTCTGAAAAAAAACTACCAAAAACTATTATGAAATGACAATTGGACTCTATTTTTGTATGAGATTCTAAGAAGTAAAGACTTTTCGAACCAGATTCAATAGTTTACCACGATATATTTGTTATATTTTAACGAGGAAGTGTACATCAGTCACTGAATCAACTCTCCACTACATGAATGAAGCGCAGGCGGTTTTGATGCTGCAATATTTTTTATATTCTTCACACGGAATAAAATGCCTTCCGCGAGCCATTTTCTGCTAAAAAACTACCAAAAACTATTATGAAATGACAATTGGACTCTATTTTTGTATGAGATTCTGCAATATTTTTTATATTCTTCACACGGAATAAAATGCCTTCCGCGAGCCATTTTCTGCTAAAAAACTACCAAAAACTATTATGAAATGACAATTGGACTCTATTTTTGTATGAGATTCTAAGAAGTAAAGACTTTTCGAACCAGATTCAATAGTTTACCACGATATATTTGTTATATTTTAACGAGGAAGTGTACATCAGTCACTGAATCAACTCTCCACTACATGAATGAAGCGCAGGCGGTTTTGATGCTGCAATATTTTTTATATTCTTCACACGGAATAAAATGCCTTCCGCGAGCCATTTTCTGATAAAAAACTACCAAAAACTATTATGAAATGACAATTGGACTCTATTTTTGTATGAGATTCTAAGAAGTAAAGACTTTTCGAACCAGATTCAATAGTTTACCACGATATATTTGTTATATTTTAACGAGGAAGTGTACATCAGTCACTGAATCAACTCTCCACTACATGAATGAAGCGCAGGCGGTTTTGATGCTGCAATATTTTTTATATTCTTCACACGGAATAAAATGCCTTCCGCGAGCCATTTTCTGCTAAAAAACTACCAAAAACTATTATGAAATGACAATTGGACTCTATTTTTGTATGAGATTCTAAGAAGTAAAGACTTTTCGAACCAGATTCAATAGTTTACCACGATATATTTGTTATATTTTAACGAGGAAGTGTACATCAGTCACTGAATCAACTCTCCACTACATGAATGAAGCGCAGGCGGTTTTGATGCTGCAATATTTTTTATATTCTTCACACGGAATAAAATGCCTTCCGCGAGCCATTTTCTGATAAAAAACTACCAAAAACTATTATGAAATGACAATTGGACTCTATTTTTGTATGAGATTCTAAGAAGTAAAGACTTTTCGAACCAGATTCAATAGTTTACCACGATATATTTGTTATATTTTAACGAGGAAGTGTACATCAGTCACTGAATCAACTCTCCACTACATGAATGAAGCGCAGGCGGTTTTGATGCTGCAATATTTTTTATATTCTTCACACGGAATAAAATGCCTTCCGCGAGCCATTTTCTGATAAAAAACTACCAAAAACTATTATGAAATGACAATTGGACTCTATTTTTGTATGAGATTCTAAGAAGTAAAGACTTTTCGAACCAGATTCAATAGTTTACCACGATATATTTGTTATATTTTAACGAGGAAGTGTACATCAGTCACTGAATCAACTCTCCACTACATGAATGAAGCGCAGGCGGTTTTGATGCTGCAATATTTTTTATATTCTTCACACGGAATAAAATGCCTTCCGCGAGCCATTTTCTGATAAAAAACTACCAAAAACTATTATGAAATGACAATTGGACTCTATTTTTGTATGAGATTCTAAGAAGTAAAGACTTTTCGAACCAGATTCAATAGTTTACCACGATATATTTGTTATATTTTAACGAGGAAGTGTACATCAGTCACTGAATCAACTCTCCACTACATGAATGAAGCGCAGGCGGTTTTGATGCAGCAATATTTTTTATATTCTTCACACGGAATAAAATGCCTTCCGCGAGCCATTTTCTGCTAAAAAACTACCAAAAACTATTATGAAATGACAATTGGACTCTATTTTTGTATGAGATTCTAAGAAGTAAAGACTTTTCGAACCAGATTCAATAGTTTACCACGATATATTTGTTATATTTTAACGAGGAAG
Organism: Ceriodaphnia dubia; assembly: GCA_022539655.2. Taxonomy (NCBI): domain Eukaryota; kingdom Metazoa; phylum Arthropoda; class Branchiopoda; order Diplostraca; family Daphniidae; genus Ceriodaphnia; species Ceriodaphnia dubia. The sequence continues at coordinate 36,929 of JAKUCG020000101.1, read as the reverse complement.
TGTACATCAGTCACTGAATCAACTCTCCACTACATGAATGAAGCGCAGGCGGTTTTGATGCTGCAATATTTTTTATATTCTTCACACGGAATAAAATGCCTTCCGCGAGCCATTTTCTGATAAAAAACTACCAAAAACTATTATGAAATGACAATTGGACTCTATTTTTGTATGAGATTCTAAGAAGTAAAGACTTTTCGAACCAGATTCAATAGTTTACCACGATATATTTGTTATATTTTAACGAGGAAGTGTACATCAGTCACTGAATCAACTCTCCACTACATGAATGAAGCGCAGGCGGTTTTGATGCTGCAATATTTTTTATATTCTTCACACGGAATAAAATGCCTTCCGCGAGCCATTTTCTGCTAAAAAACTACCAAAAACTATTATGAAATGACAATTGGACTCTATTTTTGTATGAGATTCTAAGAAGTAAAGACTTTTCGAACCAGATTCAATAGTTTACCACGATATATTTGTTATATTTTAACGAGGAAGTGTACATCAGTCACTGAATCAACTCTCCACTACATGAATGAAGCGCAGGCGGTTTTGATGCAGCAATATTTTTTATATTCTTCACACGAAGTAAAGACTTTTCGAACCAGATTCAATAGTTTACCACGATATATTTGTTATATTTTAACGAGGAAGTGTACATCAGTCACTGAATCAACTCTCCACTACATGAATGAAGCGCAGGCGGTTTTGATGCTGCAATATTTTTTATATTCTTCACACGGAATAAAATGCCTTCCGCGAGCCATTTTCTGCTAAAAAACTACCAAAAACTATTATGAAATGACAATTGGACTCTATTTTTGTATGAGATTCTAAGAAGTAAAGACTTTTCGAACCAGATTCAATAGTTTACCACGATATATTTGTTATATTTTAACGAGGAAGTGTACATCAGTCACTGAATCAACTCTCCACTACATGAATGAAGCGCAGGCGGTTTTGATGCTGCAATATTTTTTATATTCTTCTTCACACGGAATAAAATGCCTTCCGCGAGCCATTTTCTGATAAAAAAAACTATTATGAAATGACAATTGGACTCTATTTTTGTATGAGATTCTAAGAAGTAAAGACTTTTCGAACCAGATTCAATAGTTTACCACGATATATTTGTTATATTTTAACGAGGAAGTGCACATCAGTCACTGAATCAACTCTCCACTACATGAATGAAGCGCAGGCGGTTTTGATGCTGCAATATTTTTTATATTCTTCACACGGAATAAAATGCCTTCCGCGAGCCATTTTCTGCTAAAAAACTACCAAAAACTATTATGAAATGACAATTGGACTCTATTTTTGTATGAGATTCTAAGAAGTAAAGACTTTTCAAAGAACCAGATTCAATAGTTTACCACGATATATTTGTTATATTTTAACGAGGAAGTGTACATCAGTCACTGAATCAACTCTCCACTACATGAATGAAGCGCAGGCGGTTTTGATGCTGCAATATTTTTTATATTCTTCACACGGAATAAAATGCCTTCCGCGAGCCATTTTCTGCTAAAAAACTACCAAAAACTATTATGAAATGACAATTGGACTCTATTTTTGTATGAGATTCTAAGAAGTAAAGACTTTTCGAACCAGATTCAATAGTTTACCACGATATATTTGTTATATTTTAACGAGGAAGTGTACATCAGTCACTGAATCAACTCTCCACTACATGAATGAAGCGCAGGCGGTTTTGATGCTGCAATATTTTTTATATTCTTCACACGGAATAAAATGCATTCCGCGAGCCATTTCTGATAAAAAACTACCAAAAACTATTATGAAATGACAATTGGACTCTATTTTTGTATGAGATTCTAAGAAGTAAAGACTTTTCCAACCAGATTCAATAGTTTACCACGATATATTTGTTATATTTTAACGAGGAAGTGTACATCAGTCACTGAATCAACTCTCCACTACATGAATGAAGCGCAGGCGGTTTTGATGCTGCAATATTTTTTATATTCTTCACACGGAATAAAAAATGCCTTCCGCGAGCCATTTTCTGATAAAAAACTACCAAAAACTATTATGAAATGACAATTGGACTCTATTTTTGTATGAGATTCTAAGAAGTAAAGACTTTTCGAACCAGATTCAATAGTTTACCACGATATATTTGTTATATTTTAACGAGGAAGTGTACCTCAGTCACTGAATCAACTCTCCACTACATGAATGAAGCGCAGGCGGTTTGATGCTGCAATATTTTTTATATTCTTCACACGGAATAAAATGCCTTCCGCGAGCCATTTTCTGATAAAAAACTACCAAAAACTATTATGAAATGACAATTGGACTCTATTTTTGTATGAGATTCTAAGAAGTAAAGACTTTTCGAACCAGATTCAATAGTTTACCACGATATATTTGTTATATTTTAACGAGGAAGTGTACATCAGTCACTGAATCAACTCTCCACTACATGAATGAAGCGCAGGCGGTTTTGATGCTGCAATATTTTTTATATTCTTCACACGGAATAAAATGCCTTCCGCGAGCCATTTTCTGCTAAAAAACTACCAAAAACTATTATGAAATGACAATTGGACTCTATTTTTGTATGAGATTCTAAGAAGTAAAGACTTTTCGAACCAGATTCAATAGTTTACCACGATATATTTGTTATATTTTAACGAGGAAGTGTACATCAGTCACTGAATCAACTCTCCACTACATGAATGAAGCGCAGGCGGTTTTGATGCTGCAATATTTTTTATATTCTTCACACGGAATAAAATGCCTTCCGCGAGCCATTTTCTGCTAAAAAACTACCAAAAACTATTATGAAATGACAATTGGACTCTATTTTTGTATGAGATTCTAAGAAGTAAAGACTTTTCGAACCAGATTCAATAGTTTACCACGATATATTTGTTATATTTTAACGAGGAAGTGTACATCAGTCACTGAATCAACTCTCCACTACATGAATGAAGCGCAGGCGGTTTTGATGCTGCAATATTTTTTATATTCTTCACACGGAATAAAATGCCTTCCGCGAGCCATTTTCTGCTAAAAAACTACCAAAAACTATTATGAAATGACAATTGGACTCTATTTTTGTATGAGATTCTAAGAAGTAAAGACTTTTCGAACCAGATTCAATAGTTTACCACGATATATTTGTTATATTTTAACGAGGAAGTGTACATCAGTCACTGAATCAACTCTCCACTACATGAATGAAGCGCAGGCGGTTTTGATGCTGCAATATTTTTTATATTCTTCACACGGAATAAAATGCCTTCCGCGAGCCATTTTCTGCTAAAAAACTACCAAAAACTATTATGAAATGACAATTGGACTCTATTTTTGTATGAGATTCTAAGAAGTAAAGACTTTTCGAACCAGATTCAATAGTTTACCACGATATATTTGTTATATTTTAACGAGGAAGTGTACATCAGTCACTGAATCAACTCTCCACTACATGAATGAAGCGCAGGCGGTTTTGATGCTGCAATATTTTTTATATTCTTCACACGGAATAAAATGCCTTCCGCGAGCCATTTTCTGCTAAAAAACTACCAAAAACTATTATGAAATGACAATTGGACTCTATTTTTGTATGAGATTCTAAGAAGTAAAGACTTTTCGAACCAGATTCAATAGTTTACCACGATATATTTGTTATATTTTAACGAGGAAGTGTACATCAGTCACTGAATCAACTCTCCACTACATGAATGAAGCGCAGGCGGTTTTGATGCTGCAATATTTTTTATATTCTTCACACGGAATAAAATGCCTTCCGCGAGCCATTTTCTGCTAAAAAACTACCAAAAACTATTATGAAATGACAATTGGACTCTATTTTTGTATGAGATTCTAAGAAGTAAAGACTTTTCGAACCAGATTCAATAGTTTACCACGATATATTTGTTATATTTTAACGAGGAAGTGTACATCAGTCACTGAATCAACTCTCCACTACATGAATGAAGCGCAGGCGGTTTTGATGCTGCAATATTTTTTATATTCTTCACACGGAATAAAATGCCTTCCGCGAGCCATTTTCTGCTAAAAAACTACCAAAAACTATTATGAAATGACAATTGGACTCTATTTTTGTATGAGATTCTAAGAAGTAAAGACTTTTCGAACCAGATTCAATAGTTTACCACGATATATTTGTTATATTTTAACGAGGAAGTGTACATCAGTCACTGAATCAACTCTCCACTACATGAATGAAGCGCAGGCGGTTTTGATGCTGCAATATTTTTTATATTCTTCACACGGAATAAAATGCCTTCCGCGAGCCATTTTCTGCTAAAAAACTACCAAAAACTATTATGAAATGACAATTGGACTCTATTTTTGTATGAGATTCTAAGAAGTAAAGACTTTTCGAACCAGATTCAATAGTTTACCACGATATATTTGTTATATTTTAACGAGGAAGTGTACATCAGTCACTGAATCAACTCTCCACTACATGAATGAAGCGCAGGCGGTTTTGATGCTGCAATATTTTTTATATTCTTCACACGGAATAAAATGCCTTCCGCGAGCCATTTTCTGCTAAAAAACTACCAAAAACTATTATGAAATGACAATTGGACTCTATTTTTGTATGAGATTCTAAGAAGTAAAGACTTTTCGAACCAGATTCAATAGTTTACCACGATATATTTGTTATATTTTAACGAGGAAGTGTACATCAGTCACTGAATCAACTCTCCACTACATGAATGAAGCGCAGGCGGTTTTGATGCTGCAATATTTTTTATATTCTTCACACGGAATAAAATGCCTTCCGCGAGCCATTTTCTGCTAAAAAACTACCAAAAACTATTATGAAATGACAATTGGACTCTATTTTTGTATGAGATTCTAAGAAGTAAAGACTTTTCGAACCAGATTCAATAGTTTACCACGATATATTTGTTATATTTTAACGAGGAAGTGTACATCAGTCACTGAATCAACTCTCCACTACATGAATGAAGCGCAGGCGGTTTTGATGCTGCAATATTTTTTATATTCTTCACACGGAATAAAATGCCTTCCGCGAGCCATTTTCTGCTAAAAAACTACCAAAAACTATTATGAAATGACAATTGGACTCTATTTTTGTATGAGATTCTAAGAAGTAAAGACTTTTCGAACCAGATTCAATAGTTTACCACGATATATTTGTTATATTTTAACGAGGAAGTGTACATCAGTCACTGAATCAACTCTCCACTACATGAATGAAGCGCAGGCGGTTTTGATGCTGCAATATTTTTTATATTCTTCACACGGAATAAAATGCCTTCCGCGAGCCATTTTCTGCTAAAAAACTACCAAAAACTATTATGAAATGACAATTGGACTCTATTTTTGTATGAGATTCTAAGAAGTAAAGACTTTTCGAACCAGATTCAATAGTTTACCACGATATATTTGTTATATTTTAACGAGGAAGTGTACATCAGTCACTGAATCAACTCTCCACTACATGAATGAAGCGCAGGCGGTTTTGATGCTGCAATATTTTTTATATTCTTCACACGGAATAAAATGCCTTCCGCGAGCCATTTTCTGCTAAAAAACTACCAAAAACTATTATGAAATGACAATTGGACTCTATTTTTGTATGAGATTCTAAGAAGTAAAGACTTTTCGAACCAGATTCAATAGTTTACCACGATATATTTGTTATATTTTAACGAGGAAGTGTACATCAGTCACTGAATCAACTCTCCACTACATGAATGAAGCGCAGGCGGTTTTGATGCTGCAATATTTTTTATATTCTTCACACGGAATAAAATGCCTTCCGCGAGCCATTTTCTGCTAAAAAACTACCAAAAACTATTATGAAATGACAATTGGACTCTATTTTTGTATGAGATTCTAAGAAGTAAAGACTTTTCGAACCAGATTCAATAGTTTACCACGATATATTTGTTATATTTTAACGAGGAAGTGTACATCAGTCACTGAATCAACTCTCCACTACATGAATGAAGCGCAGGCGGTTTTGATGCTGCAATATTTTTTATATTCTTCACACGGAATAAAATGCCTTCCGCGAGCCATTTTCTGCTAAAAAACTACCAAAAACTATTATGAAATGACAATTGGACTCTATTTTTGTATGAGATTCTAAGAAGTAAAGACTTTTCGAACCAGATTCAATAGTTTACCACGATATATTTGTTATATTTTAACGAGGAAGTGTACATCAGTCACTGAATCAACTCTCCACTACATGAATGAAGCGCAGGCGGTTTTGATGCTGCAATATTTTTTATATTCTTCACACGGAATAAAATGCCTTCCGCGAGCCATTTTCTGCTAAAAAACTACCAAAAACTATTATGAAATGACAATTGGACTCTATTTTTGTATGAGATTCTAAGAAGTAAAGACTTTTCGAACCAGATTCAATAGTTTACCACGATATATTTGTTATATTTTAACGAGGAAGTGTACATCAGTCACTGAATCAACTCTCCACTACATGAATGAAGCGCAGGCGGTTTTGATGCTGCAATATTTTTTATATTCTTCACACGGAATAAAATGCCTTCCGCGAGCCATTTTCTGCTAAAAAACTACCAAAAACTATTATGAAATGACAATTGGACTCTATTTTTGTATGAGATTCTAAGAAGTAAAGACTTTTCGAACCAGATTCAATAGTTTACCACGATATATTTGTTATATTTTAACGAGGAAGTGTACATCAGTCACTGAATCAACTCTCCACTACATGAATGAAGCGCAGGCGGTTTTGATGCTGCAATATTTTTTATATTCTTCACACGGAATAAAATGCCTTCCGCGAGCCATTTTCTGCTAAAAAACTACCAAAAACTATTATGAAATGACAATTGGACTCTATTTTTGTATGAGATTCTAAGAAGTAAAGACTTTTCGAACCAGATTCAATAGTTTACCACGATATATTTGTTATATTTTAACGAGGAAGTGTACATCAGTCACTGAATCAACTCTCCACTACATGAATGAAGCGCAGGCGGTTTTGATGCTGCAATATTTTTTATATTCTTCACACGGAATAAAATGCCTTCCGCGAGCCATTTTCTGCTAAAAAACTACCAAAAACTATTATGAAATGACAATTGGACTCTATTTTTGTATGAGATTCTAAGAAGTAAAGACTTTTCGAACCAGATTCAATAGTTTACCACGATATATTTGTTATATTTTAACGAGGAAGTGTACATCAGTCACTGAATCAACTCTCCACTACATGAATGAAGCGCAGGCGGTTTTGATGCTGCAATATTTTTTATATTCTTCACACGGAATAAAATGCCTTCCGCGAGCCATTTTCTGCTAAAAAACTACCAAAAACTATTATGAAATGACAATTGGACTCTATTTTTGTATGAGATTCTAAGAAGTAAAGACTTTTCGAACCAGATTCAATAGTTTACCACGATATATTTGTTATATTTTAACGAGGAAGTGTACATCAGTCACTGAATCAACTCTCCACTACATGAATGAAGCGCAGGCGGTTTTGATGCTGCAATATTTTTTATATTCTTCACACGGAATAAAATGCCTTCCGCGAGCCATTTTCTGCTAAAAAACTACCAAAAACTATTATGAAATGACAATTGGACTCTATTTTTGTATGAGATTCTAAGAAGTAAAGACTTTTCGAACCAGATTCAATAGTTTACCACGATATATTTGTTATATTTTAACGAGGAAGTGTACATCAGTCACTGAATCAACTCTCCACTACATGAATGAAGCGCAGGCGGTTTTGATGCTGCAATATTTTTTATATTCTTCACACGGAATAAAATGCCTTCCGCGAGCCATTTTCTGCTAAAAAACTACCAAAAACTATTATGAAATGACAATTGGACTCTATTTTTGTATGAGATTCTAAGAAGTAAAGACTTTTCGAACCAGATTCAATAGTTTACCACGATATATTTGTTATATTTTAACGAGGAAGTGTACATCAGTCACTGAATCAACTCTCCACTACATGAATGAAGCGCAGGCGGTTTTGATGCTGCAATATTTTTTATATTCTTCACACGGAATAAAATGCCTTCCGCGAGCCATTTTCTGCTAAAAAACTACCAAAAACTATTATGAAATGACAATTGGACTCTATTTTTGTATGAGATTCTAAGAAGTAAAGACTTTTCGAACCAGATTCAATAGTTTACCACGATATATTTGTTATATTTTAACGAGGAAGTGTACATCAGTCACTGAATCAACTCTCCACTACATGAATGAAGCGCAGGCGGTTTTGATGCTGCAATATTTTTTATATTCTTCACACGGAATAAAATGCCTTCCGCGAGCCATTTTCTGCTAAAAAACTACCAAAAACTATTATGAAATGACAATTGGACTCTATTTTTGTATGAGATTCTAAGAAGTAAAGACTTTTCGAACCAGATTCAATAGTTTACCACGATATATTTGTTATATTTTAACGAGGAAGTGTACATCAGTCACTGAATCAACTCTCCACTACATGAATGAAGCGCAGGCGGTTTTGATGCTGCAATATTTTTTATATTCTTCACACGGAATAAAATGCCTTCCGCGAGCCATTTTCTGCTAAAAAACTACCAAAAACTATTATGAAATGACAATTGGACTCTATTTTTGTATGAGATTCTAAGAAGTAAAGACTTTTCGAACCAGATTCAATAGTTTACCACGATATATTTGTTATATTTTAACGAGGAAGTGTACATCAGTCACTGAATCAACTCTCCACTACATGAATGAAGCGCAGGCGGTTTTGATGCTGCAATATTTTTTATATTCTTCACACGGAATAAAATGCCTTCCGCGAGCCATTTTCTGCTAAAAAACTACCAAAAACTATTATGAAATGACAATTGGACTCTATTTTTGTATGAGATTCTAAGAAGTAAAGACTTTTCGAACCAGATTCAATAGTTTACCACGATATATTTGTTATATTTTAACGAGGAAGTGTACATCAGTCACTGAATCAACTCTCCACTACATGAATGAAGCGCAGGCGGTTTTGATGCTGCAATATTTTTTATATTCTTCACACGGAATAAAATGCCTTCCGCGAGCCATTTTCTGCTAAAAACTACCAAAAACTATTATGAAATGACAATTGGACTCTCTATTTTTTGTATGAGATTCTAAGCAGCAAAGACTTTTCGAACCAGATTCAATAGTTTACCACGATATATTTGTTATATTTTAACGAGGTAGTGTACATCAGTCACTGAATCAACTCTCCACTACATGAATGAAGCGCAGGCGGTTTTGATGCTGCAATATTTTTTATACCTTTCACACGGAATAAAATGCCTTCCCGCGAGCCATTTTCTGCTAAAAAACTACCAAAAACTATTATGAAATGACAATTGGACTCTATTTTTGTATGAGATTCTAAGAAGTAAAGACTTTTCGAACCAGATTCAATAGTTTACCACGATATATTTGTTATATTTTAACGAGGAAGTGTACATCAGTCACTGAATCAACTCTCCACTACATGAATGAAGCGCAGGCGGTTTTGATGCTGCAATATTTTTTATATTCTTCACACGGAATAAAATGCCTTCCGCGAGCCATTTTCTGCTAAAAAACTACCAAAAACTATTATGAAATGACAATTGGACTCTATTTTTGTATGAGATTCTAAGAAGTAAAGACTTTTCGAACCAGATTCAATAGTTTACCACGATATATTTGTTATATTTTAACGAGGAAGTGTACATCAGTCACTGAATCAACTCTCCACTACATGAATGAAGCGCAGGCGGTTTTGATGCTGCAATATTTTTTATATTCTTCTCTCTCACACGGAATAAAATGCCTTCCGCGAGCCATTTTCTGATAAAAAACTACCAAAAACTATTATGAAATGACAATTGGACTCTATTTTTGTATGAGATTCTAAGAAGTAAAGACTTTTCGAACCAGATTCAATAGTTTACCACGATATATTTGTTATATTTTAACGAGGAAGTGTACATCAGTCACTGAATCAACTCTCCACTACATGAATGAAGCGCAGGCGGTTTTGATGCTGCAATATTTTTTATATTCTTCACACGGAATAAAATGCCTTCCGCGAGCCATTTTCTGCTAAAAAACTACCAAAAACTATTATGAAATGACAATTGGACTCTATTTTTGTATGAGATTCTAAGAAGTAAAGACTTTTCGAACCAGATTCAATAGTTTACCACGATATATTTGTTATATTTTAACGAGGAAGTGTACATCAGTCACTGAATCAACTCTCCACTACATGAATGAAGCGCAGGCGGTTTTGATGCTGCAATATTTTTTATATTCTTCACACGGAATAAAATGCCTTCCGCGAGCCATTTTCTGCTAAAAAACTACCAAAAACTATTATGAAATGACAATTGGACTCTATTTTTGTATGAGATTCTAAGAAGTAAAGACTTTTCGAACCAGATTCAATAGTTTACCACGATATATTTGTTATATTTTAACGAGGAAGTGTACATCAGTCACTGAATCAACTCTCCACTACATGAATGAAGCGCAGGCGGTTTTGATGCTGCAATATTTTTTATATTCTTCACACGGAATAAAATGCCTTCCGCGAGCCATTTTCTGATAAAAAACTACCAAAAACTATTATGAAATGACAATTGGACTCTATTTTTGTATGAGATTCTAAGAAGTAAAGACTTTTCGAACCAGATTCAATAGTTTACCACGATATATTTGTTATATTTTAACGAGGAAGTGTACATCAGTCACTGAATCAACTCTCCACTACATGAATGAAGCGCAGGCGGTTTTGATGCTGCAATATTTTTTATATTCTTCACACGGAATAAAATGCCTTCCGCGAGCCATTTTCTGATAAAACTACCAAAAACTATTATGAAATGACAATTGGACTCTATTTTTGTATGAGATTCTAAGAAGTAAAGACTTTTCGAACCAGATTCAATAGTTTACCACGATATATTTGTTATATTTTAACGAGGAAGTGTACATCAGTCACTGAATCAACTCTCCACTACATGAATGAAGCCAATAGTTTACCACAATATATTTGTTATATTTCAACGAAGAAGTGTACATCAGTCACTGAATCAACTCTCCACTACATGAATGAAGCGCAGGCGGTTTTGATGCTGCAATATTTTTTATATTCTTCACACGGAATAAAATGCCTTCCGCGAGCCATTTTCTGATAAAAAACTACCAAAAACTATTATGAAATGACAATTGGACTCTATTTTTGTATGAGATTCTAAGAAGTAAAGACTTTTCGAACCAGATTCAATAGTTTACCACGATATATTTGTTATATTTTAACGAGGAAGTGTACATCAGTCACTGAATCAACTCTCCACTACATGAATGAAGCGCAGGCGGTTTTGATGCTGCAATATTTTTTATATTCTTCACACGGAATAAAATGCCTTCCGCGAGCCATTTTCTGATAAAAAACTACCAAAAACTATTATGAAATGACAATTGGACTCTATTTTTGTATGAGATTCTAAGAAGTAAAGACTTTTCGAACCAGATTCAATAGTTTACCACAATATATTTGTTATATTTCAACGAAGAAGTGTACATCAGTCACTGAATCAACTCTCCACTACATGAATGAAGCGCAGGCGGTTTTGATGCTGCAATATTTTTTATATTCTTCACACGGAATAAAATGCCTTCCGCGAGCCATTTTCTGCTAAAAAACTACCAAAAACTATTATGAAATGACAATTGGACTCTATTTTTGTATGAGATTCTAAGAAGTAAAGACTTTTCGAACCAGATTCAATAGTTTACCACGATATATTTGTTATATTTTAACGAGGAAGTGTACATCAGTCACTGAATCAACTCTCCACTACATGAATGAAGCGCAGGCGGTTTTGATGCTGCAATATTTTTTATATTCTTCACACGGAATAAAATGCCTTCCGCGAGCCATTTTCTGATAAAAAACTACCAAAAACTATTATGAAATGACAATTGGACTCTATTTTTGTATGAGATTCTAAGAAGTAAAGACTTTTCGAACCAGATTCAATAGTTTACCACGATATATTTGTTATATTTTAACGAGGAAGTGTACATCAGTCACTGAATCAACTCTCCACTACATGAATGAAGCGCAGGCGGTTTTGATGCTGCAATATTTTTTATATTCTTCACACGGAATAAAATGCCTTCCGCGAGCCATTTTCTGATAAAAAACTACCAAAAACTATTATGAAATGACAATTGGACTCTATTTTTGTATGAGATTCTAAGAAGTAAAGACTTTTCGAACCAGATTCAATAGTTTACCACGATATATTTGTTATATTTTAACGAGGAAGTGTACATCAGTCACTGAATCAACTCTCCACTACATGAATGAAGCGCAGGCGGTTTTGATGCTGCAATATTTTTTATATTCTTCACACGGAATAAAATGCCTTCCGCGAGCCATTTTCTGATAAAAAACTACCAAAAACTATTATGAAATGACAATTGGACTCTATTTTTGTATGAGATTCTAAGAAGTAAAGACTTTTCGAACCAGATTCAATAGTTTACCACGATATATTTGTTATATTTCAACGAAGAAGTGTACATCAGTCACTGAATCAACTCTCCACTACATGAATGAAGCGCAGGCGGTTTTGATGCTGCAATATTTTTTATATTCTTCACACGGAATAAAATGCCTTCCGCGAGCCATTTTCTGCTAAAAAACTACCAAAAACTATTATGAAATGACAATTGGACTCTATTTTTGTATGAGATTCTAAGAAGTAAAGACTTTTCGAACCAGATTCAATAGTTTACCACGATATATTTGTTATATTTTAACGAGGAAGTGTACATCAGTCACTGAATCAACTCTCCACTACATGAATGAAGCGCAGGCGGTTTTGATGCTGCAATATTTTTTATATTCTTCACACGGAATAAAATGCCTTCCGCGAGCCATTTTCTGATAAAAAACTACCAAAAACTATTATGAAATGACAATTGGACTCTATTTTTGTATGAGATTCTAAGAAGTAAAGACTTTTCGAACCAGATTCAATAGTTTACCACGATATATTTGTTATATTTTAACGAGGAAGTGTACATCAGTCACTGAATCAACTCTCCACTACATGAATGAAGCGCAGGCGGTTTTGATGCTGCAATATTTTTTATATTCTTCACACGGAATAAAATGCCTTCCGCGAGCCATTTTCTGCTAAAAAACTACCAAAAACTATTATGAAATGACAATTGGACTCTATTTTTGTATGAGATTCTAAGAAGTAAAGACTTTTCGAACCAGATTCAATAGTTTACCACGATATATTTGTTATATTTTAACGAGGAAGTGTACATCAGTCACTGAATCAACTCTCCACTACATGAATGAAGCGCAGGCGGTTTTGATGCTGCAATATTTTTTATATTCTTCACACGGAATAAAATGCCTTCCGCGAGCCATTTTCTGATAAAAAACTACCAAAAACTATTATGAAATGACAATTGGACTCTATTTTTGTATGAGATTCTAAGAAGTAAAGACTTTTCGAACCAGATTCAATAGTTTACCACAATATATTTGTTATATTTCAACGAAGAAGTGTACATCAGTCACTGAATCAACTCTCCACTACATGAATGAAGCGCAGGCGGTTTTGATGCTGCAATATTTTTTATATTCTTCACACGGAATAAAATGCCTTCCGCGAGCCATTTTCTGCTAAAAAACTACCAAAAACTATTATGAAATGACAATTGGACTCTATTTTTGTATGAGATTCTAAGAAGTAAAGACTTTTCGAACCAGATTCAATAGTTTACCACGATATATTTGTTATATTTTAACGAGGAAGTGTACATCAGTCACTGAATCAACTCTCCACTACATGAATGAAGCGCAGGCGGTTTTGATGCTGCAATATTTTTTATATTCTTCACACGGAATAAAATGCCTTCCGCGAGCCATTTTCTGCTAAAAAACTACCAAAAACTATTATGAAATGACAATTGGACTCTATTTTTGTATGAGATTCTAAGAAGTAAAGACTTTTCGAACCAGATTCAATAGTTTACCACGATATATTTGTTATATTTTAACGAGGAAGTGTACATCAGTCACTGAATCAACTCTCCACTACATGAATGAAGCGCAGGCGGTTTTGATGCTGCAATATTTTTTATATTCTTCACACGGAATAAAATGCCTTCCGCGAGCCATTTTCTGCTAAAAAACTACCAAAAACTATTATGAAATGACAATTGGACTCTATTTTTGTATGAGATTCTAAGAAGTAAAGACTTTTCGAACCAGATTCAATAGTTTACCACGATATATTTGTTATATTTTAACGAGGAAGTGTACATCAGTCACTGAATCAACTCTCCACTACATGAATGAAGCGCAGGCGGTTTTGATGCTGCAATATTTTTTATATTCTTCACACGGAATAAAATGCCTTCCGCGAGCCATTTTCTGCTAAAAAACTACCAAAAACTATTATGAAATGACAATTGGACTCTATTTTTGTATGAGATTCTAAGAAGTAAAGACTTTTCGAACCAGATTCAATAGTTTACCACGATATATTTGTTATATTTTAACGAGGAAGTGTACATCAGTCACTGAATCAACTCTCCACTACATGAATGAAGCGCAGGCGGTTTTGATGCTGCAATATTTTTTATATTCTTCACACGGAATAAAATGCCTTCCGCGAGCCATTTTCTGATAAAAAACTACCAAAAACTATTATGAAATGACAATTGGACTCTATTTTTGTATGAGATTCTAAGAAGTAAAGACTTTTCGAACCAGATTCAATAGTTTACCACGATATATTTGTTATATTTTAACGAGGAAGTGTACATCAGTCACTGAATCAACTCTCCACTACATGAATGAAGCGCAGGCGGTTTTGATGCTGCAATATTTTTTATATTCTTCACACGGAATAAAATGCCTTCCGCGAGCCATTTTCTGATAAAAAACTACCAAAAACTATTATGAAATGACAATTGGACTCTATTTTTGTATGAGATTCTAAGAAGTAAAGACTTTTCGAACCAGATTCAATAGTTTACCACGATATATTTGTTATATTTTAACGAGGAAGTGTACATCAGTCACTGAATCAACTCTCCACTACATGAATGAAGCGCAGGCGGTTTTGATGCTGCAATATTTTTTATATTCTTCACACGGAATAAAATGCCTTCCGCGAGCCATTTTCTGCTAAAAAACTACCAAAAACTATTATGAAATGACAATTGGACTCTATTTTTGTATGAGATTCTAAGAAGTAAAGACTTTACGAACCAGATTCAATAGTTTACCACAATATATTTGTTATATTTTAACGAGGAAGTGCACATCAGTCACTGAATCAACTCTCCACTACATGAATGAAGCGCAGGCGGTTTTGATGCTGCAATATTTTTTATATTCTTCACACGGAATAAAATGCCTTCCGCGAGCCATTTTCTGCTAAAAAACTACCAAAAACTATTATGAAATGACAATTGGACTCTATTTTTGTATGAGATTCTAAGAAGTAAAGACTTTTCGAACCAGATTCAATAGTTTACCACGATATATTTGTTATATTTTAACGAGGAAGTGTACATCAGTCACTGAATCAACTCTCCACTACATGAATGAAGCGCAGGCGGTTTTGATGCTGCAATATTTTTTATATTCTTCACACGGAATAAAATGCCTTCCGCGAGCCATTTTCTGATAAAAAACTACCAAAAACTATTATGAAATGACAATTGGACTCTATTTTTGTATGAGATTCTAAGAAGTAAAGACTTTTCGAACCAGATTCAATAGTTTACCACAATATATTTGTTATATTTCAACGAAGAAGTGTACATCAGTCACTGAATCAACTCTCCACTACATGAATGAAGCGCAGGCGGTTTTGATGCTGCAATATTTTTTATATTCTTCACACGGAATAAAATGCCTTCCGCGAGCCATTTTCTGCTAAAAAACTACCAAAAACTATTATGAAATGACAATTGGACTCTATTTTTGTATGAGATTCTAAGAAGTAAAGACTTTTCGAACCAGATTCAATAGTTTACCACGATATATTTGTTATATTTTAACGAGGAAGTGTACATCAGTCACTGAATCAACTCTCCACTACATGAATGAAGCGCAGGCGGTTTTGATGCTGCAATATTTTTTATATTCTTCACACGGAATAAAATGCCTTCCGCGAGCCATTTTCTGATAAAAAACTACCAAAAACTATTATGAAATGACAATTGGACTCTATTTTTGTATGAGATTCTAAGAAGTAAAGACTTTTCGAACCAGATTCAATAGTTTACCACGATATATTTGTTATATTTTAACGAGGAAGTGTACATCAGTCACTGAATCAACTCTCCACTACATGAATGAAGCGCAGGCGGTTTTGATGCTGCAATATTTTTTATATTCTTCACACGGAATAAAATGCCTTCCGCGAGCCATTTTCTGCTAAAAAACTACCAAAAACTATTATGAAATGACAATTGGACTCTATTTTTGTATGAGATTCTAAGAAGTAAAGACTTTTCGAACCAGATTCAATAGTTTACCACGATATATTTGTTATATTTTAACGAGGAAGTGTACATCAGTCACTGAATCAACTCTCCACTACATGAATGAAGCGCAGGCGGTTTTGATGCTGCAATATTTTTTATATTCTTCACACGGAATAAAATGCCTTCCGCGAGCCATTTTCTGATAAAAAACTACCAAAAACTATTATGAAATGACAATTGGACTCTATTTTTGTATGAGATTCTAAGAAGTAAAGACTTTTCGAACCAGATTCAATAGTTTACCACAATATATTTGTTATATTTCAACGAAGAAGTGTACATCAGTCACTGAATCAACTCTCCACTACATGAATGAAGCGCAGGCGGTTTTGATGCTGCAATATTTTTTATATTCTTCACACGGAATAAAATGCCTTCCGCGAGCCATTTTCTGCTAAAAAACTACCAAAAACTATTATGATATGTGAGTGAGCCATTTTCTGCTAAAAAACTACCAAAAACTATTATGAAATGACAATTGGACTCTATTTTTGTATGAGATTCTAAGAAGTAAAGACTTTTCGAACCAGATTCAATAGTTTACCACGATATATTTGTTATATTTTAACGAGGAAGTGTACATCAGTCACTGAATCAACTCTCCACTACATGAATGAAGCGCAGGCGGTTTTGATGCTGCAATATTTTTTATATTCTTCACACGGAATAAAATGCCTTCCGCGAGCCATTTTCTGCTAAAAAACTACCAAAAACTATTATGAAATGACAATTGGACTCTATTTTTGTATGAGATTCTAAGAAGTAAAGACTTTTCGAACCAGATTCAATAGTTTACCACGATATATTTGTTATATTTTAACGAGGAAGTGTACATCAGTCACTGAATCAACTCTCCACTACATGAATGAAGCGCAGGCGGTTTTGATGCTGCAATATTTTTTATATTCTTCACACGGAATAAAATGCCTTCCGCGAGCCATTTTCTGCTAAAAAAACTACCAAAAACTATTATGAAATGACAATTGGACTCTATTTTTGTATGAGATTCTAAGAAGTAAAGACTTTTCGAACCAGATTCAATAGTTTACCACGATATATTTGTTATATTTTAACGAGGAAGTGTACATCAGTCACTGAATGAACTCTCCACTACATGAATATAGCGCAGGCGGTTTTGATGCTGTAATATTTTTTATATTCTTCACACGGAATAAAATGCCTTCCGCGAGCCATTTTCTGCTAAAAAACTACCAAAAACTATTATGAAATGACAATTGGACTCTATTTTTGTATGAGATTCTAAGAAGTAAAGACTTTTCGAACCAGATTCAATAGTTGAGGAAGTGTAGTTGAGGAAAAAAATTATTTCCCATGTTATAAGGTACCCCCTGTACAAAATATATTTTTTAGCATGTATACAGTGTATTTTCATCAAAATATTACCTCTTGCACGGAAAAAATTATTTCCCATGTTATAAGGTACCCCCTGTACAAAATATATTTTTTAGCATGTATACAGTGTATTTTCATCAAAATATTACCTCTTGCACGCAAAAAATTATTTCCCATGTTATAAGGTACCCCCTGTACAAAATATATTTTTTAGCATGTATAGAGTGTATTTTCATCATCATATTAGCTCTTGCACGGAAAAAATTATTTCCCATGTTATAAGGTACCCCCTGTACAAAATATATTTTTTAGCATGTATACAGTGTATTTTCATCAAAATATTACCTCTTGCACGGAAAAAATTATTTCCCATGTTATAAGGTACCCCCTGTACAAAATATATTTTTTAGCATGTATACAGTGTATTTTCATCAAAATATTACCTCTTGCACGCAAAAAATTATTTCCCATGTTATAAGGTACCCCCTGTACAAAATATATTTTTTAGCATGTATACAGTGTATTTTCATCAAAATATTACCTCTTGCACGGAAAAAATTATTTCCCATGTAATAAGGTACCCCCTGTACAACATATATTTTTTAGCATGTATACAGTGTATTTTCATCAAAATATTACCTCTTGCACACAAAAAATTATTTCCCATGTTATAAGGTACCCCCTGTACAAAATATATTTTTTAGCATGTATACAGTGTATTTTCATCAAAATATTACCTCTTGCACGCAAAAAATTATTTCCCATGTTATAAGGTACCCCCTGTACAAAATATATTTTTTAGCATGTATAGAGTGTATTTTCATCAAAATATTACTTCTTGCACGGAAAAAATTATTTCCCATGTTATAAGGTACCCCCTGTACAAAATATATTGTTTAGCATGTATACAGTGTATTTTCATCAAAATATTACCTCTTGCACGGAAAAAATTATTTCCCATGTTATAAGGTACCCCCTGTACAAAATATATTTTTTAGCATGTATACAGTGTATTTTCATCAAAATATTACCTCTTGCACGCAAAAAATTATTTCCCATGTTATAAGGTACCCCCTGTACAAAATATATTTTTTAGCATGTATACAGTGTATTTTCATCAAAATATTACCTCTTGCACGGAAAAAATTATTTCCCATGTAATAAGGTACCCCCTGTACAACATATATTTTTTAGCATGTATACAGTGTATTTTCATCAAAATATTACCTCTTGCACACAAAAAATTATTTCCCATGTTATAAGGTACCCCCTGTACAAAATATATTTTTTAGCATGTATACAGTGTATTTTCATCAAAATATTACCTCTTGCACGCAAAAAATTATTTCCCATGTTATAAGGTACCCCCTGTACAAAATATATTTTTTAGCATGTATACAGTGTATTTTCATCAAAATATTACCTCTTGCACGGAAAAAATTAATTCCCATGTTATAAGGTACCCCCTGTACAAAATATATTTTTTAGCATGTATACAGTGTATTTTCATCAAAATATTACCTCTTGCACGGAAAAAATTATTTCCAATGTTATAAGGTACCCCCTGTACAAAATATATTTTTTAGCATGTATACAGTGTATTTTCATCAAAATATTACCTCTTGCACGCAAAAAATTAATTCCCATGTTATAAGGTACCCCCTGTACAAAATATATTTTTTAGCATGTATACAGTGTATTTTCATCAAAATATTACCTCTTGCACGCAAAAAATTATTTCCCATGTTATAAGGTACCCCCTGTACAAAATATATTTTTTAGCATGTATACAGTGTATTTTCATCAAAATATTAACTCTTGCACGGAAAAAATTAATTCACATGTTATAAGGTACCCCCTGTACAAAATATATTTTTTAGCATGTATACAGTGTATTTTCATCAAAATATTACCTCTTGCACGCAAAAAATTATTTCCCATATTATAAGGTACCCCCTGTACAAAATATATTTTTTAGCATGTATACAGTGTATTTTCATCAAAATATTACCTTTTGCACGGAAAAAATTATTTCCCATGTTATAAGGTACCCCCTGTACAAAATATATTTTTTAGCATGTATACAGTGTATTTTCATCAAAATATTACCTCTTGCACGGAAAAAATTATTTCCCATGTTATAAGGTACCCCCTGTACAAAATATATTTTTTAGCATGTATACAGTGTATTTTCATCAAAATATTACCTCTTGCACGGAAAAAATTAATTCCCATGTTATAAGGTACCCTCTGTACAAAATATATTTTTTAGCATGTATACAGTGTATTTTCATCAAAATATTACCTCTTGCACGGAAAAAATTAATTCCCATGTTATAAGGTACCCCCTGTACAAAATATATTTTTTAGCATGTATACAGTGTATTTTCATCAAAATATTACCTCTTGCACGGAAAAAATTATTTCCCATGTTATAAGGTACCCCCTGTACAAAATATATTTTTTAGCATGTATACAGTGTATTTTCATCAAAATATTACCTCTTGCGCGCAAAAAATTATTTCCCATGTTATAAGGTACCCCCTGTACAAAATATATTTTTTAGCATGTATACAGTGTATTTTCATCAAAATATTAACTCTTGCACGGAAAAAATTATTTCACATGTTATAAGGTACCCCCTGTACAAAATATATTTTTTAGCATGTATACAGTGTATTTTCCAACGTAAGCTCACAGACTTGAGACATGCCTATAACTCTTAAAGTGTCCATGTAAGAGACTGACACATGTCTCAAGTTCACATTATTTTATAATTCCTATTTTTTGTTTTTTTTTCTCCTTTACTCTATTCATGTTTTTTTATTTCTGATAATGTGACCTCCGTTTTTTACGAGTAATTTTTCTCGTTTTTTTTCAAAAATGCTATTTAAAATTTTCTTAAAATCTTCAATTGAAAAAATCAGGAATTGTTTTCCCTATTAATGAAATGATTGAAATTTTGTGTCCTAGGAGGCCCTACAACTTTCTAGATACAAAGACAAAGCAGTGTCTCAAGAAAAAAATTTACAGACTAAATAAATAAAATTTTTTAATCAATTATTTTATTTTAAAAATAGTTTTTGTAAATTCATTTGATTTCGTATTTGATCGTATGAACAATGGTTTGAATCGTTAAATTTAGCTAAGACAAAGCCTTGTCTCAAGATTAAATGGCTATGCTATTTTTTTCTCCTCTGCTATTTAGGTTTTTTAAATAATATGAATATCCTTTTATACAATTATTTTTTAAATATTTTTTTTTCCAATATGACATTTATTTTTAAAAAACTTTTAAAAAGCTTACTGACAATAACAATAAAAGATTTTGCCTTTTTATCAAGTGATCCATGTCCCAAGTTTCTAGAGGATTTGATTTTTTTTCTTCCATATAATTTCTTTCAATTTTTAGATTACATTATAATGCAAAAGCATGTTCAAACTATCTTTTTGTTAACATGACACCCAAAAAACTATTTTTTAAGGGAACAGGCTGAATAAAAATTAAGACAAAGCATTGTCTCAAGATCTTATAATTAAATTATTTTTTATATTTCATTTTAATATATAGATATATTTTATTACTTAACAAATAAAAATTTGATCTAGAAGTAAATAGTATTTTTACTTCTTTTCTTATATTTTTGCAATTTTAATAATTTTTTGAATAATTTTAAGAAACTTTATTCTTAAAAAACCAAATTCCTTTCCCGCTTGTTATAAAAGTTTCTGAAAACGTAAGATGTAGCAGTGCCTCAAGATTTGTAGTCACAACCAGTGCTTTGGGGTATGAGGTGCCATTAAGCGGTAAAATTAAACCAATTAAACTAACAATCTATACAAACATTAACCAAAACTAATCCGCACAATCTAACAATTAATCGTGAAATTAAACCTAAATTAAACGGGTGAATTAAATGTATGGAATCAACAAATGCAACAATAGTTGAGCGACGAATTAAACTGGTTGATCAACCGGTTTTATTTTACTAAGTCCTTACTCCTTATGTTTACAGTGTGAAAGGCAAAATGTTCCTGATTACATTGCTTTCCAAAGGTTCGAACTTTCCCCGGTAGGTGGCGACCAAAAAATATTTATGGGGTTCGTTAAGTGTCAATGCTAGGCACGATCTGCAGTGTTGCCAAGTTTTAATAGTATGTAGCTTAAAGGTTTTAGCTTTTGCCTAATTAAGCTCAAATAGACTAAGTCGTACTAGTAACTGACTTGCCTAGAATGCAATATTTTATTTTTTAAAAATCCCAGGACCTTCAAATCGGACATATTCACGAAGTTCGTTTGAACTACAGGGCCACAGTAAGTGACTGTTGCCAAATGTATGTTATTTTTCCTATACGCCACACCGTGCTTCACCGCTCCTCCTTGGGAGTAAGCTCGGTTCGGCGCGTGCCGAAAACGCCCCTATTGGTTGAAAAAAGATCGCGTGACTAATTGAGCCCCTGCGGTTGGTCCAGAGACCGTGCTTTTCTGCATTGTCACTTAACGAACCCATGGTATTCTGCAACTACATTCGATGAGGGCTCCATGCGACTGCGATTCGCGAGTCCAGTCTCTTTTTCATCTGCTTGCTTTGAACTCCGAATTGCAAGTAAAAGGAACAGACTTACAAGGGCAACACCGCGAATTAGCCTTACCTGGCAAGAGCCTCGACGAGGTACTCGCCAATCGCAGTCACATAGAGCGCCCATCAAATTTAGTGGCAGATCACCAAAAAGATTTTTGCGCGACACCTATCGGGGAAAGTTTGAACCTCGAAAAGAGATTTAATCAGAAACATTTGTCTTTCACACTGTAAACATAAGGACTATATTAATAAAATGATTCACCAGTTTTATGCGTCGTTTAATCCCTGAGGCAAAAGGCTTTAGCCTTTGCCGAGGGTCTCAATAAAAGTTCCCGAGAAAAAAAACTCTCCCCAGCAGTCTTTATGGAAGAGGCGGAGCTAAAGTACTCCACGTGACCCAAATCCCCCGATTTCATTGGCTCTCAGTCCGATATATCCATCGATAGTGTGATCGGGTGTACTAAACGGCATGTTTCGATGTCTGAAGCCTTTCTGCGTGTGTATTCTGTATCCCCAAGCCGCCGTCTGAAAATAGCGAAATTGTAGGGCATAGGTATACCACTGTGTCGTCGACTACGTCAAATCCGTGTTTTGAGTGTAGTGTAGCAGGCAGACGACTTTTATGAGAGAACTTTGACAATGTTTGGGTTAACGTTTGTAAACAATTAACGAAGAGAATTGTCTTCAGTTATTGAGCCCTTTTATATAGCGTAGTATTATAGAAAACTGTTTCCTGTAGCTGACCTTTGATTAAAATTTCTTATCGTGTAGTGTAACACAAACTCAAGAAGAGTTAAAAAGAATATCGCTCAAAGCCTTATTAACTTGTTCAAATAAGAAAATACAAACCTGGTAACTCTAAGCCCAAGTGTGTTTTTAAGTATCAGTATTGCAAGCGATTACAAGTTTATGGGTACACTCTACCTTTGGTTTGTTACATTTGAGCATATCGCTTAGCCCCATTACTGTGGTGAGATAGTCTAGCCATACCTACGACAAACTTCCACAATGTTTTGCCCTTACTTATATCTTACAGTCTTACTTATACTTACAGATTTTGGATTGGTACGCTCATCAAATTTAGTTTGGTTATGTGGAGACTCTAACGTTAAAAATTAATTAATTTAAATTAAATTATTTATGCTTTCTACACTCATTATAGCTCACTATAATAAAAGAACATAACCATACTTAATTTTGATGAGCCTACCAATCCAAACTCAAGACTGTAAGATATAAGTAAGGGCAAAAACATTGTGGAAGTTTGTCGTTGCCTTATGTAGTCATAAACTGTATAGAAGAATAGAATGTTGCACTCGTTGTGATGCATCAAAGGGGGATTGCTATATAAGTCATCACCCAACTCCTTGAATGCTTGTCTTTACAAAAGCCCTTTTAATTTGTGCATTACCCCAGGCGGCACTTTATATCCATGGGATATCCCATGGATATCCACTTATCCTTTAACTATCCGTATCCCGCGGGATATACCCAGGATATCCAAAGTATATCCCAATCATAACTTCGAAAGGATATACAGTTTCGGATATTCCTGGAATATTCCTGACGTATACCAACAAGGGCATCGTTAACTTGTGTTCTTCTAATATGTTTTCATGAGTTGTTAGTAGCGTCTTTAAGCGAAATAATAGGCCAGTATGCAGCATTCTAGAAATGCTTCACAGCAAAGTAAAAAGATTATCTTGGCGCTACCAGATTGGTGCCAACAGCCATTTTCATTGGGCTTGAACAAAATTCTCTGTTCATAAACCGTTGGACAAATGAGTATCTTTTTTATTGTTTTGCAAACCAAGTATCAGAATAAAGAGTCCGCCTTTGTCAAGCCCAAAGAAATGGCAACTGTTGGATCCTCTCTGGTGTGTAGAAACGCCGCTCTAGTTTTTCTCAAAATCTCACCACGTGCTCTGAATACCATCTTTTGTATAGTACTATTATTTGAAATGAGTACTGTGTCAAAGAAGAATGATTATTTAAAATTCGGTTTTTTAATTTTAAAAAATCATAAATATAGAAGTTGACTGTGATTTTCGTATTCCGCCAACTTCAACGTAATTCGTAAGTTTAATACCTTTGCACTTGTTTATTTACACTCAAATAAAAACGATTTACAAGTAACAAATGCCATAATAGTAACACGTCCGACTGCAAACTTCAAGAACGTCAGAGTCTCGGGTTCGATCCACGGTACAGATTAAACTTTTACACTGCAATAAATTGTTAACAGGGCTGTATATCCATAGGATAACTCTGGTGCGGACATATGCGTATCCCAAGGATATCCAAAGGGTGAAATATTGGAAATCCTCTTCTAATTTGGGAATATTCCAGGGATATCCAAGGAATGTACCTGTGCTGCCTGGGACATGGGGCTGAGGTTAAACGGATTAATGATGAAGATTAAATAAATCCGAATAAATCATTATTGACAAGATGTAGGATGTAATTTGCATGACACACCGAGCGCCACACCAACCCTTACCCCGACATAAAACCTGAGATACACTGCGCAAATCTTTGTTACTATGCGAGTGGCGTATGGTGCTTCAGGTAGTTTGGCGTGCAGTTGCAATGCGCAAACAATGCGTTGCGCGTCAGGCACAAAACATACAAGTACGAATTCAAACTGGAGGTAATGTGCCGGGAATAAAGAGTCTTAAATCGGGGAATGGTTTAATTTACTTTGCAGATTTTTAAATTCGGGGGTCTCAGGACCATTCAATTTGTTTTGCCGAAGGCCCCCGCAAGCGAAGTGAAGCCCTAGTTATTGTTGCATTTGTTGTATTCCATACAAGATTCCTTCGGTAATACCTTTGGGTTTATAGCTTTGAACTTGAAAGCGAACAAAACGAGACGGGCGCAGTGAAGAGAGAGAAGCGCTCTTTTAAAAATGACCCATCGATTTTCGTCGAAATTAAGCATTGAAAATCCCTCGGTATTATAAATGAAAGTCGTAGATGACAATCCCAATAAAACAGAAACTAAATAAGAAATTCGGAGACAAATATTCGGAGTTTCTATGAATCGACAGCTAACAGCTAGGATTATTTATCACCACGGTATTTTTCACCTCGTATTTCTTCGGTGAGTTATTTTTACTCAGTCCTAATTGCGGATCTTCTAAGGGTCATCCGGAAGTAATTCATACATCAACTAGCAATCCGAGAAGGATTGCGATTCTTACATGTGATTCGGCCATGAGTATAAGCAGATCAGTCCTTAAGAACCATGGTTGTGTTAGATTGCAATTTAAAACAAAATAACTCATTGATGTGAAATCAAGTTCCGACGTACTAATATGAACGTGTACAAGCAGAATTAACAGTGCTTCTATATTCATTAGCAAACCAATGTGCGTTTTATTGATTTTAATAGTATGGGTTACATATAATTTCTTGACCCCACTCGTACCCCTTGGCCAATAAGAGCAGTCGTAGCTTATTCACATCACAACAGGTGAGACACCTAGTTACCTGAAACATAACTTTAGCCATCTATTGAGCACCAACAAAGCTTGAAAAACAAAAGATAGTTACCACACCTCAAAACTCCCATCTATTGAGCAGTGCATGAACAAATTTAAACCTGGAATAAGCATTTGGAACCCCCCTTCGACAATTGCCTCGGGGTTCCTTTGTGAAAACGAGCAAGGAAAACGACAAATGGCCCTTATATAGGAACTTAATACCTTCGGTATATTCATAACTAGTCGATCCGCTCAGCTTCACTGATGAACACAATTTATGAATTTCGCCTTCAGTATAGGCTTCTGTTATTGAAGAATTTTCAGAGAAGAGGAAGACAATTTAGTTTTTGAAAGACTTGCGAAGACGATAATCATGTGCCATAGCCCATTATGACTGATATGTAGGTTACATTGAAATGTCAACTTGAATAGGGCTCGGACCTAATTAATTTATTTGTAGTAGGGTAGGACTCTACCCGGCCGCCTCGAAAGTATTCGGGTGAAGCGGAAAAGCGGTCTGCTCTGCATCGAAGGTACTAAAACTTTTTGGCATAAGTAATTGATAAGTAACGAAAAAGAAACAACTTCTTAGAGTATAAGTAATAAATTACTTAAACGCAAAAAGATTTAGTGAGTAATCTTGATACAGTCGCAAAAACCGTGAGTTTTCGGGAATTAAACCCCGATATAATTTTTGCATCGTATTTCCCCGGTCAATTACCCGATTCAATGATGAGCTAATGGGATACCGGTAAATAATTGTTTTTTGAACTTTTTTTATCCTTCTGACCCAACGATCTCAAGATTTTTTCACTGACCCACGTGAAATAAATTACGCTACCTTTTTTTATGCGTAAGGCCTCCTTATGGTGTCTATTTCACTATATAACTTGATTTTTTATTTATATATTATCTTTATTTAGTTATATTTAATTATATCGTTACATACTCCCAATAACGGCTATCTTTATTAAGTAATTAGGTTTATTAGTTCTAGGTTTTACTTAATGTGGCAGGGGAAAAAATACACTGTTACAAATTAAGAAAATTAAGAAAGCATAGCAGTCACAAAAAGTGTGTATTTACTAGTTAAACGCAGTACCATAAAACGATCCCGGTAGACCTGCATGTAGCTTCTAAAATAGAGCCATATGAGATTATTTACATGTTAACATGTAAGTGCGGTCAATTTCTTAGAGCGTCGGATTTGAAAGTTTATATAAAGAGTTGGAGGTCAGACGTTCGAGTCCACATTCTTGGAACTATTTTCCACATAAACAATTCTACACATTTTTAAAATCAATTTCAGTCCCTAAATGTAAATTTGTTCATAATATATTTGCTTTATTGCGGCTGCAAAAAAATTGAGACCAATATTTACATTAACTCGGGGAATTACATGGAATTATGCCAATTATAAATGAACGATAGTATAATATGCAACCGTATGCAACCGATGAGTCCGCCAGAGCAGTATTAATAATAATATAAATTCAGATGGGCATGCCTATCTGAATGTAATGCTGAATAACGGGTAGGGATGTCGATAATCTGAAAATTCTCCGATTATCGAACGCTGAGATAGGGAAAACAGAGAGGAAACAAACCGATAATCGAATCAAATTTAGATTATATCGACAACACTTATAACGGGATCTCGTGTTTCTTACATGGAAGAGTTCTTGTTTGCAAGTGATGGACTAGTCTTAAAATTACGCATTTAGCTACGAATATGAAATCAAAAGATATTTAAAAGAGAAATCTTTTTGACGACATCAATTTGAATAAATGGAAATTGTTAAGCAATCTAAAAAAAATCTAATCTAATCTAATCTAAAAAACTATACTGAACATCTACAGCCGGAAGGCACGTCTACGAATTATACTCAATTTTCCTTATTTTTAAACTCGACTTACATCATTCTTGCTTACATTTCAACATTGTGTAAAAAGACGAAAGTGGGAGTTGATCCATTAATATCTAGCGCCGTTTTCGAACACCGTATCCAATGGTATATATTGTATAAGATATCAATAATATAGAGTAGACGATAACTACGTAATCAATTGTCATTATCTATTATGTAGCTTAGCCGTTTGCTTATCAAAACAATTATGTAAATGTAAAATAACGTTTTATATTGCCTATTTAGCCTATATACAAATAAAAATATAACACACATTCGGTCGGATCCAAATCCATGTTGTTTAACAGACGTAGACAGTAAGCTTCGAAACATCGCTACCGTTTCATTGCGCCATTAACCACTAGACCTCACACTGTATATATATTGTGATAAAAAAATTACCAACTAATAATTTGGACGATTGATTTATTTTATGATTAATCTTTCATCGTACTATTGAAATTCCAAGGTAGGATCATTTTCTTTTACATATTCCCTATTCATAAGAACCTGTCTCAAGCTCAGCCATCGGTAGATCAAAACAACATGCTAATCTTTATTTTTTGGGGAAAAATACTGTTCTACAGCAGCTAAGCGGGTTTTCACCTAAAAAGTTAAAGTTTTCATTCATGAAATCAAAATATTTGTAACTGGTTGGACTCTATGATGTACTTTTCATTAATTGGAAGAGGTATTTTACTGTATCAAATAAACGTTGTACAATAGTGTAATGTAAGTTTCTATAGGGGATACACATAAACTAATATTTTAATAATGTTTGAAGACAGTCCTAAAAATTATTCAGATGGGCTTACGGATTACATATCTTTTACAGATATACATGATATTTTATAGGCCTATATATAATAAGATAATTATACAATAACTCAGAACAATTTTTGTGTTCCTATCTAGCGGTTCACGAACTTCATATTGATATGTTGGCAACATAGTTGCATATCAACATCAACGGCATAAGTTGTAGTAGGCTATATTGTTATCTCTGAGTAGGCTACAATAAATTAGGGTGATCAAACCAACGTTAGGAAACGCTTTTACCGCACAAGCGGAATCATCAGTTGCATATACGGTTGCATAAATGATATTGTTCATTTTAATTGGTCCCCGTCACTCTCCGACTTAATATTATTGGTGTCGATTTTTTTGTAGCAACAATAGAGCAAATGTTATATAAATAACATGTGGAAAATAGTACATAAAATGTGGACTCACGTCTGACCTCTACTTCCTTATAAACATTCAAATCCGATACTCTATTAGAAATTGACGATACTCTATAAGTTGATTGGTTTACCGTGATATAGTTTTAAGGTATTGCGTTTTGGTAGCAAATACCCAGTTTTTTATGACTTTGCTACCAAACTTCCTTAATTTTCTTGATTTTTAACAGCGTATTTCTCCCCCTCCACATTAAGTTAAACCTAGAATAAGCAATTCAAATTACTTAATAAGGATATCCGTTATTAGGAGTATGTAAAGATATATATAATTTAAAAATCAAGTTATATAGACAAAAAGTGACGACCATAAGAATGCCTTATATACGCATAAAAAAGAGCTGGCGTAATATGTTTCACGCGCGTAAGGTAAAAGTTCTTGAAATCGTTGGGTAAGAAGAATAAAGTAAGTTCAAAAAAATTGTTTACCGGTGTTTTATTAATTGAATCGGATAATTGACCGGTGCAAATACGATGCAAAAATTGGAAAACTTTTCCGACTGTACCCCTATTACATTCGGTACGGAGCACACCGCTTCCCGGCCGATTACCGGTGACGGGATAATAGGGTCCTACCCTACTACAAATTTTAATCGTGTCTGAGCATTATTCAAGTTGACATTTCAAAGTAACCTACTCATCAGTCATAATGGGCTATAGGCATATTATTATCGTCTTCGAAATCCTTCCTAAAACTAAATTGCCTTCCCTCTCTCTTAATTCTTCAATAACAGTATAGCCTGTATACTAAAGAAAAAATTCATAAATAATGTTCATCAGCGAAGCTGAGCGTGTCGACGACTATTTACGATATACGTGCGTAGCAAACACGGACCCTCTGGAAGGACGGTGGAGAAACTTAAATGGATATAGGTTACGCCCTAGACCGCTGATCTACGGTACCTATCTTGATAAAGGTTGAGGGGGAGGGGTAGGGTATACTGTGAACAAGCACTCCTTGGGGCGGCGAGGGGGCTTCGCTTTCCTCCTTGCTCCCCCCCATACAAGAGGTGAATCTCATCTATGATAAAGTTTCAGCCATAGAGGATATTTACAAATAACTGTAAAAATGGCAATTTAACATTTTAAATCTTCGCTGCAATCAATTCAAATGAACGCATAAAAGCGTTCATATTGGTTTTGCTGAAAAATCCATGTGTAAAAACTACAGGAATCTTCTACAACATTGTATTATTACATCAGCGAAACTGAGCGGGTCGACTAGATGTGATACGACGGAACTTAATATTCTAATCTCATTTGTGGGCAGAACATTTAACCTTTTTGTTATTTTACAACGGTTTCATTATAGTAAAGGTATAACCTTTGTATGTTGCCAATTTCCTGCCAAGTCCTTTACTCTGATTAGCCTACTTTATTGACTTAGAAAGAATTTAGGTCTTTATGATTTACTTTTACTTTTTCATTCACTATTAATAAACCGCAAACTTCAAATTGTTACAAAAAGGAATATTGACTGAGTCGAGACTCGATTCACCAACATTTCGTTCCACAATCCACCTCCTTACCATTCTGGCAGCGGTCATCTATCCAATATAAAAATTCACGCTTCTTATTGTAAAAGTAATAGTAATTACAGAACTTATGGCAGTATTTCTAAGGTAATAGTAATAAAACTACTTTTACTTTAACAAAATTCAATATTTTATTTTATTATAGAAAAATACGAATACTTTTCACTTTTACCATTTCTATTACTATCACTATTACTTTAACTATTACTTTTACTCTTACTATTACTCTTACTCCCCACCCAATACCCCTGTTTCTATCGCTTGCCCCGTTAGGGTGCGGGATTTAGAAAAAGTAAAAGTAAAATATATATAATAAAATTTCTGGTCACTTGTAATACTTTTCCAAGGACAGTAGATCCGTTCCGTTCAAGATCCTAGATTTGGATCGGATCGGAAATGGAACTTTGAACTGATTTTGAAAAGTTCCAAAGCACTGGTTGTGACTACAAATCTTGAGACATTGCTAAAATCTTACGTTTTCAGAAACTTTTATAACAAGTGGGAAAGGAATTAGGTTTTTTAAGAATTAAGTTGCTTAACAGTATAGACAAAATTTTTAAAATTGCAAAAATAAAAGAAGAGAAGTAAAAATACTATTTACTTCTAGACCAAATTTCATTTGTTAAGTAATAAAATATGTATATATATTAGCATAAAGTCTAGATAAATAATTTAATTATAAGATCTTGAGACAATGCTTTGTCTTAATTTTTATTCAGCTTATTCCATTGAAACTTTGGGTGGCATGTTAAAAATAAAAACAGTTTGAACATGCTTTTGCATTAATAGTGTAATCTAAAAATTGAAAGAAATTTTTGGAAGAAAATTAGAATTGGAAGAAAAAAATCAAATCCTTTTGAAACTTGGGACATGGCTCACTTTATAAAAAGGCAAAATCTTGTCTTGTTATTGTCGGTAAGCTTTTTAAATATTTTTAAAAAGAAATATCATATTGGAAGAAAATATTTAAAAAATAATTGTATAAAGGATATTCATATTACTTAAAAAACCTAAATCAGCAGAGGAGAAAAAAACATAGCCATTTAATCTTGAGACAAGGCTTTGTCTTAGCTAAATTTAACGATTCAAGCCATTCTTCATACGATCATATACGAAATTAAATGAATTTACAATAACTAATTGAAAAATAAAATGATTGATTAAAAAAAAATAATTCATTTAGTCTGTAATTGTTTTTCTTGAGACATTGCTTTGTCTTTGTATCTAGAAAGATGTAGGGCCTCCTAGGACACCAAATTTCAATCATTTCATTAAAAGGGAAAAAATTTCCTGTATTTTTCAATTAACAATTTCAAGACAATTTTAATTAGCATTTTTGAAAAAAACGAAAAAATTACTTGTAAAAAATGGAGGTCACATCATCAGAAATAAAAAAAAGGATGAATAGAATGTAAAGAAGACAAAACAAAAAAAAATTGTAAAATAATGTGAACTTGAGACATGTGTCAGTCTCTTACATGGACACTTTTAGAGACAAAGACATGTCTCAAGTCTGTGAGCTTACGTTGGTATTTTCATCAAAATATTACCTCTTGCACGGAAAAAATTATTTCCCATGTTATAAGGTACCCCCTGTACAAAATATATTTTTTAGCATGTATACAGTGTATTTTCATCAAAATATTACCTCTTGCACGGAAAAAATTAATTCCCATGTTATAAGGTACCCCCTGTACAAAATATATTTTTTAGCATGTATATAGTGTATTTTCATCAAAATATTACCTCTTGCACGCAAAAAATTATTTCCCATGTTATAAGGTACCCCCTGTACAAAATATATTTTTTAGCATGTATACAGTGTATTTTCATCAAAATATTACCTCTTGCACGGAAAAAATTATTTCCCATGTTATAAGGTATCCCCTGTACAAAATATATTTTTTAGCATGTATACAGTGTATTTTCATCAAAATATTACCTCTTGCACGGAAAAAATTATTTCCCATGTTATAAGGTACCCCCTGTACAAAATATATTTTTTAGCATGTATACTGTGTATTTTCATCAAAATATTACCTCTTGCACGGAAAAAATTATTTCCCATGTTATAAGGTACCCCCTGTACAAAATATATTTTTTAGCATGTATACAGTGTATTTTCATCAAAATATTACCTCTTGCACGGAAAAAATTATTTCCCATGTTATAAGGTACCCCCTGTACAAAATATATTTTTTAGCATGTATACAGTGTATTTTCATCAAAATATTACCTCTTGCACGCAAAAAATTATTTCCCATGTTATAAGGTACCCCCTGTACAAAATATATTTTTTAGCATGTATACTGTGTATTTTCATCAAAATATTACCTCTTGCACGGAAAAAATTATTTCCCATGTTATAAGGTACCCCCTGTACAAAATATATTTTTTAGCATGTATACTGTGTATTTTCATCAAAATATTACCTCTTGCACGGAAAAAATTATTTCCCATGTTATAAGGTACCCCCTGTACAAAATATATTTTTTAGCATGTATACTGTGTATTTTCATCAAAATATTACCTCTTGCACGGAAAAAATTATTTCCCATGTTATAAGGTACCCCCTGTACAAAATATATTTTTTAGCATGTATACAGTGTATTTTCATCAAAATATTACCTCTTGCACGGAAAAAATTATTTCCCATGTTATAAGGTACCCCCTGTACAAAATATATTTTTTAGCATGTATACAGTGTATTTTCATCAAAATATTACCTCTTGCACGCAAAAAATTATTTCCCATGTTATAAGGTACCCCCTGTACAAAATATATTTTTTAGCATGTATACAGTGTATTTTCATCAAAATATTACCTCTTGCACGCAAAAAATTATTTCCCATGTTATAAGGTACCCCCTGTACAAAATATATTTTTTAGCATGTATACAGTGTATTTTCATCAAAATATTACCTCTTGCACGGAAAAAATTATTTCCCATGTTATAAGGTACCCCCTGTACAAAATATATTTTTTAGCATGTATACAGTGTATTTTCATCAAAATATTACCTCTTGCACGGAAAAAATTAATTCCCATGTTATAAGGTACCCCCTGTACAAAATATATTTTTTAGCATGTATACTGTGTATTTTCATCAAAATATTACCTCTTGCACGGAAAAAATTATTTCCCATGTTATAAGGTACCCCCTGTACAAAATATATTTTTTAGCATGTATACAGTGTATTTTCATCAAAATATTACCTCTTGCACGGAAAAAATTATTTCCCATGTTATAAGGTACCCCCTGTACAAAATATATTTTTTAGCATGTATACAGTGTATTTTCATCAAAATATTACCTCTTGCACGCAAAAAATTATTTCCCATGTTATAAGGTACCCCCTGTACAAAATATATTTTTTAGCATGTATACAGTGTATTTTCATCAAAATATTACCTCTTGCACGCAAAAAATTATTTCCCATGTTATAAGGTACCCCCTGTACAAAATATATTTTTTAGCATGTATACAGTGTATTTTCATCAAAATATTACCTCTTGCACGGAAAAAATTATTTCCCATGTTATAAGGTACCCCCTGTACAAAATATATTTTTTAGCATGTATACAGTGTATTTTCATCAAAATATTACCTCTTGCACGGAAAAAATTATTTCCCATGTTATAAGGTACCCCCTGTACAAAATATATTTTTTAGCATGTATACAGTGTATTTTCATCAAAATATTACCTCTTGCACGGAAAAAATTATTTCCCATGTTATAAGGTACCCCCTGTACAAAATATATTTTTTAGCATGTATACAGTGTATTTTCATCAAAATATTACCTCTTGCACGGAAAAAATTAATTCCCATGTTATAAGGTACCCCCTGTACAAAATATATTTTTTAGCATGTATACAGTGTATTTTCATCAAAATATTACCTCTTGCACGGAAAAAATTATTTCCCATGTTATAAGGTACCCCCTGTACAAAATATATTTTTTAGCATGTATACAGTGTATTTTCATCAAAATATTACCTCTTGCACGCAAAAAATTATTTCCCATGTTATAAGGTACCCCCTGTACAAAATATATTTTTTAGCATGTATACAGTGTATTTTCATCAAAATATTACCTCTTGCACGGAAAAAATTATTTCCCATGTTATAAGGTACCCCCTGTACAAAATATATTTTTTAGCATGTATACAGTGTATTTTCATCAAAATATTACCTCTTGCACGCAAAAAATTATTTCCCATGTTATAAGGTACCCCCTGTACAAAATATATTTTTTAGCATGTATACAGTGTATTTTCATCAAACTATTACCTCTTGCACGGAAAAAATTATTTCCCATGTTATAAGGTACCCCCTGTACAAAATATATTTTTTAGCATGTATACAGTGTATTTTCATCAAAATATTACCTCTTGCACGGAAAAAATTATTTCCCATGTTATAAGGTACCCCCTGTACAAAATATATTTTTTAGCATGTATACAGTGTATTTTCATCAAAATATTACCTCTTGCACGCAAAAAATTATTTCCCATGTTATAAGGTACCCCCTGTACAAAATATATTTTTTAGCATGTATACAGTGTATTTTCATCAAAATATTACCTCTTGCACGGAAAAAATTATTTCCCATGTTATAAGGTACCCCCTGTACAAAATATATTTTTTAGCATGTATACAGTGTATTTTCATCAAAATATTACCTCTTGCACGGAAAAAATTATTTCCCATGTTATAAGGTACCCCCTGTACAAAATATATTTTTTAGCATGTATACAGTGTATTTTCATCAAAATATTACCTCTTGCACGGAAAAAATTATTTCCCATGTTATAAGGTACCCCCTGTACAAAATATATTTTTTAGCATGTATACAGTGTATTTTCATCAAAATATTACCTCTTGCACGGAAATATTATTTCCCATGTTATAAGGTACCCCCTGTACAAAATATATTTTTTAGCATGTATACAGTGTATTTTCATCAAAATATTACCTCTTGCACGCAAAAAATTATTTCCCATGTTATAAGGTACCCCCTGTACAAAATATATTTTTTAGCATGTATACAGTGTATTTTCATCAAAATATTACCTCTTGCACGCAAAAAATTATTTCCCATGTTATAAGGTACCCCCTGTACAAAATATATTTTTTAGCATGTATACAGTGTATTTTCATCAAAATATTACCTCTTGCACGGAAAAAATTATTTCCCATGTTATAAGGTACCCCCTGTACAAAATATATTTTTTAGCATGTATACAGTGTATTTTCATCAAAATATTACCTCTTGCACGGAAAAAATTATTTCCCATGTTATAAGGTACCCCCTGTACAAAATATATTTTTTAGCATGTATACAGTGTATTTTCATCAAAATATTACCTCTTGCACGGAAAAAATTATTTCCCATGTTATAAGGTACCCCCTGTACAAAATATATTTTTTAGCATGTATACAGTGTATTTTCATCAAAATATTACCTCTTGCACGGAAAAAATTAATTCCCATGTTATAAGGTACCCCCTGTACAAAATATATTTTTTAGCATGTATACAGTGTATTTTCATCAAAATATTACCTCTTGCACGCAAAAAATTATTCCCCATGTTATAAGGTACCCCCTGTACAAAATATATTTTTTAGCATGTATACAGTGTATTTTCAACAAAATATTACCTCTTGCACGGAAAAAATTATTTCCCATGTTATAAGGTACCCCCTATACAAAATATATTTTTTAGCATGTATACAGTGTATTTTCATCAAAATATTACCTCTTGCACGCAAAAAATTATTTCCCATGTTATAAGGTACCCCCTGTACAAAATATATTTTTTAGCATGTATACAGTGTATTTTCATCAAAATATTACCTCTTGCACGCAAAAAATTATTTCCCATGTTATAAGGTACCCCCTGTACAAAATATATTTTTTAGCATGTATACAGTGTATTTTCATCAAAATATTACCTCTTGCACGCAAAAAATTATTTCCCATGTTATAAGGTACCCCCTGTACAAAATATATTTTTTAGCATGTATACAGTGTATTTTCATCAAAATATTACCTCTTGCACGGAAAAAATTATTTCCCATGTTATAAGGTACCCCCTGTACAAAATATATTTTTTAGCATGTATACAGTGTATTTTCATCAAAATATTACCTCTTGCACGGAAAAAATTATTTCCCATGTTATAAGGTACCCCCTGTACAAAATATATTTTTAGCATGT